>CM057459.1:503315000-503777500 GCA_016271365.2 Neoceratodus forsteri
GGGAAGAACACCACTCCCCCCTCAGCTAGTGGTCAAATAGGAGTTCAGCATGTTTGTAGTTCATTTGCATCACCAGGTAAGGAAAAAGATCTGGCTCCCCATACGACGCTCAGGGGAAATACCAGATCTCATCCAACAACTAACACACCAAAATCTGGCCAATAGAAAATCATGTACACAAATGTTCGCAGTCTGAGAAACAAGATCCCAGACCTGCAGGCAATAATGACAGAGGCTAAACTGGACATAGTAGCAATTAGTGAGACATGGTTTACCAGTAACCACACTTGTGAGACTTCAGTACCTGTCTATGTACTGTTCAGAAGAGACCGAGGTGTAAAAAAGGGGGGGGAGGGGGGTGGAGTGTCAATGAAAATATCAAAGCTACAGAAATTCAGAATACACATAAGGAGCCAGAAGAACTGTGGGTCACCCTGGAAACAGGAAATGGGGACAGCCATAAGAACTGGGGTTGTTTACAGGCCCCCAGACCAGGTGGAGGACATAGACACATTACTGTTAGAAGATATACAAAACATGACAGCTAAAGAGGAGTACCTGATAATGGGAGACTTCAATATGCCAGGTGCAGATTGGTCAATACCAGCAGGAACATCTGCCAGAACTAGACACATGGTGGATTCCCTGCAGAGGGAGGGCCTCAAACAACTAGTACAACAACTCACAAGAGACAGGAACATTCTAGATCTAGTACTGACTAACAGGGAAAGGATCACAGATCTCCAGGTAGACGGTCACCTGGGAGCCAGTGACCATCACATGGTATGGTTCAATTTTGCCACTAGAACTAGATCATCCCATTCCAAGGCAAAAATATGGGACTTCAGAGGAGCTGACATTGATAAGATGGCCAACAGAGTTAAGCTAGTCCTGGCAAAAAGAAATACAGGTGAGGGGGTACAGGCAAAGTGGGCAAACACTAAAGATGCAATACTTGAAGCAACATCCCATTGTGTTAGTGAGAAAAGGAAGTGCAAACGTTGAAGGAAATCACTTTAGTTCTCAAAAACAGTAGCAGAAAAGGACAGATCCAAAAGGCTGACCTTCAGGAAATATAGGGGAACACAGCGGGATGAAGATAGGGAGGCATACCAAACTTTCCTTAGGGAAGCAGGGGAGGCAGTAAGGCAGGCAAAGGCCCAAACCAAGGAAACACTAGCAGAAGCAGTAAGAGAAGGTGGCAAGACTTTCTATAGATACATTAGTGAAAAGAGAAAGTCCAGAGGGGGTATTGCCAAGATCAAAGGAGAAAAGGGTGTGTGTGAGGAGAGGACCATGTAAAAGCATCTAACCTAAATAGATACTTCTGCTCAGTATTTACTGAAGAGAAGGCAGGGCAGGGGCCCACAGCTCAGCATGATGGACACAGGGGGGAGGGAGGGAGGTGTGCACTAGTCCCTTCACAAAAGAAAGGGTTCTACAAGAGATCGATAAGCTCAGGGTGGACAAGGCAATGGGACCTGATGGCATATATCCCAGGGTACTAAAGGAGCTAAGGGAGGAACTAGCAGGTAACCCATGAAGTGGGCGCATGAAGAAGGGTGCCATCCATTACAGTGACACCTTCCCCGAGCAATCCACTCATGGCAACTGACAGGTAGAGTGACCAGATGAGGGGGTTGGCGAACTAGGCGACAGGATGTCACTGTACGTATGCACATGGGGGGTAGGGTTGAGCACGGCGAGCGTGAGCTGGGAGGGGGTGGAGAGGCTGTATGGAGTGGTGCTGCGGTTGCCAGTCAAGCTGCGGTGTGGTGTCGGGGATTGGTTAATGACTGGGGTGGCTGAGGAACTGGGTTCGGGTCCAGGCGCTGGTGCAATTTTTATTGCGCCCAGCCTGAACCTTTTTATTTTTACTATTTTCACCCCCCCGACATTCACCCCCCTGGAGTTGAGAATCCTTAAGTAGGGTGGTGTGGGGGGGGGTGTGTGGGGGAGGGCACAGCCCCCCTACAGAAAGTAGCAAAAATATGTCCTGGCACCATTGTGCTGGTGCACCAGGGTTGTCAAAGTGGCGAAAATGTGTTCGGCACTCTGTGTGATAACGGTGATCGCCTTTAGGCATTCACTGTTATCACATAGACCCGAACTAGCAGAGACATTGTCAGAACTGTTTAGTGAGTCTCTGAACACAGGAGAGGTCCCAGAAGACTGGAGAAGGGCTTATGTGATCCCGCTTCTACAAGAGTGGTAGCAGGGAGGAGCCAGGGAACTACAGACCAGTCAGTCTTACCTCAGTAGTGGGCAAGATTATGGAGGCACTCCTTAAGGAAAGGATAGTGCAACACCTGGAATCCATAGGAGCACAGGATCCAAGACAGCATGGGTTTACAAAAGGAAGGTCCTGTCAAACTAATCTCATAGATTTCTTTGACTGGGTAATCAGACTGGTGGACCAAGGGGGAGCAGTTCATGTCGCCTACCTTGACTTTAGCAAAGCTTTCGATACTGTTCCACATAGAAGATTGATTAGTAAGCTGGGTAGGCTCAAGGTGAGTCAGAAGTTGGTCAACTGGGTGGTAAACTGGTTGATGGGCAAAAAACAGAGAGTGGTGGTAAATAATATACAGTCAGAAGAGATGCAAGTCACAAGTGGGGTACCTCAGGGATCAGTCCTGCGGCCAGCCCTCTTCAATATCTTCATCAGTGACATTGCAGATGGACTGGAGGGTAAGGTTTGCCTGTTTGCAGATGACACCAAGATCTGCAACAAAGTAGATGATCCAGATGGGGTGGGCAGAATGAGAAGAGATCTGGATAAACTAGCAAAATGGTCAGAAGAGTGGCAACTGGGGTTTAACACAAAGAAGTGCAAGATTATGCACATAGGGAAGAGAAACCCTGAAGCACCTATTTGCTGGGAGGGGAGTTGCTGGCAGTCACAAGGGAATAAAAAGACGTAGGCATCATCATCATCGATGACCTAAAATCATCCAAGCAGACCACTAAAGCAGTAGGTAAGGATAGGGGGATGTTGAGGTGTATTAGAAGGGGTATCACAAGTCGAAAGAGGGAGGTAATAATCCCTCTCTACAAGACACTGGTTAGGCCCCATCTGGAGTACTGCATGCGGTACTGGAGGCCAGAACTTCACAAGGACATTAACCAAATTGAGGCAGTCCAGAGAAGGGCAACCAAAATGGTGCAGGGACTGCATCAGAAAACATATGAGGACAGATTAATGGAGCTCAATATGTATACCTTAGAGCAGTAGTTCTCACACTTTGCCATCGTGAGCCTCCCCCAAGCCTTGGAAAAGATCTTGAGCCTCCCCCAATATAAAAAAATGTTGGGCCTCCCCATAGTCAGAACAACTATCATACTTTGCACAGTATACAAGGAACACAGTGATATTCCTTTGAGTAGTTGAGTTTATTCTCATTTTATTGAACTTATTATTGTCCCTCTGTATAAACCCCCCCTCCCCATGTCAGCCTACTCTCTCCACACTTCTGAGTTTTGGACCCTATTTACCGCTTGTTGCAATACCTCCATGGGTCAGATTGCTTTCTTTGTCAGTTTTACCTTGTTCTGAAACACCTTCTCAGAACATTTTGCTTTGTCCTGCTCTTGCTTCTAGTAGCTCTCCACTTAACCTTTGTATTTGTGCTTTTCTGCAGCCAGTATAATGGGTCAGTTGTTACCTTGTTCCTATTCATTTGTATTATTTTGCATTTTGTTTTGCACAGTTTCAAAGAATTGTATTTCCTCTATTCAGCTTTCCCAGCTGTCACACCAGGAAACAAATGTTTGTTGAGTGCCACTTTCCTGGTAACCCATTTTGTACATAAATTCACATGCCATTATTCACTTTCAGTTTGCTGCATCTTTTCACATAAAGCATCCCAAACTTGACATTCAAATATATTACATGTTAAGGCTTGTTTGAGCCTCCCCTGGAACAGGTTGGGGCCTCCCCTGGGAGGCTAGCCTCACCGTTTGAGAAACCCAGCTTAGAGCAAAGGAGGGAGAGAGGTGATACGATCGAAACATTCAAACACTTTGAGGGCATTAACAAGGTGAAAGAGTCTAACATGTTTCAATATAAGAAAAAAATAGCAGGACAAGAGGACACAGCGTGAGAATAGAGGGAGGCTGATTAAGGGATAATGTGATGAAGTTCTTTTTCACAGAAAGGATGGTGGATGTATGGAATGGCCTACCTCAGGAAGTGGTGGATATGACTACAGTGCAGGGCTCCAAACAGGCATGGGATAGGTATAAGGAAGCAATACAGATGAGTATGAATAGATAGGCCATTGACAGAGCAAAGGCCGATGGCACATTTATAAGGTAGAAAAAGAAATGGCCAGACTGGATGGGCCTTGCGGTCCATGTCTGCCGTCAACTTCTATGTTTCTGTGTTTCTATATATTAATATTCTTTGTTTTTTCATGTTTCTAGTTGCAAGTCTGTGAATAAAGTGTTTGTCTGTAATCATTACTTTGAAATAAGAAGAGATTTGGATGTACCCTTAAAGAAGTGGCATCACTGATGTTTGGAAGAAACAAACTCCATTGGAACACCAGAGAGAATGAGACAAGAATGGAAAGTGGGCAATGGGGTAAGCTGGAACCTTACCCCATTGCTCAATTTCCATTAGTGTATGCACAAAGGGTTGCTAGTGATTTACAGTAGCAGTTCTTACATCTTTTGGGGTTTTAGTAACAGAATTCAAAGACTATGCCTGCAGTTCAGGGGGCAGGAGAAACCAGCCATGCCCCCTGCCTGAGGTATTTAAGTCAGCTTCCTCTAGCCTCATACAGAAGCACTGTTTCTTTGCTGCAACTGGAGGCTTTGCTAGTGCTCCCACCCCCTTCTCCATTATTACTGCTGCACTGCTGTTCTCATGCGCATTGTGTTTCTTTTTGTTTTGGTTTTTGTATGCTTCTAGTTTTCAGTGTCTTGCGTTTGTCATTTTCTTTTGACTTGTGCTATTTCAGGCTCCTACTTTTGATGTTTCTTCCATACCGTGTGCAATCTCCCAGTTCAGCCACAATCTTTAAACAGTCGCTGACATGATTGGGGCAGGCAACTCATTCCTGGAAGCTGCCTGCCTGATTAGCTAAATGGCCTAGTTTTTAATTTTTTTTAGCCAAGTTAAATACTTAAATTTTACTATAGAGTGCCCGGCTTGAGACATCCGTATATGAGCCAAGTGGCTGTCTGAGCACTGCAGCTCTGCCCCGGAAAACAGCAATTTGATAATGAGAGATATGGGACAGGGCTGCAGGCACTCTATGTAGTAAGTAATATGATAAGAATAGAATCAGGGGAGGAAGGATGTCTAAATGTACTAATGTTATCTCTGCTGGCAGTTCTACATGTATGAGGCTACGAGCTCCACACATGTAGAACTGCCAGCAAAGATAACATTAGTACATTTGGACAGTCCCCCTCCTCTGATCCTATTCCCATCACATTACTTGCTACATAGTGCACCTACTGCTAAAAAAATTTAACAACCAAGTCATTTAGCTAGTTGGGCAGGCAACTTCCAGGAGTAAGTTGCCTACCCAAGATACAAAAATGTGTCAACAGCTCTTTAAATGTTTACACCTGGCTCCTAGCAAGGCAGCCACTTCCTTTTGTATTCTGGTGGTTTCATTAGTTGCTCAGTTCAGCAGCATGCTGCTTCCTAGTTTTAGTTCTTCTATGCTCCTGTTTTCTCCTAGCAGTTTCATTTGTTGTTCTCCACTGCCTCAGCCTGCCTGGCCAGACGTGGATCAGCAACTAACACTGATCTTCCTTATGGAATTGGTTGGCATGCAGCCACCATTCAGTCCAAGCACATATCAATCAGTCTCATACACTGCCCTAGCTGCCATTCGATGTCTCAATCACTCAGGCCTCAGAGTGTCCCAGAGTGTAGTCTGTAAAACACATGCTATAATTTTTCACATTCTAAAGATAATGCTGATGTGCTAAAGCTGGTAGTTAGATTCTGATTCTTTTTTTCTTTTAAGAAGTGAAAAATAGACTGCCCACCATACTGGTGTTACAACACAAAAACATGTCTGTTTTACATTCCTTGATCAACAACCACTGCATCTTTCCTGGACTTGAGAGCATCTGTAATACAGCTTAGCCACTCAAGATGCAGTGGGAGTAGAGAAGACAATTGCATCATGAGGTGGGACCACTTTTAGTTAATGATACTTTCATTTATGATCCTCTTGAGATGGCCAATCTACTTAATGAAGCTTATTGTAATGTATTCCAAAAAAATCAGATGGACAACACAGTTAATAACTCCATGGGTATTCATATATTCATTTCAACTACGGATGTTCACACTAAGCTAATAGGGTTAAAAGGAAAAATCAGTGTATCCCCTGATGACGTACCAGGTCATTTACTATATTTGTTGGCTGATGATTTGTCATTACCATTACAACTTTTATATGAACATTGTTTGAACCCGAATTATGTGCCTGACTTGTGGAGGGCAGCTTATGTTATTCCTATTTATAAACAAAGTCCCAGAAATCTTGGTGAAAATTATAGACCTATCAGTCTAAGTTCATCAATGTGTAAAGTTCTGGAAAGCCTAATTAAGGATTTGTTTACTTCTATCCTGCAAGAGATTGATTTAGAACAACACGGTTTTAAAAAGGGTGGGAGTTGCTTGACCAATATGCTGTGCTTCTATGACGATGTTAGCCTTCAGTTGGACAATAGACTTGCATATGATGCGGTTTGTTTAGATTTCAGTAAGGCTTTCGACCTTCTTCCACAGTGGGCCTTAGTGAAGAAATTATTTCTGCTAAATTTCAATCCAACATTGGTCATATGGATAGCTAACTGGTTAAATAAACACACACAGCAAGTTCTAATAAATGGCACACTTTCACGCCTAAGGTCTATCACAAGTGGCGTACCCCAGGGGTCTGTTCTGGGCCCTTGCCTTTTTCATCTTTTTATAATGGATATTTCAAAGAATTGTTTTTCAAACATTACAAAATACGCAGATGATATTAAGATTAGAGGACCATGTGCTAATTATGACCAAATAAAATCAATGCAGAATGATTTGGACTACATTTCTTTGTAGATCTCTAAGTGGGGTATGAAATTAAACCATACAAAATGTAAGATATTGCACTTTGGTGCACATAACCCTAAGCATGTATATACCCTAGATAATATGGCACTGGTCAGTTGAGAGATAGAAAAGGACCTGGGGGTTATTATATCTAATAACTTTCTCCCAGATTTACAGATTAATGCAGTTATATGCAAGGCAAATGGTGTTATCTGGGCTATTAAGAGGAACTTTAAATCAAGACAGTGTGAAGTGTTAATGCCACTTTATAGAGCTTCTGTTTGCCCACATTTGGATTTTTCATCGCAGTTTTGGTGCCCCTATAGGAAACAAGATATTGTAAAATTGGAAAAAGTACAAAGGGGATTTACTAAATTAGTAAAAGGATTGAAAGATGTGCCATATGATCTCAGACTTCATTCACTTAAGCTGATGTCATTATCTACTCGAAGATTAAGAAGAGATCTCCTCTTGATGTATGACATTATCAATGATCCTCAGTTACTGGTAAATCTCGGGCTCACCTTTAAGGAAGATATGTTTAGTCTCAGAGGCCATCCACTACAGATGCAGCAGAAATGCTTCAACCATTTGGCAAGGAAGTATTTTTATACATTGCGTGTTGTCAAACTTTGGAATACATTGCCATTTGAATTTATTGTTAGCAGTACTAAGGTTACTTTTAAAAATCGGTTGCAAAAATATGTTATATCACATCCTTTTTAAAATTATTATTAATAAATGGGAGCAATTATGAGCTTCACCGCTCCCTAGCTCCTTATCTGTCCTAGTATGAATCCTAGTATGAGTGGCTGCACTTTGTTGGGGTGTTTCTAATGTTCAGGAAGTATGAATTAAGAGTAGACCAAGAATTTGAAACAAAACAAGGTTGGGTATAATTGTATATTAACATGCATTTCAGATGTGTCTACATTTTGTTTCTACCTTGTGCTCATGGCCGTCAAGCTTTGCCATCGGCCTTCCAGTAACCCTATACTTGGATGCATGCCAACTACAACAATACCATGGCTTCCATGGCTCCCTGCCCTTTATGTCAATGGTCTTGCTTTGCTCCCTTGATGTCCACATCTTGAGGGTGGGTCCCTTAACTTGGGCAGGGTCCTTCTCTTTCTGTCCTTTAGGTGAAAATGCCTATGCTCCAATGGAAGCTTTGGCCATTCAGATTGACTCAGCGGCATCACTTGATGTAACATTTAAGACTTCAGCCACCAGGAAGTGGAGCCCTTAAATCCACAGGGACTCCTGTTCCTGTGCAGACCATGTCAGTAGCACCGTCTGAAGCTATTCCCCCCTACGATCACTAGGGTTCACATGGACTCCACCTACTTCCCTTCCTCTGCTCCTTAAGGTTGAAGATCATACAATTATGAAAGTCCCAGTCCCTCAATGACCCAACTCATATGCCTTACCCCTCATGTGTTCAGCTTCCTCTCTAGGCCTTGCCTTGGTGGAGGCCAGGTCAGTGTCTTTCAGTGGTTGTTGCTCTCCTCCTCCTCCTACCTTGGGAGGGGGCCTTCTTCACAGGGAACCTCCTTTAGCTGAGGAGAGACCTAAAAACCAGTGCCACTCACCAGACGCATATTAACTCTGACCAAGATGCTTTTAAAACAGTGACTTTATTGATTCAGCAACTAAAGACAAACGGAACACTCAGTATGGGTGTGCAGGCAGGCTTTCTCAACATTTCATGTGCATGCACTTTCTCAAGAGACTGATCTTGCACTGTCCAATGCCCCCATTTGAAGAACATCCTTAAAGACACATGCAGTGCAAAAATGTGCAATTGTGATAAATACACAGACACATATTAATTGATAAAACACCTAAAACCAGTGATAAAGTCCATATGTGATCAGATATTAAATAGAAATGTCAAATTGCTCACTAAATAAGAAACAGTTGTAGAGTACAAAGATGGACAAAATTGAAGAAATTAAGGTCACTAAATTGGTGAAGCACCAATCCCAGCTCTCTCAGTGACAATATAGCTCACAGAGGAGATAAATGTATTGGTACTGAGTAACAATCTTTTTGTGTCACACTAGTTCAAGCAGAAAACTCACATTTCATGATTACTTATCTTCTATAAATTTAATTGGTGTTGCTGGTGGCTCAATCTGCCTCCTTTCTTAGCGGAACTGAACTGCATGGTAATTATGTAATTATATCCAGCCTTGTTTTGTTTCAAATCCTTGATCTGCTCTTATTGCTCACTTCTTGAACATTAGGGACACCCCCAAGCAGTGCAGTCATTCAAGATTTAATAGTTTCCTCTATGCCCACTGCATCTTGAGTGGCTAGACTGAGTTGAGGGTGTTTCCAAGTCCAGGAAACGTTCAGTGGAAGCTGAAAAAAGAACGTAAACCAACATATTTTGGTGTGGTAATACCAATATTGTGGGCAGGCTGTTTTTCACTTTTAAAAAGAAAAAGGGAATCAGAACCAAACTTCCAGTCACATCAGCATATTCTATAGAATGCTAGCAATCGTAAAATGTGTTTTTAAAACTAGGGACAGTTTGAGGCTTAAAGGGAAGGGAAAGGGGAAATTGTTTAACCAGGAAAGGCTCACTAAGCCTAAGCTTGTTTCCAGGTGTGACCTGGGAGCACAAGGAAGTTAAGTGACTTCCTCAGAGTCACACAGTATGCAAGTGGGGGCTATGGGATTCAAACCCAGGTCTCCAGGTTTGCAGTTCAAAGCCCTAAACCTCTGCGCTATACTGCCTCTGAAGGGGTTGACTATGTCCCTTGAATCTGCTCCCATCTACTTTGATAAAACATCCCACAAACAGGGACATATGCCATGGAGGTAACCAAAGTCTACCACATGGAAGGTCACTACTGACTCTCAGCATGAGGAGGTGCCAATCTGGAAGCATTATTGTGAATTTACTGGATCTTTAAAACATCAACTGGTTTTCCTGGGCTTAATGATAAACTGGAAATTCAGGCATTTTCGTAACATTTTGTTTTTTGTCCTTTTGATGCTAGAGATAGGCTCACCATGGGAGTGACCCTCCATGTATATTTGAATAGACAGATGGAATCCCTCCCTCCCTTTTATTTCAGATTCTTTTGTCTACATCATTATGTCACATATTAGTGTCTTTCTGCTTGATGGTAGACTTTGGTTCCCTCCATGGCATATGTCTTTGTTTGTGGAATGTTTTATCGAAGGAGATGGGAGCAGACTAACAGAAGGGCTCATTATACTAAGTACCAGTACATGTAGCTCCTCTGTGGGATATATGGTCACTAACAGAGTTGGAATTGTTGCTTCACCAATTTAGTGGCCTTAATTTCTCCCATTTGTCCATCTCTGTACTCTGTAATTGTTTCTTATTTAGTGAGCAATTTGCCATTTATATTTAACATTTGATCACATATTCACTTTATCACTGGTTTTAGGTGTTGTATCAATTAATATTTATCTTTGTATTTATCACAATTGTACTTTTTTGCACTGCTTGTGTCTTTAAGGAGGTTCTTCAAATGGGGGCATTGGGCAGTGCAAGTTCAATTTTCTTGAGAAAGTGCATGCATGCAAAATTTTGAGACAGCCAGCTTGCACACCTGTTTACTGAGTGTTCCATTTGACTTTTTTTAACTTATATTTATTGATTTTGTAAAGTCAGTCAATACAAGCATTTCCCATAGGACAGCACTTAGTAATGGCAAAATATACATTCTAGCAGTACATCATCTTTGCATTCCTACACTTGATACATCACTGGGGTTAGCTATTCTCTTTTTATTACAATAAAATTCAATCATGAGCTAGTTACTGAATCAATAAAGTCCTGTTTTTAACACATCTTCTTCAGAGTTAATATGCATCTGGTGAGTGGCGCAGGTTTTTAGCTCCCTCCATGACTCATATTACTGGCTGTCCTACCAATATTCCTCTGCATCTCTTTTGTTTGGTTTTTTGAACCTCCTTTAGCTGCAGAGATCAACTCATGGTACCCTCATGGTATTCCCTTTAGAAGGATAGAGTGAGAGCCCTTCCTCTATAACATTTCCCTTGAATTGGGTCTCTAAATTGCGGTTGCCAAGCCATCACTAATTTTATCTCAAGCCTTGAGGGAAGGCAACCAAGGCCTTGGATTCTAGAGGTTTCCTCTTCATAGTTTTTTTTTTCTCTCCTCCATGCTGAAGGACATTAAAGTTTGTTAATCTCCACTGGAGTTGGTCTATAATGCAATACTTTTATATTAGCATAGCATTTACCCTACCAGGTTTCCACTGAAATTTGGGATTGGATTGTGGCCATCTTTCCATCCTGTCATTCCCTCTCTCCTTATGGAAGTCATGCCTCTGTCTGCTATCAGTTATCAATTACTGTCAGATATTGCTTAATTCAGTCTTTGCCTGTTATCAGTCATCACTTGTTGCTCACTCAGGCTTTGTGTTCACCTCCTGCTGTACAGTACTTTTGGGCTCATTCCTGAGGTACTTTTAGACTAAAGAATTTATGTTCCCATGACACCTCTAGGGGTAACCCTCCTCAAGAGGATTCCTTTGATTTCATGTTACTCCAACAGGGTGGTAGCTCCCTATGGGACACAGAGTGCGAGTGGCAAAGCATCCACATATGACAGTCAACAACACATTCATTCAAACACCTTCAGATGATCAACAAAGTTGCACAAGCATAACTCCTCACTAAATTGAATACGCCCACTGAATTCAAAGGCTATGCCTGCAGTTCAGTGGGCAAGAGAAACCAGCCACTCCCCATGCCTGAGCTATTTAAGCCAGCTTCCTCCAGCCTCATACAGAAGCACTGTTTCTTTGCCCCACTATCCTCCCCTCTTGCCCCACTATCCTCCCCTCATCCTCTAGTGATGCACCTCTCTTCTTGGGTATCCTTCCTTTGGCATCTTTAGCCTAAAGGAATTATGTTCCTGTGGCACCTTTAAGGGTGGAGGCCTCCTTAAAAGGGTTCCTTTGCCTTCACTGTACCCTGATAGGGTGGTAGTTCCTCATGGAATAGAGAGCGTGAATAGTCAAGAGTGACAATTAACACATTCATTCAAATACCTTCAAACTATCAACAAATCTGCACAAGCATAACTACTCACTAAGTTGTCCATGCCCATTGAACTTAGAGTCCATATTAAACCTACTGATATACCTACTGGAAGTGACTGCTGAAACAGTGTACCTCTTAATGTAAACCTCTCTCTGGAGTCTCCCTCACACTGTGCCGAAACACATTAAATCTCTCCCTCACTAGCCAGCCTGTCGGCACAGTAGTAGCACTACCATTTGTGATGCTGGTGATCCAAGTTTGTGACTGCTATGCCCCTCTGGGGAGGAATGGTTTACAGAGCCTGGGATCTGCCTGGCTCCTAGCAGCAGCTGGGGGAATGGCACCTGGGACAATCCAGAAGGCCTCAGGGTCAGGGCAGATGCGGCCATGCAATGCGTGGGAGCATGTGGTGCATGTCATGGCATCATGCCACACCACTTAGGATAACCAAGGGGAAAAAAGCACTGTCCCCTGGCAGTATGGTGCCCTAACACCTGGAGGCCCTGCACATGACTAGCTGGGCTCACCTGTACACATTACTGAAGCCAGTTCCCAAAGGGGATTAGGGTATCCCATCGACCCCAATGGGGGGCAAGCCCTGGGGGTACCAGCTGGCAGTAAGTCCCAGTGGATGCTGGGGTGACGGGGATGCAGTTGCCAGTTCAGAGTGGGCTGTCAGTAGGGAGAGGGGAAAAGTGCATAAAAAAACAAAAACGTCCCTCACATACTGAAAACACATGATTTTAAATATCTGTACTGGTCCACAGGCTGTTTTGCAAGCTTGATCTGACAGACTGACATCTCTCTAATGCTGCATCCTTCTCCAAGTGGCAAGAGCAATTTGTCTTAACTGGAGGCAATGGCTTTGATTCCACACACTAGACCATCTCTCAACTGCCTTCTCCCTTCTTCTAGTGCTTAGGAAAAACAGGGGCTGCTATTTGGCCACAGATATGAAAGCAACATATATGCCTGTGGCCTTCATCACCATGGCCAGTCACTTTGGGAGCACCAGTCAGCACACACACCCACAGAGCAGCCCTGGCAGGAAAGAAAGAGCAGGAGTGGCTTGCCTTCACTTGCGGTAATGACTTTGATCCTGCCCACTGGGCTTAAGTGTAACACCACTTTAATGAAAGTAAAACTAAAAGCTTGCTACCTCACAAGCATGTGTTTGAATTGCAGTAGTGTGACTAATATGTGTGCTGGCCTATCATTATTGCAACATTAGTCAGAATGCTGAACAGCAACAAGGGCAGTAACAATATTTGAAGGTTTCCATCCAAGAAATGCAGATAGATTATTTTAGTCAAGAACAACATAAAATGATCAGCACACAAAAACAAATAAATTTTTTTGTTTGCAACAAAATGTTTTTATAATAGCAATGGTACTCCCAGAGGTTATGTTAATGTCCAGTTATTTGCTCCCTGGAAGCATGTGGCATGTGGCTGTGCCAGGGGGTGATTAACAAAACATTAACATAACCCTTGCCTATACCTTATTGCTTAATGTGTTTTGCTGCTTTCTTGTCTCCCTCCCCCTTCGCCCAAGTTCCTTTGGGGACGAATACCAGAGTTGCTGCTCTTGGGCTTGATTTCAACACAGAGGAGGACTTGACTATACCATGTACACAGAGATCATTGTCATGGATCAAGAGAATTGTCTCTGGTGATTTCACATACAGTTGCAAACAATGGATGCTGCAGTGGGCACCACCTTGCTGGGGTGCTGAGGTCTGACCTTTGTATGATGAATAGCCCACAATACAGCATCTGATTTAGAAAAGATAGTACTGCTCTTAATGTACCTAGTCGCGCTAGTAAATGTGAGGCAAGTTATTCTGTTATCTGGTTGGCTATCTGAACCTGCAATATTCAAAGTCATCAGAGATCACTGAAAAGGCTCATGTTTTAACTACTGCATGTGAACACGCATGCTTAGAATCTCATATATGATGCCCCCACTCCCTTTTTAGCTCCTGTACTTTAAGTATTAAGTACAGTATATATGACATGGTCCCTACTTAAACTATCTTGGGGTTTGACTTGATCTATCCCTTGACTACTCATACCACCTTGTTGCCTTGAGCTCAAAACTGTGCCCCAAACTGGGAATGCTCTACAGGCACAAGGAGTGTCTCTCCCTCGCAGTCTGGCATGACCTAATAACTAAATGGATCCTCCCAGTGATTGACTATGCCAAAGTCATTTTCTCCTTATCACCTGTCTCCTCACCAAGCTCACTGCAGCAGGTCTCTCCATCCTTGCCACCAACTTGTTCTGTGCCTATCTTGTAGGCAGCACATAATCAGTTAGGGATGGTAATTCCATCCTCCCATCCCCCAATCACTATCAGTGTCCCCCAAGGTTCCGTCCTCGATCCATTATTCTTTTCTATATTCCTAAATGACCTCCCCCTTACCTGAACCTCAGCATCCATTCATATGTATGTTGATGACACAGTCCTGTTTGCCTCAGGTCCCTCTCCCTTTGATTTGTTACCCAGACTACAGCTGGACTTTGATAATGTTCAGCACTGATTCTACACAAATCAGCTATCTCTAAATGCCAAGAAAACAGTCTCCATGACCTTTGGCTCTAGGCATAAACGAGCCAGGATTCTTGACCTACCCCCCCCTCCTTACCTTAGATGGGACCACCATGGAAGCTGTCCCATCTTTTAAATACCTCGGGGTCTGGCTAGACAGTCACCTAAACTTTTCTGAACATGCGGATGCCATTCGCCAAAAATCTTCATCCCAAACTTGGAGCGCTTTACCGCAACTGTGGCAGCATCCCTCTGCAAGCCAACAGAGCCATTGTTCAGAAAATGATCATGCCTTTATTCAACTATGGTTATGTAGTCTACCGCACAGCTCCTAAATCCACCTTATGCAGACTGGACACACTCTTCCATTCATTCTGTCACTTCGCTTTGGACTCTCCACCTTGTACTCACCACTGCACTCTCTATACCTCCCTCTCTTTCCTCTCACTTGAAGACAGACACCTGGTTCACTGCACCTCTTTCATAGCCAAATACTGTCTTCTCTCCTCTCCCAGCCCCCTCCCACCTCCTATGCTCTTCACAGCTCCACTGTCCATTTCCTTGCCCTCCCACCAGGTCCTCCATGGCAGGCCAAGCTGCCTTCTCTTACTGCTACCCTAAACTCTGGAACTGTCTCCCACTACATATCTGGTCTGTCTCCTCCTCCTCCTTCTCCCTTACTCTTCTCCTGGCTAATCTTACCTCACCCTACTGTAACTGCTTCTGACTCCCTTTATTCATGCCTCTGCTTTCCCCCACTATCCCTTCTCTCTCTCTACTCCCCCATCTCCACTACTTTCTCCACTCACTACTACCTCCAACAGCTCTATTTACAGCCTACCCCTCCTGTTGCTACTGCTACCCCCTTCCCTCACCCCACCCTACTTCCCATCAAAGGCTGGCCAGGTAACAATTCATGGAATGAGTGGGCACCCATTAAATGACAATCACTCTGCATTCAATTCTCTTCCCTAACTCTTTTTCATTTGGCTTCCCTGCCCTTTTTAATCCTTGAAGTGGACTGGGCATTTCATGCCTGTTCCTTCCCTGTGGGGTTATCACCCCAGAGGGATACAAATCCACCTCACCTTTTCTCCGCTCTCTCTACCGCTCTTCTTAACCCCTTCCAAGATCTCTCTTTTCTGTAACTCTGTCCATTCTATTCCTTCAGCTGCTCCACAATCCCATTTGGCTAATCATTGCTTCTCTGCACATTCCAGGTCTACCAGTTATTAAATATAGTGTACATATGTGGAACTACCTGTATATTACTTGTAACATTGTTTATAATTTCTGTATTTGTTCTGTGTACTAATCTGCAAATTGTTTATTTCTGTATTCAGTGTTTTATACTTACTGTACTCCCTCTTCCCCTTCCCCCCAGGACGCATCTGGAAACAAGCTCTTTCAGCTCATTATGTCTTTCCTGGTGAAATTCTTCAAATAAATATATGCATTTTTAAAGGAAAACGAGCAAGCTAAAATTTCTTCCTTACATACTGTGGCAAAAAATAAATCACATGCTTGATGTAACGTATACAGTATTTTTGTAGGATTTGCATACAGTAATTTGCCATTGAGCTAGTAGCAGATAGATAAACAATCTGTTTCTCCCCTCATGTAGCTTCCACTCCAAGACAGGGGCCCTGATTCACACAAGGTGATGCAGGGCTTACTCTGAGCCCTGCATCAAACCCAGTGGTCGGCACAGCTGTGCCAAAACCTGTCCTGCAAACTGAGCCTGATTCAAGAAAATCAGGCACATTTGCAACACTTTTCCCACTTTACAGCAGCTTGCTGCAAATATTTGGCAAAAGCCCTATAAAAAAAGGACCCGAGATTGCCACAAGCCAAACAACCCTGCCACTTTGTCTCACACTGAGGACCCCGATGAAGCCTCAGTGTGAAGCAAAACACCTGGGCAGTCAGAACCATGCCTACAATGCCTCAATGAAGTGATTTTTTTGGCAGGTATATACATTGCCTGCTTAGCCTTATGTTCCAAAGCACCACCATTTTGAGTTGTCGGGTGTGTGGAGTGGTTCTCCATGGCTGGCACCTGGAACAGTAAACCATACCTGGAAGTGTACCATTATCTGCTTGGAGTGCTCAAGGCACTCTGCCTGCATCATTGTGCTTAACTACACCTCTGGGCATGTAGTTAGATCAACATAATGCACACTCTGTCATGTTACATTGTTATTAAGCATATATTTCCCATTGGAGATGAATAGTGGAATGAGATGGAATGGGACTTATAGCATTAGAGGTGGATGACGTCAACAAAATTCACTCCGCAAAATATTTCATGAATTGCATTCAATTCATAACATTTGGTAATTCACAGAGATTGATGGTGAAGGTGTGGAATTTGGCATGCGCAATTCCACACTTTGCACAAAAACTACTGCCCCCCGCTGATTGCTGGCCCCAATAATAAAAAAAAAAGACTCCAAATCCTCGTGTCTAGTGGACCCCCCACCCGCTGATCGCCAATCCCAATAATAAATAAAAGACACCAGATACCTGGTGACTAGTGGACCCCCAACCCTCTGATTGCTGAGCCTAGTAATAAACAATAAAAAAAAAAACTCCAAATCCCTGATGTCTACTGGACCCCACGGCCCGCTGATCACTGGCACCAATTATAAATAAAAAGACTCCAGATTCCTGGTGTCTAGTGGACCCCCCACCCCACTGATCACCAGCCCCAATAATAAAAAAGATTCCAAATCCCTGGTGTCTAGTGCATCCCACATCCAGCTGATTGCCAGGCCCAATAATAAATAAAAAAACTCCAGATACTTGGTGTCTCATGGCCTCCTACCCCACTGATTGTTGGCCCCAATAAAACAAATCCCTGGTGTCTAGTGGAGCCCCCCACCCCCCACTCTGTCAGGCAGTGCCCCTCCTGGCCACCACTCTGTTTCCCCCGACACTGAATAGGCCACCCCGGCTGGCCTCCTCACCTCCACAGCCGACAAGCCCAATTGACCTGCTCTGAATGAATGAGCATGTGCTTGTGCAAGCATGCTCTCATTCATTCAGTCAGACAGCCAGCTTGTCATTGTAGGGGACATTTTTCAAGGGGCTAGAGAAGGGAGGGTGGACTACTTTGGTCTTCAGTGAGGGGGCAGGATGGGGAGAATGGCACTGTGGATCCCTTCCTGGGTCCACAATGTCGTCCCCACATCCTGACCCCTGCAGAAGACCGGAGCAGCCCCATCCCTTCATTTGCACCCTGAAAAATGTCCTCTAGGTGTGTGGAGGGCTGTGCCCACTTGGGGTCAGGGAGAGTGAAATGGTTGCTAGGGGAGCACTACCTGATGGGGTGGGGGGTTCCACTAGACACCAGGGAATTTTATTATTGGTGCCAGCAATCGGCAGGGTGGGGGGTTCACTAGACAACAAGGATTTTGAGTTTTTTCTTTATTATTTGGGCTGGTGATCAGTGGGGTGGGGGAGCCAGTTGACACCAGGGATTTGGAGTATTTTATTATTGGGGCAATCGATCGGCAGGGTGGGAGGGCACATTCACAACTTGTAACTTTTCCTTGCTTTGGGTTTTTTTGAGTGCAATTTGCACTTAAAAAACCCACAAGGCAAGGCAAAATTACAAATGGTGAATTTCCAGGTTACAGACACGATTTCGTGAACTGCTCAGCAGAGGTGAATTTGACTACTTCGCTAGAAATTCACAAGTGGAGTAAAACTTCATTGCATCTCTATATAACATACAAAGTTTGAACACCGCCAAATCAAATATTGTATGCATACTAAAACTAGATATGTGTAACTGCAGCCCTAAAGACAAAACAATAGCAATTAAATCCTTGTATCATGCTATGTTAGCCTCATACATTTCAGAAATACCACCTTGATAGCCAGACATTATATTTCACCTCAGCAATTGTTGGGATTCCCAGCAGAATTTTACCTTCACACTTGTGGAAGTTGCAGCTGTACAGCAAGTTTAAAAGGTGAGCTGCAGTCTCCTACTGGGCTGCTAAGATTCCTAGCCAGTATGACAGAACAACTGTAACATAGTGTACATTACCCCATCAAGAAGGTGCATGGGAATAGGTCATTTCAATCCAGCTAAAGTAAACTCACCACTTTCCCAGATGAGCACAGGGGAGTGTTTGCTTGAACCAGCTGGAAACTGAATAGAATTCTTTGCAGTTATTAACACCAGTTTCATGATTGATGACCCAGTGCAAAAATACTGTGCTATGAAAGCACTCATAGTGATTGGAATGATATTTATGCAGTTTTTCCCCCTCAATAGGATATCAGAGTACTGACTTAGCAGGCACTGCAACTTGTCACAACTTTTTGTTGCTGCTCAGTAGTTATTTCAGCTTTCAGTGTTCTTTTCAGTAGAAGAGTGATGGGGGGATTACAGTTGTGCTATACCTTCACACATAAACACACAGTAGCTTTTATTGTTAAACCTACTCATTTCAGTGGGTTCCATGTTATATGCACTCTCCCAAAAAGCATATTAACTGCATGTGATCTAAAATTTCAGAAACTCTTGGTGATCATTGTTAACGAAATCCCAATATCTTCCTCTAGGTGCAAGTATTGTAATTGAACAAAACACTGATAT
Organism: Neoceratodus forsteri; assembly: GCA_016271365.2. Lineage (NCBI taxonomy): Eukaryota > Metazoa > Chordata > Ceratodontiformes > Ceratodontidae > Neoceratodus > Neoceratodus forsteri. The sequence continues at coordinate 503,334,284 of CM057459.1, forward strand.
CCACATTCAGAATTTTGAGTATGCAATGGCAAGGCAGTAAGTTACAAAAATGATGGTCAATCCCTGTAATTGAAATGAGTGTTAAAGGGAACATAACAATGTGGTTTACATTTTAATTGAATTGTAAATTGGGACTGTGTAATGTCTGTTTAATCACTTGGAGTATTGTTATTGTTTGTTCTGAAAAAAGAATCCTCTTTTTCCATGTTTAGGGCCTCATATTAATCCAGCCCTTTTCCTGCCTGATATTCATTTTTACAATTGCATAGCAGAGCTATGCTGATATAATGCTTTTGCATACCAGAGAGAGAGAGAGAGAGAGAGAGAGAGAGAGTGGACTGTGGAAGCACGTTATCAGATACCTGGACTGTGTCCTCCCACAGTGGAGTTGAAGCACGTACGGTCCTTTCCATTTACCACAGTGCTGTCACTCCCCCCGCACAATATTTTCCTGCTCTGCACTCACATCTGGTTCACTTCCAGGTGCGATCGCTGTCCATCGTACCCTTATTAATTTTAGAAATGTGACCTGTAATAAAGAAAACTGTCCCTCACTTTTTTCTTCTTTAAGCCTTTAAAAAAATTTGTCCTTCGCTGATCTGATTCCTGCTACCCCAACCTCCCAACCTCTGATCTCCATCCCCACTATATATGTAATATTTTCCTGGTGTCTAGTGGTACCCCCACCCCATATTTGTATAATCTTTCCTTGGTGTTTAGTGGTACCCCTCACCCTCTGATCTCCATCCTGGTATTTGTGTAGTCTTTCCCTCATGTTTAGTGGCACCCCACCCTTCAATCCCTGGCCCCATTTTTGTATAGTCTTTCCCTGCTCTCTGAACTCCAGCCCCTTATTTGTATAGTCTTTCCTTTGTGTCTAGTGAGACCACCCACCCTCTGATCACTATCCCCATATTTGTATAATGTTTCCCTGGTGTATAGTGGCACCCCCACCCTCCAAACACTGGCCCCATATTTGTATAGTCTTTCCCTGCCCTCCGATCACTGGCCCCATATTTGTATAGTCTTTCCTTGGCGTCTAGTGGGACCACCCACCCTCTGATCACTATCCTCATATTTGTATAATGTTTCCCTTGTGTCTAGTGGCACCCCCACCCTCCGACCTTTGTCGCTGTATTTGTATAGTGTTTCCATGGTGTCTAGTGGCACCCCTCACCCTCTAATTACTGGCCCTATATTTGTATAGTGTTTCCCTGGTGTCTAGTGGCCTCCCCCACCTTCCAATTGCCATGCCCATATTTATGAAATTTTCCCTGGTGTCTAGTGGCACCCCCTGCACTCCAATCCTTGTCTCCATATTTATGTAATGTTTCCCTGGTGTCTAGTGGTAACCCCCACCCTCTGATTGCCATCCCCTTAAATGTTTTCCTGTTGTCTAGTGGCATCCCCTGCCCTCCGATGCCCATCCACTTATATTTTTCTCTGGTGCCTAGTGGCACCCCCCCTCTGATCCCCATCCCGTATAAGTTTTGCTGGTGTCTAGTGGCAGCCCCCACCCTCTGATCCCCATCCTCTATATGTTGCCCTGGTGTCAGTGGCACCTCCAACCTCCAATCACTGTCCTGTGACCTGTTATAAAGAAAACCAACTCTCAAGTTTTTTTTTTCTTTTTCTCTCTCTTTAAAGCTGTAAAAAGAAAATAGTCCCTCACTGATCTGATCCCTTCCACCAAGACCTCCCACTCAGCAGTCACCAACCTACCCCCTAGTACATCCCCCACTTTGTCAGTTTTGTATATTTTCAACAAAAATTTTCAACATGGGCTTTTTGGGATCCCACCTCACAGCCAACGGTGGTGGAATTATGCAATCAGGCCCAAAAGGCAATTTCACAGTCACTTAGACAAATTATCTTTCAGGTGGGATTTGAAAATTTTCACCACCACTGTTCATGAGGTAGAAACATAGAAACATAGACTTTGACGGCAGATAAGGACCACTTGGCCCACCCAGTCTGCCCATTTCCCTACCTATTGGATAAGCTGCAGATTCTAGTTAACCAACAGCCTACTTCCTGCAACCCCCCACTATAATTGCCTTATGTCTGTCCCATGCATGTTTGAATTCTCCCACTGTTTTAGACCCCACAACCTCTCCAGGAAGGCGGTTCCATGCGTCCACCACTCTCTCAGTGAAAAAGAATTTCCTCACAATACTCCTGAGCCATTCCCCCTCTAACTTTAAATTGTGCCCCCTTGTTCTTACACATCTCTTTTTCTAAAAGATGCTACCCTCCTGGACTTTGTTGATTCCCTTGTGGTACTTAAAAGTTTCTATCATGTCCCCCTTGTCCATCCTTTCATCAAGGGTATACATATTAAGCTCTCTCAGTCTCTCTTCATATGGTTTCTGATGTAGACCCTGCACCATTTTAGTTGCCCTCCTCTGGACTGCTTCCATCCTGTCTATGTCCTTGCGTAGATGAGGTCTCCAAAACTGCATGCAGTACTCCAGATGGGGTCTCACCAACCATCTGTACAGAGGGATAACCACTTCCCTTTTTCTACTTGTGATGCCCCTATGCCCCTCCCTATGCATCCCAGTATCCCCCTGGCTCTCCTTACTGACTTCTCACATTGCTTACCCACCTTTAGGTCATCTGATATGACTACACTCAGATCCTTTTCCATTATTGTTGTTGTTAGTACCTCCCCTGCTATTGTGTACTCTTCTTCTGGATTTTTATTTCCCAGGTGCATTACTTTGCACTTCTTTGCATTGAATCTAAGTTGCCATATGTCTGACCATTCCTCTTACCTTACCAAGTCCCTTCTCATCCTTCCTACCCCACCCCTTGTGTATCAACTCTGTTACAGATCTTTGTGTCATCTGCAAAGAGGCATACCTTTCCTTCCAGACCCTCTGCAATGTCACCTCTAAAGACGTTAAAGAGGACGGGACCCAGTACTGAGCCCTGAGGTACTCCACTAGTAACCCCCCTTTCTTCAGAATGTGTTCCATTCACTATTACCTTCTGTGTCCTGTTGTGCAGCCACTTTACTACCCAGGCTACCACACTGTGACCCAATCCCAGGCTGACTAACTTGATTATTAATCTTTTGTGCAGGACTGTGTCAAATGCCTTGCTAAAGTCTAGGTAGGCCATATCCACAGCCCCTCCCTGGTCTATTACTTTGGTCACCCAGTCAAAGAAATTGATTAGATTTGTCTGACATGACCTTCCTGCTGTAGATCCATGCTGCTTTGGGTCCTGTGCCCCGCTGGTCTCTAGGTACTGAACAATTATTTCTTTCAGAAGTGATTCCATCATTTTCCCCACCACTGAGGTCAAACTAACAGGTCTGTAGTTTCCTGCTTCTGCCTTGCTCCCACTTTTGTGAAGGGGAATCACATTTGCCCTCCTCCAGTCCTCAGGTACCACCCCATCCTCCCATGATTTGTTAAAAAGTGTGGGCAGTGGTGTCACTAGGTCCTCCCTTAGTTCTTTTAGGATTCTAGGTTGAATTCCATCAGGTCCCATTGCTTTGTCCACCTTGAGTTTTAGGAGTTCTTTCAGGACTTTTTCTTCTGTAAATGGACTGGCGTCAACCCCACTACCCAGAGTGCCTCTATTGTTTGGTTTAGGTAACTCCTCCTCTTCTTGTTTTGTGAATACTGAGCAAAAGTATTCATTCAGTATCTCTGCCTTTTCACTGTCTCCCTCTGCCCACCTCCCCTCTGCTTTATTAATCTTCACTATCCCTCCCTTAACCTTTCTAGTCTCCCTAATGTACCTATAAAAGGTTTTATCCCCTTCTTAACTGAGTTGGCTATCTTTTCCTCGGTTTGGGCCTTTGCTTTTCTGACTGCCTTCCCCACTTCTTTCTGCTTTAATTGATACAGTTCCCTGTCGTGCTCCTTCTGTGATTCCTTATACTTTTTGAATGCAGCCTTTTTTCTCCTTAACCTTCCCTGACACCTCTTTTGAGAACCATAGTGTTTTTTTATTCTGCTTTGTTTTCTTTATTTGTTTCACACAAAGGCTTGTTGCCTCCATGATGGCAGTTTTGATTTTTCTTCATTGTTCTTCCACCCCTCCTTTCTGGCCATTTGTAAATGCATTCCTCAGGTATTTACCCATTTTGCCAAAGTCAGCCCTTCTAAAGTCCAGTATCCTTGTCTTTGTATGGTTTGTCTCCATGGTTGTGTTTATTGTGAAGCACACTGTGCAGTGGTTGCTTGTTCCCAGATGTCTACTGACTTCTAAATTTGTGATCCTCTCTCCCATTTGAGAGTACCAGGTCTAATATTGCTCCCTCCAGAGTGGGTTCCACCACTAGCTGTCTAAGGCATGCTACCTGTAGGGCATCGAGAATGACCATGCTCTTGGATGTGGCTGCACTCCATGTCGTCCAGTTAACATCTGACATATTCAGGTCCCCCATCAACAGGTGGGGTCATAAGAAGACTATATTGAAAATCTGGGGTCAAAATATGTGCAAATGACAACGTTACAAGTGTACATTGAAATTATTCTATGCTCGCTCATAACTTCAGTAATTTTAAATATTTTGATTCCATATTTTCAACATAGACCTTTTTTCACCCTACCTCATGGACATGACAGCTATCCTAGTAGCTATCCTATTTTCAAATCCTAGCCAAAATTTGTTTTTGCACCTGTGGCGTGGAATGATGTTTTGGTGGTGTGGAATCCCATTTCAGCGGGGATTTAATAATGCTCACCTATGGGTTTCATTAGGTTGGGTAATAAGAAGACTATGTTGAAAATCAGGTGTTCAGATATGGTAAAATGTCCAGGTTATAACTGAATGTTGCAGTATTTCGACCTTCACTCATAACTTTGCTAATTTTCAATATTTTGATTCCAAACTTTCAACATACCCATTTTTCCACACAACCTCATAAACGTAACAGGTGTCATTTTTTAAATCCTAAATAAGACATATTTTTGCACTTGTGGTGCAAAATGACATTTCAGCCAATATACTATACATGCTACATGCCATTTTTATGACAGAAGTCATAAAAATGACTATCTTGAAAATTTGGGGGTCAAAATTAGAAAAAAGTGAATGTGTGAAGAGTGCATGTGTAAAGAGTGAATGTATGAGGACTGAATGTTTGAAGACTGAATGTGTACTGAATGTGTGAAAAGTGAATGTACTAGGCCCTGCACTTCTGGAGGCAGACAGAGTCTTCCCATAGTGCAATGCCCACAGGGCCCTGCACATCTGCTTCTGTTCATGCATCAATGAAATTTTCAGCTTCCCTTGGGTCTGAAGCAGCCTCTCACTTCTTATGCCTGCATTAATACCTTCATTTTGCAGCCACATTGACTCTGACTAGAGTTTGTTTTAATTACTTAGCATTTTCAGAACCCAGTGGCATCAGTTGATCTGAAGAATACAATGAAGCAGAGCACAGGAACATCAGCTAAACTTCCAATTGGATGTCCTGAATGGACCCACATTAGATCCCTTACTCCAAGGGAGCAAGGGATCATGGAATATGGCATCCCATGGAAGGACTGCTATGTCCTCAAGTGCAGCAGTGATATATTTTCTAATATGGGTAACAGCCCCACAGCCTTCATCCTGCCTTCAGTCTTCTGTGGCACAAAATACAGCTGGACTCTATGGCTGCAGGGCAGCATCATGTCCTCTAGAAGTTTGTCAGGGGGTATGCACCCATTTCATTTGCCAACTTGCTGAATAACAAAACTACATTACTCTGCCCTGCTTGAGCATAAATGGCATCATGTCTGCTGTGCTCTGTGGGCCCTTTGCTGATACACCCAATACCTGGTCACTTACCTGACCTGATCTGCTGCATAGTTGTGTAGGTACAGCTGTGACTGGACCTTGACAGGGAAACATGGTGCGGGGCCTATTACTGTTTTCTCAGGTGTCTATTAGACACCCACAGTGTGTGTATCTCAGCCTTACACACCACATATTGTGGTGCGTAAGACTGAGTAGTAATTTTGCAAAGGGTCCATTAAGTGTGAATGCAGACAAGCATTTGTCAATGCCGAATGTTTGATGAACTGGAAGGTGTCCACCCCTGCACCTTGTTTATGCCTTTGAGGTACTTGAAAATGTCTATCATGTTCCCCCAATCCCTCCTTTCCTCCAAACAGTACCTATTGAGGTCTTTTAATCTCTCCAGATATGTTCTATGTTGCAAGCCATGTACCATCTTGGTTGCCCTTCTGTGGACCACCTCCACCCTGTCAATGTCCTTGCGCAGTTGCAGCCTCCAGAACTGCACACAGTACAGTAGGTGAGGCCTCACTAGTGCATTATACAATGGCATCACTACCTCATGCCTTCTCCTTGTGATACCTCTGCCTATGCACCCCAGCATGCCACTGGCCCTCCTTGCAACATTTATGCTCTGCTTTGACACCTTTAGGTCATCAGAACTGATAACTCCTAGGTCCCTTTCTTCCTTGGTAATCATCAGCACCCTCCTCCCATCTTGTAACTCTCCCAAGGTTTCCATCTTCCCAGGTGCATTATTTGCACTTCTTTGCGTTGAACATCAGTTGCCACCCCTCAGACCATGTTTCAAGCCTTTCCAAGTCCCTGCTCATTTTCTCCACCACTTCTGGAGTATTCACTCTGTTACAGATGTTGGTGTCATCTGCAAACAGGCAGACAGACCTTTCCTTCTAGCCCTTCTGCAATGTCTGAAATGAAGACATTGAACAGTACTGGTCCCAGGACTGATCCCTGAGGTACTCTGCTGGTCACCACCCTCTCTCTGGATTGGATCCCATTACCACCACCCTTTGTCTCCTGTCCATCAGCCAGTTTCTAACCCAGTTTATCAGCTTGTGCCCTGTGGCCAGACTACCCATCTTGTTAATCAGCCTTCTATGTTGGTCGGTGTCGAAGGCTTTCCTGAAATCAAGGTAGGTGATGTCCACCGCCCCTTCCTGATTTATTTCCTTACTGAGGCATTAGGATTTCCAACCTTAATGCCAATCCCCACTCCCACCCTGCAGAGACTGACAGGCATTGGTCGTGTGCCTTTGGGTCGTCGGCCATAACGCTCACACCATTTCACCTCTGCCCACCCTGCAGACACTGACAGGCATCACAGTGTGCCTTGGGCCTTCAGTCCTTACGCTCACCCCATTCCATAAGGAAATAAGCTGAGATGGGTGCAGTATAGGAGAATGGGGTGAACATTAAGGCAGAAGACCCCAAGGCCACCTTGATGCCTGTTACTGTCTGCAGGATGGGGAGGTGGTGGCATTTATTTATTTATTTATTAGCTTTTGGTAAATGGGTAAGTGCACTAGGCAACAGACCTGCCTATTTTCAGACACGACCCGGGAGAGCACAGGACATTGGTTACAATACGCAGAAATGCACAGACATAATATTGGTGTACAGGAGCAAAACAAGATATACATTGGGTAGCACAGTAATAGTTACATAAGGGTACATTTTAGGTATAGATCATAATAAGGATGTAAAATAAAGCAATTAGGGTAACCATAAGACAGCTGAGGACAGTAAAGACATCAGGTTCATAGCGCCTAGACAAGCATATTGCATGGGAGAACATTAGTGTAGTACTCAGGGTCAGACCCGACAGCCTGCAGTGGGACAAAGCAAATTAAGAGCATTTGCATTGGCCAGAGTCTAGAAGGTGGGTGAACAGGGAGTTTCTGAATTCTCGATGGGAGGCTGAAGTTTTCACCATAAGGGGGAGTGAGTTCCAGAATTTGGGAGCAAAATGGGCAAATGCCTGTTCACCCATTTTTGTCATGCAAGGTCTAGTGGAGAGCATGGGGACAGAGAAAGACCTGAGGGTACGGGTGTGTGAGGCAGGAGTCAGGAGGTTGGCAAGATAGACAGGGCAGGGAGGTCTAGACAGGGAGTCGATAAAGCAGCCCAGGGAGTAGGCTCAAATATCCATGGGTGACAGCCAATTTAAGCCAGCATAAAGGAGACAATGATGGGTAAGACGTGGGTCAGTTAAGGCGAATCTACAGATGTTGTTGTAGACAGTGTCCCATTTGTGGAGTGTAGCAGAGTTTGCAGCAAAGAGAAGGGGCAGAGCATATTGGAGCTGGGGTAAGAGAATACCTCTCGCAACAGAAAGTCTAGCGGAAGAAGTGAGGGAGTGGCGCATGTGATAAGCTCCGCCAATTTTAGCATTGACGGCACGGCACACCATATTGACATGTTGAGACAGGTCAAGTGTGGGATCCAAAGTGACTCCAAGGTACTTGAAGGACTCAGTGTTTAAGATGAGGGAGCCATCAAGGCACTGAACCCGGAGCCTGTTCGCAGGGGCAGACAGTTTCTTAGAGGATCCGAATAGCATAGCACAGGTTTTTCTAGGTTCAGGACTTGGTGGTCACTAGAGCCAGGTCTGCAGGAATTGGAAGTCATTAGTGAGAGTGGAGTTGATGGCAGTAACCGATTTTGACGCAGAGTAGAGAACAAGGTCATCTGCGTACATAAGAGTGCAGCTATGCGGGACATGGTGGGAATATCATTTAGGAAGAGGAGAAGAGTAGAGGTCCAAGAGTAGATCCCTGGGGAACTCCACGGGAGATGTTTAGGGGGAGGAAAGGACCTTGTGAAATGCTACTGCCTGAGTCCGATTGTCAAGATAGCTATGGAACCAGGAGAGGGCTTGGCCAGATGCTCCAATGGATTGGAGTTTCTTTAGCATGAGAGGATGGTGTACCATGTCGAAGGCTTTAGACAGGTCAGTAAAGACGGCCCCAGTGAGTAGGCCACGGTCCATATTATTTCTGATGTCATTTGTAAGTTGTGTAAGTGCAGAGGTGGTACTGTGACCGGGCCAGAAACCATGTTGGCACGGGGTTTGAAGATTAAACATGTCAAGGTGAGCAGCAAGCTGGCGGTGGACTATTTTTTCAAGCAGCTTACTGAGAGTGGGCAGAAGAGATATAGGGCGGTAGTTGGACATGAGTTTGACATCGCCCTTTTTGTGTATAGGGATGGTTCTGGCAGTTTTCCAGGTGGATGGGACAGTAGACGTATGAATCGAGAGGTTAAAAAGCCAGGTGATAGGTCTGATCAGCCAAGGTGCATACTGCTTAAGTATGCAAGGATGGATGCCCTCAGGCCCTTGACCCCCGCTTGCCGGAAGGGAGTTAAGTAGCTTGCGAACTTCAAGGTATGTGGTTGGAGCCAGAATGAAAGGAGAGGTGGGAGGGTGAGGGAGGAGAAGAGGGACAGTCAGGTTGTGGGCTAGTTAGAGTAGCGACTGGTGGAGAAGAAAAAAGGGCATTGAAGTCGTTGGCAATGGTGTCATGGTTGGTGCAGTGAACACCTTGAATGTTCATGTCAGCTGGATTCTGTTGCTTGTTGTTGCCGAGAATGTCCTTAATTTTGGATCAGTACCTGTGCGGATTTGTAGAGGATGTTATTAGTAGGTTCCTATAGTAGGTGCTTTTGGCAATACGAATTTGTATTTTGCAGTTGTTACGTAATGCATGATAGTCTTCAAAGTCTGCACAGAGGTGGGAGATCTTCCACCTGGACCAAAGTTTGTCCCTAGATTTGAGAAGTTGAAGCAGGGGGCGTGTTAGCCACTTGGTTACTTTCCCTGCCATCCTACGTGTGGTGACCGGGATGTGAAGGTTTTGAAGAGAGAGGAGGACGGAGTTGAAATATTCTGTGGCTATGTTAATGTCCTCTGTTTGGTAGAGAGGGGACCAGTCAACCTGGTTAAGGTCAGTTAAGAAGTCCTCATGACTTAGGCGGGAGAGATTAGGAAAGGTTACAGTTTTAGCAGGGAGGGGAGGAATGACAGTGTTCCAGACACAGTAGATGGGATAGTGGTCACTAATTGTGTCAGGTAGCACACCGGCTGAGGCAACATATTCCGTCCTGTTAGTAAGTATCCAGTCAAGGAGGATGGCACAGTTGCCCCCACATGAGACCCTTGTGGGTTCATGTATGAGCTGGGATAGATTTGCCTTGCTAGCTAAGGAGGATAGGTTAGCTGAGTTTTTCTCGGACCAGTCAAGGTTAAAATCACCAAGGCAGATAACGTCATTCTTGCCTGTAACTGTAGGCAGAAACCCTAGGAGCTCAGTGATGCCTTGTGTAGCATTTTTTGGGGGGATATAAGTACAAAAAATATGGAGTTTCTTTACACCCCCAAGAAGCAGTAGGGAGTGCAGGATTTCACAGTTTGGTAGGAGGGGGTCCTGCAGAAGGGTAATGTTTAGGTGAGTTTTGAAGTAGAGGGCAAGGCCACCTCCCCTTTTAGTGCCAGGACAGTCGATACGAAGCATGCTGTATCCAGAAAAGTGGCACTGAGAGTCAGGCACTGTGGGCTTAAGCCAGGTTTCTGTGATGGTGAGGACGTCCGGGACGTTAGAATAGATCCAAGACTGGAGGTCAGGGAGGTTGGCCATAAGGCTCCTAGCATTCAGGTGGGCGAAAGTTAGTCCAGCAGTTTTAGGGAGAGTGGTGGCGGGGGCAATGTTGACAGGGACGCAGAGATGGACCAGGGTTGATCTCAATGTCGCGGATAGTATAAGAGATAGGGTTAGTAACCATAGCGGGGTGATGAGTGCGCCCTGATAGACATGCAGGATGGCGGCTTCAGATGAAGGTGAAGGTATCTGACTATTGGGCTATCGGCTTGCTGATGAGAGCAGAGGGGTAGAGGAAGTGGAGTGGCAGTAGCAAGCATGTTGGAGTAGTAGAAGTCAAACTGAGTATAAGTATTGGCAGAAGCTGTTGATGTGTTCAAGCAGTAAAGCTCAAAGAGGATAGGAAGGCAAAGTATTCCCATGAGGAGTGCTAGGAGGGAGGAGGGGACATTTTTGACTAGAGAAAGGAGTGAGGTAGAGAGGAAAGAGAAAGCAGAGGGCTCCTTTAATATAAATCACCAAGTGAAAACGGCTACTAGAGAGCAGTAAAATCTGACAAGTGAGGTATTGGGAGCAAATTGCTCGAACTTAATCAGGCTCCCTCTAGTGGCAAAACAATATAAGGAGCTAATGGAAAAAAAAAAAAAATCCCGACAGCAGCAAAATATCGCGAGGGCAGAGGCTATTTAAGTAATACCAGCGAAGGGTGGGGGGATTTCATATAGAACACAGGTCCTGGGCTTGCAATGACTCTAAGCTTTTAAATACAGTTACAGGCAAATACAAATAGTTTTAGCTGGTTCGTTTTAAAACTTTCAAAATCAGGCACAAAAGTAACAGTTCTGCTCCATTTGAGCCTGGGCAGCAATTCGAGGTGCTACTCTGGCCGGGATTCATGCGCTGAGCAGGGAAGCTTGTGGCCGTTTCAGAAAAGGCGCCAGATGGCCAACGGTGGTGGCAGCAGCCTGGATCAAGGTAGAAATTACCTGGTGTGTCTCGGGTTCGGGGCTTCTGCGGGCAGGGAGGGCTTCAGGGCAGGCCCTCGCGACCTCTGGTCTCCTTGGGGGAGGGGGGTGGTCTCTGGTGTGTCTCGGGTTGGGGCTTCTGCAGGCAGGGAGGCTTCAGGGCAGGCCTCGTGACCTCCAGTCTCCTCGGGGAGGGTGGTCTCTGGTGTGTCCGGGTTGGGGCTTCAGTGGGCAGGGAGGGCTTCAGGGCAGGCCCTCACGACCTCCAGTCTCCTCGAGGAGGTGGTCTCTGGTGTGTCTGGTTCAAATAGACCCCAAGTTACACCCCCAACACCTGTCAGTCTCTACAAGGCGGGGGTGGGGCATTATGGTTGGAAACCCTAACACCCCAGGTGTTTGTTGGTATTTTTGCTCCAAATTTTCAACATGGGCTTTTTAGGAGCTGTCCTCATGAACAGTGGCACTATCATTTTGGTACTCAGTCAGGGAAAGTGATTTCATTCAGAACTGCACCATTCGGTGCTACATGTGCGAAAACACAGTTCAGGTGGATGTGAAAATGACAGCTATACTGTTCATGAGGTGGTGTGAAAAACTGGCAGTGTTGAATACTTGGAGCGAAAATATAAAAATTTGCCAAACTTATGCCCATGCATAGTGAAATTTCAATGACTGCACATAACTCGGGCGTTTGGGGACAGTTTTGTACCTAATTTTCAACATGGTCTTTTTGGGACACCATCTCATGAAGAGTGACACTGTGATTTCATTAATCTATCCAAAAAGTTGATTTTACACAGCGACTGCGCCATTCTGTGATACAGGTGTGAAAACACATTTTGGGCAGGATGTGACAAATGAGAGCTATACTGTTCATAAGGAGGTATAAAATAATGGCAATGTTGAAAATCTGGAGTGAAAATATAAAAAATTGGTGAAGTTACAAGCATACAAACTGCACAACGCATGCTCGTAATGCGGTCATTTTTTGGAATTTTTTCACCAAATTTGTAACATGGTCTTTTTGGGACCCCACCTCAAACAGTCCTGAAAATGTAGTAAATACAAATGGACCTGAGTCTCAGTGTTTATAATTACCAGATTAGAAAATAGGAGGCAGTATGGAGCAGTGGTTTAAGGCTCTAAGCTGCAAATCTAGAGACCTGGGTTTGAATCCCACATTTTCCACTTGCATACTGTGTGACCCTGAGCAAGTCACTTAACCTCCTTGTGCTCCCAGGTCGCTCCTGTAAAAAAGCTTTCAGCTTAGTGTGCTATACCTGGTTAAACAACTAAATAAAAAATAAAGAAAAAATTAATCAGCCCTGCATGGTGATTCCATGCAGCGACCGCAAAATCACCTTTTGTGACGGAGTAACTAAATGACAGTAACAATGTTCATGAAGTGGGGTCCCAAAAACCCCATGTTGAAAATTTGGGGCCAAAATTCCTAAAAATTACTGAGATAGCAACATAAGTTGACCCCCCCCCCCATTGACTGCCATTATACAGTGCTTACGTTTGATTCTTCAGTTTGCGGTTGGCTTTGAAGAGTGCAGAGATATCCTGATCCAGAGAAGATGAGAGCACTGACCTCTAGAGGAAGTATGGGGTAAGAGGGGTAAGGGGGTGGGTGCTCAGTGGGAGGGTGTGGATGGGGATGGGGACTGGGGAGATGAGATGATGTGGGACCATTTTATTTTTTGCAGGTTAAAAAAATACATTGGGGACGGTTTTCTTTATTTACAGGTAAAAAAAGGAAATACTTTTGGGCACACTGGGGTGGGCTCCCAGATTGCCACATGAATTTGGGGGAGGGGCTACATGCTGCTGGCAGAGGAACTGAGCATCCCTGTTGGCAAAGAAAGTGGGCTTTGGGGGTGCATCCGACACTGGGAGTGAGCATCCCAATGTTGGAAAGATAAATAAATATAAAAAAAATTATCTGGGAACACTGGGGTGGGCTCCCAGTGTGCCACAATGTGTGAGGGTGGGGGGAATACATTGCCGACTCAGGGATTGGGCAACCCGATGTTGGCAAAAAGACTTTGGGGGAGCAAACCAATTCGATGCAGGATTCGAAGTAAAGACCTCAGGTGATAGTTTTCTTTTTTCACAAGTTTGCTTTTTTTTTAATAGCACATTTTGGCACACTGGAGTGAGCTCCCAGTGTGCCACACTAATAGGAGGGATGCATGCTGACATGGGGATTGGGCACCCAGATGTCAGCTTTAACAGGAAGTTGCACTGCAGTTAATGTTGAGATGAGAGGGGGCACAGAGAACTGAGCACTGGGAAAGAAAGCCACACCACGGCTAATGTTTAAGCTTTTGGGGTAGGGGTCAGAGGGAGCAAAGATGGACTGTAACTGCGACCATGTGCATTAGTGTGCACTCTAATGCACATGGCTGGAGTCCAGGCTACAGAAAGAAATGATTGGAGCAGTTCATTTCTTTTAAGTTCAGGACATGCCACACAAGCTGAACTGCGGAGACCACGTGATGCAGCACACTGAGTAGCAGCTTTCCAGATCAGCTCCCATCGCCTGGCATCTTACAAGAGCCCTAAAGTTATATTTAACTTGGTATAAATTCATTTTATTTGGGCTAAACGCTTGCTAGCTTCCAGGTTGGAATGGAAGCAGAGATGCGTTCTGCGCCCCAAAGCATACCCCGCTGGTTTTCCCAGAGAAACAGAGCAAACATCCTAAGGCCTATCAGGGCCAATGCGGCAAACTAACAGCTATCAGCTCCGTCGCCACCAAAAAAACTGAAGCAACTCCCCTCACACTAGAGTGGTTTCTTACTGAATTTACTCCATTTAGAGAGGATATAAAGTCCGTAGCAATGGAAGTTAAACATATGACTTCGGCACTTGAAGACCTGTCTATTAGGATGGCCGACAATGAAACCCGTACTACAACATTAGAGAAAAGAGCACACCATATTAGTGAGTAAGCGGTGAATAATCGACAAAGGATTAAAAAACTGGAGGCCAAATTGGAGGATTTAGAAGGAAGGAGCCGCAGAAATAATGCAGTCATTCTCAGCATTCCAGAATAGGAAGAAGGTTCAAATACCATTATCTTCGTTCAGAAGTTAGTTGAAAAATTAGTGGGCCCCTCACCTTTCGCGAACGTCTATACAATAGAGCGGGCCTACAGAGCTCTTAGACCCATGCCGCCACCTGGATCCATGCCGCGACCTATTATCTGCAGGTTCCAAAATTTCCAGGAGAAGCAACTTCTATTGGGGAAATAAAAGAGTTGCAAGCAATCCAGTGGGAGGGAACTAAAATAAGGATAACACAGGATCTCCCTACCTCGGTCAGACATTGTCACACACAATTCCATCCAATAGTTTTGAAGTTAATTGCTGCTGGCATAAAGTTTAAAATGGGATATCCTGCCAGATTTCAAGTGCTGTTAGATGGGTCCTGGTCTACATTTGAGGAAGTGGATTCTGCCAATGCTACTCTTCAGAAGACCTTGCCAGACTTGTTCCATAATAGCTGAGTTCAGGAGATAAATGCTTGGGCAGCTGTGTGCTAAAATTCTAGAGAAAGAATGCTGTTTTTAAAGGCTATCATGAAAAATGATCTACGCAGGTCAGCTTCCCCCCTCTTCTTTTGGTTCACGAGATACACGATCCCAGTATAAATGTGCTGAGTATGATGGCTCAAAGTTCTTAGTTTGAGGGGGATCCTTCGTACATAGGACTGTTATGTGTTGTTGGAAGACACAATTCAGATTTTCTACATGATTCAGTTCCTTCACAAGGGGATTGCTGTTGATTGCAGATGGAGGTAAAGATGCGGTTGTGATCTGCTACCACAAGAGGCCCCCCAAGGCAAGATTATCAGACGTTCTTTGTTTAGCACAGCGAGTTAATATCTGGACTTTCTTTTGTACATGATCCGGTAAATGGATAGATTTGATTGGTAATACTCTGGTTTCTCGTGGGCCTCCAGGGCTAATGTATGTGCTTAGCATAACTCCTCTTCTTCTTTACATAGCAGTTCCTGTAGCAGTGTTTTAAAGTTTGTTACGTGCTTCTTCCCCTTATTTTATTAAGGTTACAAATACATAATGTAATAATCAAGGAAGGAGGTTTTTTTGCTTTTATGTTTAATGCTGCTCCAATTTAGATACAAAGGGCTGGATATTCAAAAGGGTTGCGCCATGCGCAATCGGGTTGCTCATGCGCAAGTCCGAAATTGCGCCATTCTGCCATATTCAACAGGAGGCAGTTGCACCACTGAAAACAGGCTGAGCAACAGCGCAATGCAAATGAATGCATGCTGAACTGGAGGGGGAGGAACCATGCACAAACTGCACAGCCCGACATTCAGCCGGAGCTGTGCAGAGCTGTGCAGGCGAACCCCAACCTGCGCCTGCACAACTTTGAGCCAAAAAGGCTAGGTCGAGGGCCACCACAGGTGAGCTGCTGCATTGCAGGGTGCAACACAGCAGCTGCCACCTGTGGCTGGCCCTCAACCTCCTGTGCCCCCCTGCAGCCCGATCGTGGGCAAAAGTAAAATCACCACCACCCCACTGGCCCGGTCGCGGGCATAGCTAATTCCCCCCACCACCAGCCCGATCGCGGGCAGCAATATGTCCCGAATGTATCCCTGGTGGTCCAGTGGACCGACACTCCCGATCGCGGGATGGTAGAAAAAACACCCCACCCAACACATCCCTGGTGGTCCAGTGGGCGAAAACTCCCGATCACGGGATTGAGTATTAACCCCCACCTCGATTATATCCTGGTGGTCCAGTGGACTGAAGATCCCGATGCGGGATGGAGTGTGCAACAACCCCCAACACATCCCTGGTGACTAGTGTCCCCCACCCCACCCACCCATGAAGCCCCACCCCCCGCCTCGCCCGGCGGGCGGCAGCGTTCCACCAGCCTGCCGCCCGCCACTCGCCGACGACTGCCCGGACGGGGGTGACATGCCATTGGTGAAAGCAGCATTAGATGCAGAAACACACTATAGCATAGTCCAGATTTGTGAATGAACCCATTCACAAATCTGACTGTCTTGTACGGGTATGGGCTGCATGCCCATTGACTTTGTTCTGCACCAATGAGCGTGAAGCCCTACTGGGCAGTCAGTCAGTGGGCGGCGGGCGGCAGGCGGGTGGGATGCTGCCGCCCACCGCGCCGCGGGGAGCGTGGCGGGCTTCGTGGTGGGTGGGTGGGGACACTAGGTCACCAGGGATGTGTTGGGGTGGGTTGTTTGCACACCCATCCCGCGATCGGGATCTTTGGTCCACTGACCACCAGGGATATAATCGGAGGTAGGGGGTTACTCAATCCCAGCGAGGGATCTTATATCCACTGGACCACCAGGGATATGTTCGGGGAAGAGACACATTGCTGCCCACAATCGGGCTGGTGGGGAATTACACCATGCCCGGCGATCGGGCCAGTGTGGGGTGGTGGGGGATTCTACACCGTTTTACCCACGATTGCTGCAGGCGTCGGTCCTCGATGGCTGCCGCCTGGCAGGCGCCAGGCGCAAGTCCTCGATCGGCGCACCTGCATGTTAATGGCATAAATGGGGCCATATCAGATGCAAATGGCACCCCTGTGCCTTGCATGAATTATGGCCTCATTTGCATGTCACCTTTTGAATATCGGGATTTTGTGCATGGCGCAATGGTACTTGCGCCACTGCAAGTTGAATGCTCCACTCTGACAACTTGCAGTGGCGCAAGTTCCACTGCGTCATGCACAGTGGCTGTGGCCGGGGGTGATATTCAAAGGAGTTGCTCAATAGTGCAACTCCTTTGAATATCGCCCTTGCCACACCCCTGAGCAACTATTTTGCGCAGCGCAAGGGCTTGCGCCTAAGAATAGCACAGTTTGAATATCCAGCCCAAAGCGTTTATCTGAACTAGTGCATGATAAAGGCTGCTTACAAGGGAAGTACTTGTCACCCTTTACAGTGGTGTTAAAACGTGTTTTCATTGGATTATAGCTAGAAGGCTTTAAGGATAACATCCGTGTGTTTTGTTCTCAGGCTGTGGTAAAGTCTTTAATAACAGGTTTATTTTTAGTTGGGGCATAATGATGCATAACAGATTTATTTCTTAGGCATGGAAAAATGCAGTCTCTTATTTCTAGGACATGCTACAGGTAGCCCTCCATGATGTTTTTATTACATTACATGTAAATGAATCTGTTACCGTGGCTTTCAATTTATAACTATTGATTTCTCCCTCCAGTATAAGAAAGAAAGTAGAACGTATAGGTGTGTTTTATAACGTATGGGGATATTTCATCATATGTACAGTATATTCAGGTTTCCCTAAAATACTAAATTGGGCTTTTAATATAATTATTTTTGTTCTTTCTTATTGACTCATCCTAGAGAGTCGGGCAACGGGGATGGGTAGCTGGGAGAGAAGTTGAAAAGTGGTTCTGCATAACTTTGGAAGAATAGAATGGGGGGTAGAATGTGTTAATTTCTCGTCATGTTTGCTATCCGGTATGTGGTTTATTTCATTATACAGTTGGGTGAGATTAGAGGGGTTGCATAGAGGTCAGGGGGTAGGGATGGGACTAGGGTATAGCACAGTACATCTAGAATCTATAGCAGCACTACTCGCGGAGATTTTGTCATTTATATACAGTATGTTTGCTGGGTTATACAGAGAATGGTAAATGGCTAAGTTAATGAAGGTTATATATTGGAATGTGAAAGGACTTAGACATAAAACTAAGCAGTATTTGATTTTGAAGCACTTAAACTTGCTATCTGTGGAAATCATGTTTTTGCAGGAGACACATTTATTAGATATAGAGGCCATAAAGTTACGCAGGCAACAAATGGGCCAGGTCTTTTCTGCCTAGGGTTCCAGTAATAGTGGTGGCACGATGGTTCTGGTTCACAGGAAGCTCCCCTTTACTCCCGACTAAAACAATCAAAGATCTCAATGGCAGATTTATTTTTGTTATAGGTAACATATTTGCTAAAGAAATACTTTTAGGGAGTATCTATGGATCAAACCAGGACTCACCTAGATTTTTTACACAAATTATTACATCCTTAAATCCTTTTCTCTTGATACCAATGATATCAGGAGGAGACCTCAACCTGGCGTATGACCCTTTGTTAGACAAGACCGGGTACTGTAGGAAAGGGCTGTCTCTGGCCCAGCGAGTTCTCAGGGATCTAATGGATCAGGTTGGACAGTGTGATATCTGGAGGATATTTCACCCATCAGACAGGGAATATACTTTCACATCCCCAGTTCATAAATCATCGTCCAGAAAAGATTATATACTTATTTCTCGTTCTTTTATTCCACAAGTTATTGATTCATCGATCCAACCGGGGCCTCCATCGGACCACTCCCTGGTATGTTGTCAGTTATCTATAGACCCTCCGCTCAGAGAAGGAAGAAGATGCAAACTTAATGATTAACTTCTAAAAGACCCTGAACTGGTTCGTACAATTCAGGATCATATAGATCAGTACATTGAGTTTAATCATGGCACAACTCAAAGGCCAGATATTGAGTGGTGTGCCTTTAAGGCCTATTTAAGAGGGGTACTTATTAGTTTAGCCTCTAAGAGGAAAAAAGCAAGAAAGCAACTATTGTCCCAAATAAGGTCCATGGAAAAAGACCTGTACCCAGCCACACCTGAATCTATACAACATAAGCTTATTAAATTAAGGGCGACTTATCTTGAATTGCTTCATGAAAAAGCGGAGTATGCTATTTTTCAAGATGCAAGCATCATTTACTGATCAGGGGGAGAAAGCTGGATGCCTTTTGGCTCATAGAATTAAGCAAATAGAATCCTCTAGATATATTACATCCATTCAGTCTCAAACAGATGGCCTTCTGAAGACTGCCCCGAATGAAATTATAACAGAATTTACCAACTACTATACATATTTATATGGACCCATGCTGGATCCCCCAACCCGGATCCAGCTGGACAATTATTTAAGAGAGGCCAACTTACCTAGTCTTAATGAAAATCAGCAGAATGCCTTAATCTTACCTATTACAGATAGAGATATATCTGACATAATAAGTGCATTACCTTTAAATAAAACCCCTGGGACAGATTGTTACTCAGCTTATTTTAATCAATGATTTAAGACCTCCATTATCCCTTTGTTGCTTCCCTTATACCAGTACATACTTTCAGGAGCACAGATAGGCACATCTCTCTCTTTGAAGCAGTAATTGTACTTATTCTTAAACCGGGTAAGGCACCTGAATTGGTCACCAACTACCAGCCGATCTCTCTCCTGAATCAGGATGTTAAAATACTGTCTAAATTAATAGCATGCCATCTTAATTTAATCCTCCATTCTATTATTGGTCTTGAACAGGTGGGCTTCATGAGGGGCAGATCTTCTTCGGATCACCTTCGTACCCTGGCTCATGTCTTCTCAGTGTCTAGAGATGCTCCTTACCCCACAGCCTTAATCTCCCTGGATGCCGAGAAGGCACTTGACAGGGTCAACTGGCAGTATTTATTTCAGACTTTAAAGGCCTTCAGTTTTCCTAAAACTTTCCAGATTTGGATTAGATCCCTTTATCAATCCCCTATTGTAAGAGTATCAGGAAATGGGGTCACTTCAGAACCGTTTACCCTTTATTCAGGAACTAGGCAAGGTTGCCCCCTTTCCCCTTTACTTTTCAACATATATTTAGAGCCATTAATCCACAAATTGCAAGCTTACCCAAAAGTGCAAGGAATCCCAATACACTCCTGTGAGGTTAAAGTCTCTGCTTATGCAGATGACCTTCTTCTTCTTCAAGTAGCTAATCCCGTCTCTTCTATTCCCCCAATGTTAAATATTATAAAATCCTTTAGCCTAGTCTCCAATTATAAATTAAATGTAAACAAAACAATTGTCTTGCCCCTTAATCATAAACTTTTCAAAGCGGACATTCTTAAGTTAGGGCTCGCCTGGAAACAGGATTCCCTAAGGTATTTGGGTATTGAATTATCCAGACTTTTGGGATGAACCCTTAAATTGAACTTAGACTCTCTGCTTCATGTGATAACCCAGGATCTCAACAGATGGGCCTCCCTCCCACTTTTCATTTGCGGGAGAGTCAACTTGTTTAAAATGAATGTATTCCCACAGCTTTTTTATCCCCTTTCATTACTTAATGCCTGGCTTCCTTTATCATGGTTCAAGAAGGTACATAATCTTTTCATAAAATTTATCTGGTCTAATAAGATTTCTAGGATCGCGTTTCATAAATTAGGGGCACCAAAGCTGAAAGGTGGCTTGCGCCTGCCTCATCTAGGGATCTACTTCTGGGCTAATCATATTAATAAATATCTGAGATGGGCCTTACCTGAAATTACAAGCTACACTCTGTCTTGGCTCAAAATAGAGCTGACTCAGATTCGTGCTTGTGGACTAGACCAAGAAGCCCTCCTCCATATCAAGGAGAACCTCCTTCCCAGCAGATTAAAAAATACTCCCATAGCATTGTCAATTAGAGTCCACTCTCAACTTTGTCGCTTTCTCAAATATAACAATAAGGGAGACTTAAATCAACCCCTATTCTGAAATCCTAATTTTAACATTGAAGACAAAAGTATCCCCTCAAACTAGTTACCACAACTAAAGGGTATTACATTGTATAATTTAATAGGTGATGATGAGACTTGGCTATCAGGCCAAAGTATTATGCAAAAGTTTAAGATCCTGAATAAATATTTTTTCAGAATCATTCAAGTGAGGCACCTATTAATAAAAGTTTTTGGACAAAAGATGGACTCATACATATGCCCCTCCCTATCAAAAGAATTGTCTCAATTGGTGGGCCAGCCGAAAACCGTCTCCAAAATTTATGGTACTTTGTTCAATTGGTTATATCCAGATTGTTTTAGTCCGACTCAATATTGGTCCTCTTACTTTTCTGGTCATAACATAAATTAGGCTGACCTCTGGTTTAACTGTCATAAATTTGTAAGCCAAGATAGATTAAGGCTGATGCAGATGCATATTTTACATAATTTATACTTCTCCCCAGTAAAAATGTTAAAGTTTGGATTGACATCCTCTTCCATATGCATGAGATGCTCCAAGAATGAGGGCACTTTATATCATATTTTCTGGACTTGTCCCAAAGTAATTCCTCTTTGGACCACCATCCAAAATAAAACTGACCCCATTCTTGGACTAGATGGTCTCTTCAAATCCGAAATATGCATCTTAGGTGATTTTTCCAGTATTAGGTTTCCTAACAAGAAATACCGTATGGCTATGATATACATGTCACTTAAGAAAGTACATTAAGACACTGGAAAGACCAATCTGAAATTACCTATGGAGAATGGTTAACTGAGCTTTTTGCTAACCTTAGAACAGAAAAGGCTATGGCAAGTTTAAATAATAGATTAGGAAGATTCAAGAAGATACGGGACCCCATTGTATACCTTATTCTCTATCTAAAGGTTTTCACTGTGAGGGTCATTGCACCTAGTATATTGTCACTATTGAGATGTCTGTGCTGTATGGTTGTAGGAATTGGGTTTAGAACAACGCTGTATTAGAAGGGTGGGGTATTTAGATGTGGGAGGAGAGAGAGGGAAGGGCTGGACAGATTCAGACTGTTGTACACTGCTCAAGTATAAAGATTTTGTACATGAATATCTGTCATTTATATTTAAAATTACCAATAAACTTTAAATGAAAAAAAAAAGCAAAGCTGAACTGCTATCATGAGCAGAGTGCCTAGTTATTGATGTGCACTGCCAAACCCATTGCAGTTTCAGTTGTAATTGGCTTGGCAGTGACACACCTCTAATTTCCCATTATTGTCCCAAGATGTTTGGTGCGCAAATGTATCAAATGCAAAAATGCCCTTAAAAAAAACACCCTAGCTATTGTATTGCAGAATACTGGACAAATTATTTAATATTTTTTCTGTATTTCACAAACTATTACTGTATTTTACATTTTATTATCTCTTCTATTGAGTAATTGTATAGTGTTTTATTTTAGTTAATTACTGTCACCTACAGTAAGTCTGGATGACATTTAAACTGTGCAAGTAAAATAGCTCAAAATTTGCATTTTTGCATTTGTGCAATTGTTGCAAATTTGAATGAGATTTATACAAACTTGGTAATGACCTATAAAACCATAGGACCTATCCGCTGTAAAATGTCAGCCCTATGACCCATGACATGTTAAAACATCCCAGGTATACATGGCACAGAAGTGGCAGGTGTGCACACTCAACTTAGAAGAAAGTTTGTGCCATTAACACCAACTTGCATGCTGTGTGTACAAAGATAGGTGCTATCAGACAGGTTGTGGATGGGGGCTTAAGCAACTTGTCTGGTTTGTGTGAACATCACTGTCTGTCATGGAAAGTCATGGCTCCCAGCTGCATCCTTTGTCAGTACTAGCCCCACTGACCACTGTGCATGTGAGTACTCAGACTGGCAATAATATATAGGATAAAGTACAGGGTGGTGTATGTAATGAGAAGTTTACACACACCCGAAGGGTTAGATGCTACATAAACCCCAAGAGAGAAGCTTGAGGGGTTTGTGAAAGCATCTAACCCTGAGGATGTGTGTGTAAACTTTGAGTTTACACATCCCCCATATTTTATTTTATATAATTGCTGGGCTTTCATTTTTTGCCACATCAATTATATAAAATAAAAAATAAATAAAAAAGAAGTCCTGGTGCTGCCGCAGTCCACTTAGGTTTGACTAGTATGCGATCTGTGGTCCACGGTCACTTTTATTTATTTCAACTTTTTAAATACATTTTTTGTGCCCAAAGCAGAAGGTTTCCTTTTTAAGTAATAATTTTAGATTTTTTTCTGTAGTAACTTACCACTGAGTCCAAGTGGCCATTCTGTCTCTTATGGGAAAGATGAGGTGGCCAGGGGTCGGGACGTAGAGTTGTGGCATGCGCATGTGCAGAATGCCAAAAACCATGCATGTGTTTGCCGTAATAAACACTCCTTTACTGAGGCAAATAATGCTACATTTTTGTATGGCAACAATGAAGACCCAGTAATTATAATGCCCATTCTGTTCCAGGAATTAGTGATATGGGGCCAACAGGGGGTACCCAGGACAAAAACACAATACCACCCATTGGCAAATGGAGGGCAAAAGCACTAGGTGACACCAGGCACAGTCCATGTTTCTGCAAACCACCACCCATTTGGTAGGCACCGCACTTGTGGAACCCCGTGCTGCTACCTGCTCAATTC
This sequence comes from Neoceratodus forsteri, assembly GCA_016271365.2. Taxonomy (NCBI): domain Eukaryota; kingdom Metazoa; phylum Chordata; order Ceratodontiformes; family Ceratodontidae; genus Neoceratodus; species Neoceratodus forsteri. The sequence continues at coordinate 503,357,843 of CM057459.1, forward strand.
CAAGCACTCCTTGGTGTCCAGTGACATTAAATTTCTTCTTACCATACCATGCCCAACACTCCCTGGGGTCAAGTTACATCTAGCAATCTCCCCTTGCCTATGCAAAGTACTCCTTGGGGTCTAGTGGCAAACCCCTCGCTTTTCCCACCCACACCAAGCACCCCTTAGTGTCCAGTGATATGCCTTTTCTCATCCCATCTCCTGCTAAGCACTTTCTGTTATCCACTGGCACCTTCTGCCTCTATATGGCCATGCCAAACAGTCCCTGGTTTCTATTGGCACTCCTCTTCCTCTTCTCCAGTGAGAAACTGTCTAAAGAGCTTTTTAGCAATCCCCTTCCTCCCCCCACCACATCAAGTACTGTCTGGCTTCCAGTAGCATTCACCCTCCCCACCTCTGTTGAGCACTTCATGGTGTTTAGCAGTACAGCCTACCCCACTTTACCCCCCTCCTAGTTGATACCAACAAGTGCAACCCTCCACTCGCCAACTTGGCCTGCTGCAATCAAATTGGAAATGGCACTAAATTACGGTCATATGGTTTAGTACTATTTTCAGTGAGATGGCACCTGGTGGAGGAGATGAGAGGAGAACTACACTGCCTACTATTTAGGGACCAGATTTGGGAAGGGCAGCTTACTCTGAACATGGACTCCTCATGCTAGAGTTAGAGTTTGTGGGTCAGTGATGTCTGCCAGCACTAGGATGGTCCCCTTGTGCTGAAAGTAAAATTCCACAGTGTCTCCTGGCGCTGGGGATGGACTCTTCACGGCAATATTGGAGTTCATGGGGGGATCTTCTGACTCCAGGAATGGGTTCCCTTTTCAAGAGTTAACATTTGCACTGTTCAGGGGGTCTTTTGTCACTAATGAAGAACTCCCAGTGTAAGAGTTATAGTTCAGGTGTGTGGGACTTCTGGTATGGGGTAGACTCCTAGTGCTAGAGTTAGAGTCCAGAGGGAGGGGTTGTGGAATATAAGCCAGCCCCAGGGATGGGCTACCAGTGCAGAAGTTTAAAGTTGGTGGGTTAGAGAATCAGTCAAACTGGGGGGGGGGTCTGCTGATTTAATAGTGTTTGAGGGTCAGGGATGTTCTGGAACTGATAAGGTACTCTCCATGCTGAAGTTCGAGTTTAGAAAGTCTGTAAATATCTGCAGGCACAGAGGATGAGCTCCCCTATGTGCTTTCATTAGTATTCAGTGGCAAGGATATTTAGGGTAATATTGTTGTTGCAGGTCACATTTTATTTATTTATTACACACAAGACCCTTTAGGCTGTGCCTATTTTCAAAGGGTCTAGGGTCATATACAATTGGGTAGGAGTGACAACAGTATGTTACATATTTACAATAGAAATTGACAGAGGTGCAGTGTATGCCTATAATCATACACTATCTTGTGAAATGCTGATATGGGCACCTTTCTTTCTTTCTTTCTTTCTTTCTTTCTTTCTTTCTTCCTTTCTTTCTTTCTTTTTCTCTGACTGCTAACTGGGAAAGGCACACTGTGACAAGGGTAATTTCCAAGTGTAACATGAGAAAGAGGGAACAAAGGGAATACAGTAACGAAGAAAATAGCAAAATTGAATACTTTAGTATGTATGTATGATACACAGATTATGAAAACAATTACAGTCACTTCACTAGTATAATATATTAAATTATTTGCATAAATAAAGGAATATGTATTTGCTAAAAAACTAAAAAATTAAAATGTACAGTGGGAAGTTTGGATTGCTGGCAAGATGGCTGCTTGATCTGTGAGCTCCCTCTCTCCTCAGAAGAAATCATACGTAGTCGTAAGGGTAATGCTGCTGTCCAGCCTTTAAAATCTCCTCAAGTGACAGCCACAATCCTTTGGTTCTTGCCAGAGTCTCTACTGTCCTGAGCATTCCCCTCCTGCTGCTGCAGTTAGCAGCTTGATCTCACCTAGTTAACTGCAGTTTGATCTCACCTCGCAGTCTAAGATGTTCGGTGGGAAATGGTGCTGTCCAAGAAAGCCTCTTTGGCAGATCCAGGCAGCTCCGGTCGACCTAGTAGAAATTAAAAACATGTTCAGCAAAATCCTTCTGGACATAAGGGATTCTAAATCTCTGGCACAGCAAAATGCAGAAGATATAGCCCCTCTATCTCAGAGCACATTGACTTATGCAGAACACCAAGCAGTGTATCTGGAGGTGTACTTCAAATGCATAACAGCACATCTATGTGATCAAGATTGTGTATTAAAACTTTTGTGGGACAAAATTAATCACATGGAGAATATGAGATGATGTAAGAACCTCTGCTTTGCAGGGTTTCTGGAGCACATGGGTGGTTGGGATACCAACAGCTTCTTACAGAATGTGCTCCTCATTCTCCTTAACAACACTGGCTGACCCTTGTCTCATAACCAAAACCTGGCCAGAAGCTACAGCCAATCCTCATTAAGTTCCTCAGGTTTCCTGTAAAAGAAAGAATCATGACTTTGGCAAGGGAGTGGGGCCCGCAAATGTGGCAAGGACACTTGTCTTTCCTCCCAATCTGACTGAACAATGCTGGGCCTGCACTGCTGTTCTCAAGGCTCTCCAGAAGCTAGACATTCCATATAGCCTATAGTATCCAGTCACCTTGTGGATCACCCAGAACAGAGTATATCAATACTTTCAAACACCTGAATTGACTATGGACTTTGACAAGTGCTCAAGGCTGAATGCCATCTTTCCTAAAGTGCTGCGGGGGCCCCGGCTCTCCTTGATGGACACTACTCCAGCCCCTACCTTTCTGGACTTGGCCTCCTCATGTACAGATCTTAACTCCATCCTGGCAGACCATGAGGATTGGCAACCCATTTATCACAGGAGAGTTAAGGGGCCTGAGGGAAAAAAGACCAAGGATGCTAGCCTTGACTTTTCATAGCACCACTACCAATACAGCAGAAGCAGAATCCAGGAAAGGGAGGCCTTCTCATACAGGTCCACTGATTAGGCCTTGGGAAGCAGGTTTGCATCAGTCTCACAGGTCAAGGATGGGGCCCTGCTCTGTGCCTCACCACCACTTTCAAAGCACTTCTCAGGGACAGCAAGAAAGGCAGAGAACCACACAGCCAAAAATCAGCTAGTGGCTCCAGTTCCTCAACATCTGCCAGGCCCAAGGTCCCAAGCAGTGCTCCCTTAAAGCATTCAGTTGCTGGCTGGCACCCCCCACCCAACTAAGGGAGCGAAGGCCCTTTGATGGTATTCTGATGCAGCTGCCACTCCTACAAAGCTCTAGATACAGCTAGACTAAGCTGATTGTAACTCATGCACTAGGAGCTCCTTTACTTGTGTTTTTCCCATTTGCTGACCAGCGCCCTCCCTAAGCGACTCTCTCCAGGCACTATTCACCATACCTTAATTACTCTGTTGCTCTTAAAGGGAGCAACTCTATCTAGGGACTTTAACTGTATCCTTCCTGAGAGAGCTCAGCTCCTTCAGAGCTGTTACTCTTTTAAGTTCATTCGGTGCTCAAAGTTATGATCAAATACTGTTTTCTATGCTTTTTTACATTCTTGACTCCAGATATGGATTGCTTACAGACATAGAACAGAATCCATAGCAAGAGAGAATAGGAATGGTGCACATCTCACCGAGCCACTGATCAGCCACACACCTCTGGGGCTTGGGGAGGGGTGGGGGGATGGCAAATACCCATAGATGGGGACATCGATTTGGCAAGGGTGGAGGCCTTGCAGCACTGCCAGCTCCTTGCTTCAGGGTGGGGTGATCATACCTCTTATGCCATCCTTCAGCTTCTCGGGGTTTGTATGATATTACCAGCCACCAACCAAGCCTTCATATCCCTGGAAGTTAACTAGATGACTTGGGCCAACTTAGTGCTTGTTAGGCTGTTTAGTAATGTAAGGGTCTGTTATTTGTTTAAGGTTTTCTTTGAGATTTTCTTGTATCAGTATTTTGGGGTGGGGTGGGGGCTGTTCTAAGACAGGTATCAGACTATCATCTCCTGCTTCGATTACTGTGGTGGGCAGCCATCCATGAGTAAGAGGAGCAAGGTTTTAGGGATCAATTGAGTTAACCTGCTAGTTCAATGTATACCTTTTCACAGTCACCTGTTCACTTGCTTGTTTGTTAATTCACCCATGTTTGGCAATATGGACTATTAATTTTCTGTGCTCGTAAGCATGGTGATATATGGGATGGGGTTTCTAGGCTATGCTACCAAGGGGATCACAACATTTGCCACTTCTGCTACTGATGGATATGTATACAGGGATATATAGGAAGGCAGTATAGCATAATGGTTATGGGCACTAAGCTGCAAACCTGGAGTACTGGGTTTGAATCCCACAACCACTGTGCATGTGCTGTATGACCAAGAGCAGTCCCTAAACTTCCCTGAGCACCCAGGATACACCTGGAAACAAGCTGCAGCTTAGTGTGTCTTTCCTGGACAAAAATTGTACAATAGAAAGTAAATATACAAATCAGTAGAGTGTCTGATTTGTTCCAGTGGGCGCGAATGGGTTATTTGACAGCCTCAGCATCCAACCTTCCCATATGGCTGGTTTCCAACTCCTATGGCTGATACCACACTGGTTACCTGGAATGTGAGAGGCTTAATTTTCTTATCAAGCTAAAAATAGTCCTTGCCCAACTGAAAAACTTGGAGCCAAAGTGGCATTCTTGCAAGAGACAAAGTTATTGATGCTTGAAGCAGAGAAGCTTAAGAAGGAATGAGTGGAAGGGGAAATCCGCAGTGCCTCAATGACCACAAAGAGAGGGGTCTTGTATAATTTAGCATAAAGCCCTGTCTTTGGCATAAAGTCTCTTTGGCAAAAGGCCCTGAACTGGCACACTTTGGTCACACAAGCTGATACGGGGGGGGGGGCTGGTGGGTTGTAGGAAAGTTCTCCACTCCCCACTCCCCAGGGTCCCATTATTCTGACTAAAGGAAAACTACATCCACATATCTTGTAGATGTTATTTGTCTCCATGTCAAAAGACAATTCTTTTCATGTCATGCTCCTAAGGATATATGTGATTTTGTTAGTTTGTTTTTTACTGTTCATACTAGTCCTTCTAACTATCCTAGGGGTCTCTATTTTCTCGTTGTTGAAATCTCATTGTCCCTGAGAGCAACATTAGCATATGAGAACAATTTGTGTTAGCACCCTTTAGACTTCATAGTATGCCTGTCTGTTTAATTAGAATCCAACAAAACAAGTTGCAGCAAGGTGCGAAATACCACATTTACCTTCAGTTAGCTTTGCAAACTGTTTGTGTTGTAATGCAGGGGTTTCCCTTTAAAATGCATTCAATTTGTGTATTTCCAGAGACATTTTTTTCTCTGGTTATTTGTACTTCAGCATAGAGCAAGATACATGGTATTAATGGGTGTTGTGACATCATATTCCCTCATATGCTAATGCAGATCTCATGGACAATAAGATTTCAACAATCTTAAAATGGAGACTCCCATGATAGTTACAGGGGACTAGCATAAACAGGGAAAACAAACTAATGCAAACACATACATCTCCAACAGCTACAGGATAACAGTTATCTGTTGACATTGAAACAAATAAATTTACAAAGATATGAGGGTGTAGTTTTCCTTGAACTCCTATGCTCCTAATTAGGATACCCCTTCCTTTTTCACAGAGATAAATCAACTGTTGGTCAACTGGTGTGTTGCACCATCCCCAGTAGTATGGAGTGGGGATTTCAATCTCACCTTGAAACCCATGCTTGACAGATCAGGGATACAGGTAGAATTACACCAGTGCTCTCAGGCTGGCCTGAAGCACCGCATGCAAGAACTTTCGCTCACAGATATCTGGCATCTGGTGCACCCCAGAGTGAAGAACTACTCTTATTACTCCCAGGTCCACCTCTCCTTCAGTAGACTGGATCTCTGTCTCTCCTCAGAGGAAAATTGTGACTGCGGAGTCTCTATTGATGAGTGCAGTATTTTTATTTTAGCTGTAATTAAATTAGGTGATACATTTAATAACTGCACATTTAGTAACATGCTTTGCTGTTTAGATTCTGACAATAGCATGCATAACATGACAAGTCCTTGGAGGGATACAAATATATTAACTTGTTCGCATATATGTATGTAATGAGAATAACACTTCAGGATGTATTTGTAGCACCCAGAGATTAGTGGAAATGAGTAAACATGATTAGACTTATGTTGGCAACACAAATTAGCAGCTATGTATATATGAACCTGTTTAAAGATTAACAAATACAGTATATGAGTTACATACTGTAGGTAGAGGGAAATTAATCCCTCATAGCAGGTGTGTTGCTTATAGTGCATTTGAAAATATTAGCAGTTAATGAAACAGGTGTAGACAACATTTCTCTAGGACATGATTAATGACAACATTTTTTAAATAAGTTTTCTAGTGAAAATTTATCATGGCATATTACTCTAATTTAAGCAATGAAGTATGAGTTGGTAAGTGAGATTTTGTTACAAGTTGTCATATTATTTGCAGATATGTATACTAGCACAAACGGTGGCATTTAAGAGTAGCAATGTATTGAAACAATATAAAGGAACTGCTCAAGTAATCACTTTTTTGTTCAGTACCAGTCACCAGTGCTGTACTTTAACTGCCCTTTAAAAAAAAATACAAAAAAGCATGCACATTTCTGCACCTGGATTTTCCAGGATGCTGTTTAAACCTGTGAAACTTACATTTTGTATAAGGTTGATTAATATACAGAAGCACCATGATCTCCCTGAAGAAGCCCATACATGGGTAAAACGGTGGGTGGAAAAGTCATGGTCAGAAGCCTGAAGTAAAGATCGGGATAATAAAGAGCTTTTGATTAAATACTTATTTAGGAGTTCTGCTAACTTTTTGAACTTTGTCTCCTCACCACAGGTCACACAGTTGGAGGTGGACACAAGCCTGCACCCCATTGTAATTTCCAACCATGCAACCCTCTCACTTAATATTCCATGGGGCTCCCTGCCACCCAAATTGGCCACCTGGACACTTGACCCCTTACTTTTGAAGGATCCCAGATTTGTTCCATGGGTAAAAGGTGAATTTCAGGATTTCTTGCACTGTAGTGATATTGAGGCAATATCCCTCACCACCCTCTGGGAAACCTAGAAGGCATTTTTAAGAGGCTGAGTGATAGGGTTTGTGGCCCACAAAGAAAGTTGAGGGACGCCAAGGCTACAGCCCTGGAAAACAGAATTGGGGGAAGCAGAAGCCAGTCTTTTAAGCATACCCTCTCTAATCCTCATGAGGTCTGCCAGCTGTGAGATCATCTTAACTATCTATACTCCTGCAAAGTAGAACTGGCTTTGCTGCAGTCACACTACAGGGCGTGGGAAGGGAGGGAAGAGATCCAGCAAGATTCTGTTATACAAACTCCACAAGATGCAAACAGAATTACACATTCCTGGGCTCAGAGACCCCTTGGGCACCTTGCACAAGTCAACCCCTGCTTTGAACAAGGTAATGAGAAACTGCTACTCTACCTTGTACTCCTCACCCTTCCACCCTTCTCAGATAGAATTACAGAGATCCTGTGAGATATGAATTTGCCAATAGTTCCCCTAGCTCACATGGAAGCCATTGAGGTCACCATCATGCAAAAGGAGATCAAGACAGTAATCCTGTCCATGAACAAGAACAAATTTCCATGTGGGGATGGAATACTAATAGATCTGTACCAACAACTGGTTGAGGAATTTAGCCTATTGCTGTTTAAAACCTTTCATGAGATGCTGGCTCAGGGGTATCCTCCCCCTCAGTGTGTGAGGCAGTTATTACAGTCCTGCCTAAAATAAGGTATGAACCTTACACTCCCAGGCAGCTATCACACCATCTCCCTGCCTAATGCAGAGACAAAGGTACTAACTAAAATTTTGGCAGGGAGATTGGAGCCTATCCTCCCCCTGCTAATATACCACTCACTAGTGGGTTTAGTAAAGTGGAGGAAAAGGGCAGACTATCTCAGAACCATACTTAACTTACAGTACCTGACTCACTCCCTCCATGCACCAGCAGCTGCCCTCACTATTGACTTCTAGAAGGCGTTCAGTTCTGATGAGTGGGATTACCTTTTTGAAGTCATACATCACATGGGGTTTGGTCCACAATTGCTGAGATTAGTCCTGCATCAAAATCCTAAAGCCAGGGTTCTCACCAACAGCACCCTCTTTGATACCTTCCCACTCCAATGAGGCACCCACTAGGGATGCCATCTCTCACCCTTACTTTTCCTACTAGCAATTGAACTACTGGTGGTGGCCCTATGGAACACTACCATCTCTCTGGAATCCAGGAAGGGATGAGGAATGTAGGGCACTTTTATACACTGGTGACATGTTGATTTTTCTGGCTGGCGTCCCTTCTGTAAGAATTCCTCACAGCTTTCACCACTGTATCAGGGCTTTGAATTAAGCATTACAAATGGCCTTCCCCTCAACTCCCATTGAACTCAACAGTCCTTGTCTGGAGCTCCCTGAGCCTGGAAGAACTCAGACATCACCTACCTTGGGGATTCAATACCAAGCATTCTGACCTATGCAAAGCTAATTTTACCCCTCTGTTAGAGTGATATAGAGAGATGGAAGTTCCTACATGTCCTAACTGGAAAGGTTGCTGCAATCAAAGTGGTGTTAAGCATCTAAAGTCTTTCACCTCCCAGCTCATCTACCCATCAAAATGCCCAATATCTTGTTTGACAAAATTGATGTCCTGATAGGTTCTATTCTGTGGGAAGGAAAGCAACCCTGGTACAGTAGGGCAAGGATGAGGCAGTACTGGTCCAAAGTGGGATGGGGTCTTCCCAATTTCTCCCACTACCACATGGCTTTTGTTCTAGCTCAGACAGTACAGTGGCTCCTTCTGAAGTCGGCTGTTCACCTGTTATGGGTGGCCATTTAGGGCTATGCATGTGTACCCCGCTCCCCCAGAGTGATCCTGCATAACAAATCAAAGGTCAGGGTTCATCTTTCCACCATTCCCATTTTGTTTTCATACTAGGCCCAGAAGAAATGGGTTCCTGGACTCCCCACTCCAGCAGCTACCTATGCTCCCTGTGGGACAACAAGTATCTCAAGACAGGGAGATCCCCCATACCTGAGGGAAGTGGCAATGTAAAGAGGTACTCCGTGTCCAGGATCTCTGTCCACAAGGGCAGTATTGCATACACTCCTTTGAGGATTTGAGCACCCTTTGTTCCTTACCAAGGACAGACTTCTGGCTTTATTTGAATCAGCAGTCCCTTCTAGCACTGTCCCTTCAGTCCATTAATAATGACGGAACATCTCATCTTCCAAGCAGATGGTTAAATATGCCAAAAGGTGTGACAGGCAACATTTATAAGCCCTTCAGGATACCCCCCCCCCCACACACACACAACTGAGGGGATATAGCAGAAATAGCCGGAGGAATAGGGAATAACTATTTTAACCAGCAGTGGAAGGCAGCCTGGTATCAGGTGCATACTTGTTGTCATGATGACACCAAGGCCCAGCTCATACTATCTAGGGTATCTAGAAGGACACACATTACCCCTGTGCTGCACGATCTGTACTGGCTGCCTATACAGTGGTGAATCACCTTTAAAGTAGGTCTTCTGACCTTTAAAGCCCTGCATGGACTTGGCACTGACTACTTGAAAGAGCTTTTGATTCCTTATCGCCTTCTACAACAGCTCCGTTCAGCTGACTAGGGGTTGCTGGAGGTTCCAAGGGTTATATTGAAGTCTTCTGGGGCCAGGGCTTTTGTGTTTGTGGCCCCAACCCTCTGGAATTCTCCGCCTCACCAGCTTAGAGAATGCACAACCGTGGAGTCCTTTAAGCGGGACTTTAAGACCCATTTCTGGAGTATGGCTTTTATGATTTGAGGTTGCTGAGATTACTAATTTTACATGTGTATTTTCTGATTTTATCATTCATTTGTACAGCGCCTTGGTGCTTGAAAGGTGCTTAATAAATAAAGTTTTATTATTATTATACAGTTAAGAATACTGCACAAGTTGTACTGGACTCCCTGTCTTAAAATCCATGGGTCTCCTTACCGCTGACTCTCACTGGTGATGCCATTCTCATCCAGGGAGTTTGTCTCACACTCTGTGGCACTGTCCAGCTATTACAAAATTTTGGACAGATGTCTTTCAGTTCTGTAAATCTATCTGCCTGCTCAAGATATCCTTTGACCATACACTTATCCTGTTGGGGGTAGTGCAGAGCCAGGTACCCAAATCACACCCTCTGCTGGGCAATGGCAGCCACAGCTGTGGCTAAAAGCCTCTTGCTTAGATGGTGGAGAACACCAGACATCCCAACATAATAGGAATGCTTATAGACATGGGCCAGGCTTCCACTTTAGAGTGTCTCTCCTATGTGGCATTACAAAGACTGGAGGCTAACAGTACTGTCTGGGGACCATTTCAGGCACTTCATGCCCCTCCTCCACCCCTCCAGTGTCATCATAGTCAAAGAGGAACAGCACTTCCCCCAGGGAGACACTACCATTACCACAACAGGTACCTTAGCCTTGCCCAGAGCTTGGCCAACATGACTCCGGCCCCCCTTTCTTTTGACCCAAGTTCATTTTTCTAGACTACACAATAGGGAATGTCCCAGATATTCAGTCATCTTCTTTTAGCAGAAGGGGTCTTCACAAATTGGATGAACTACAGGAACATGAGAAACAGACAACTGTATGTATCGACTGTATCTACTGTTATCGCTCTATATTTGCTAAGTAACTTTCACTCTATTATTTCACTCTGTATGGGCCCTATGCACTATGCCAATGCACTGTGTAAACTGGGTGCGTTGGCATAGCTAAGTTGGAATGCTGCGGATCAGTGGTCGCACAGCATTTACAACTGGGGCACGCAGCTGATACACGCCCGATCCCCTGGCCACGTGAAAAGCAACACACCGGAGGAGGGCGGAGGGGTGATACAGCACTATGCACCATGCACTAAGGCAAGTAGTGCTGTGCACTGGGGCATGTAGGGGGCCAGCTGGTACACCAGGGACAGCCCTGCTGTAAGTTCCCCAATATACCCAGCCCCCATGCACACTGAACAGCAGAACGGCCCATGACTAGAAGGCAGTCTCCCTATACACAGCTTGGAATGGCCCCAACCCCGTACCCCCATGGCAGACATTCCTGTACACACAACAGTGTGGTCCCTGCCTCCTGATGCTGCACCAACCATCCTAGGGCTGTACCACTGTGCCCATGCAGGCCATCAGGACACAGTGCCAGCATGGCACCCGGTGAGACACAGCCAACCCCCCTCTCCTGGTGGCACCCATCCATGTACTGTTCCCCTCCATGGGGTCACCCAACGCAGGTAGCACTCAGCAGCCCCCCCAACCCCACATTGGCAGGGGTGTCTGTGCCCCACCCCCCGATCCTGTATCACCCACCTCTCACCTGAGGTTCGATCCCCTGGGGAACCGACTCCCCATACCTGTAGCATCTGTGCCACTGTTGGAGATAGCCAGCAGCACAGGCCTCTACACACCTACATGGCCACTGGCCATCTGTCATATGCAGGAGTATGTAGCCGATACACACCCATGTATGTCAGATGGCTGGTGGCTGTGGAGGTGTGCTGAGGGCTGTGCCACTGGCCATCTCTTACCACAGCACTGATGCTGCAGGTACATGGAGTTGGTGCCATGAGGGGGTATGACACTGCTACCACCAGGGGGGTGCCAGGATTGGGGTTTGGGGTGTGTGTTGCCCCAGCGTTGAGGGCACAGAAGTGTGGCAGGGTAGGGTTGGGGTCCACCTGCTGCAGTTCCTGCAGTGCACCAGGAGGGCACTCTGGATCATGGACTGGGCCAGCAGGTATGCCATATGTGGGGCCATGCTGCATGGGTCTGGGTGCTTGCAGTATGCATTCATGCACCCAAACTCGCTCCACACCATGCAAGGGATCCACTATTGGCCCAGGATGGGCATCCAATTGGATGCCTTCCTGGGACTGCAACTCTACCCCCTGGCCACCCTGGGAAGTCCTGCGTGCCATGGGAGCAGAGCCACGAACAGGTGCCCGCTGATCATGAATACCGGCATGCACACACCTGTCCGCAGGTGTGGACCCACGCAGGTGGGATACATGTCTTTGGCGCATAATTCCCGCCCGGTAGTGCATAGGGACCTATACGATTTATATATAATATCTACTGTTTCTGTTGGATTTGTTTATTAGTAGTAGCAACAGTAGTAATTTTATTTGTTTAGAACCCAGTCACAGAGGCTCTGGGCATTGTACAACATACCAGTAAAACAAATAACCAAAAAACAACATAACAGATTATAATAATTACAGACAACATAAAGCATAACAGTGAAAAGTTCAGTAGTCAGGATAACTTAAATACTAAGACCAGTGGTGTTAAATCAAATCAAATGCTTGTCTAAACAGGTGAGACTTTAGGCCCCTCTTAAAAGCCTCCAGCAAAGGAGCCTCCCTCAGAGATGTGGGAAACAAAGTTCAATAGGGCTGGACCAGCTACCTCAAATGTGTAGTCACCCGATGACTTGAACCTGGCCCTGGGAACCACTATGAGGCTCCCCATGGAGGAGAAGAGAGAGAGAGAGTGTGCAGGGCAGTAGGGAGACAGAAGCTTGCAGAGATGACCAAAACTCAGACCACGTAGGGCTCTGTAGGTCAGCAAACTGACCTTGAAGGAGATTCACCACTTTACCAGCAGCCAGCGCATACCATGCAGGACCACATGATGTTGAATGTCCCATCAATAACCTGGCCATTGCACTCTGCACTAGCTGCAGGTGTCATAGTACCCATCCACTCACCCCAAGATACAGAGCATTACAGTAGTCAAGCCCAAAGGTCACACATGTGTGTACCAGTGAGGGCAGATCTTCTGGCGGGATAAAGGCTTTCATCCAAGAGATATTACAAAGATGGTAAAAGCCATTCTAGACCATGGACGACACCTGAACCTCCAATATCAGTCTTTCATCCAGAATGACACATAAATTATTCACCTTAGTAGGGGTCACCAGACTAGAAGAATCAAGAACCAAATCAGTCCTCTCTGCTGTTGCCCCCACACCCTGCCATCAGCCACGCTCAGTCACTAGTTCTTCCATGTTGTCTGGGTTGAGCCACAGCCAGCTAGAGGACATCCAGTCCTGGATCTTGACCAGATATACATTTAGTACATCAACCATGCAAGGCATCCTGGGTGCAAATGACAGGTATAACTGGGTATTATCTGCATAGCAGTGAAATCCCAAGCCATGCCATCTGATAATATTGCCCAAAGGCAGCATGTATACTTCGAACAACATAGGTGAGAGAACTGAACCCTGGGGTACACCACAGAGCAGGGGCCTTGGGAGTGATGAAAAATGTTTCATTATCACCCTCTGCATCCTGCCACTGAGGAAGGGCTCAAACCAGCCAATGACCCTTTCAGCAAGTCCACAATACTCCCTGAGATGATCCAGCAACAACCTATGATCCACCATTAAAATGCTGATGACAGATTGAGTAGAATGAAAACTGACCTTTCCCCTCTATCTCTAGCCCTGCGGTGGTCATTATGTACCCTAACAGGTGCAGTCTCATTACTATGCCTGGCTCTAAATCTAGACTGAAGCAGCTCATAGATGTTAAAGGCCATGAGGTGGGCCTTAGACTGTAGAGCCATTATCTTCTCAATAACTTTTCCTAAAAATGGAAGGTTAGAGATCGGTCTAAAATTTGTTAAGCAGTCTACAGTATGTCCAGAGATGTTTTTTACAGCAGGAGTCTCACCAGCACATCTTTCAATATGCTTGGGAAAGACCCTTCTAAAATGGAGCACTGGATTATCTCGGCAAACACTGGACCCAGGAATCCAACACAACTCACTAGGAGGTGTGTTGGAACCAGGTCCAGTTTACAATAAGTGGGCAGCAACTCAGAAATCTCCCACACACCTCCTCCACCGAATCCAGCCTAAACTCGCACCAGACAGGAGGAGTGCTCCCTGAAAAAACCTGCCTGATACTACTGGGCAGCCCTGTTGGGATTATCCCAGCCTGATAGAAAACACCTTTTTAGAGAAGAACTGAGTAAATTCTTCACATCGGCCAGATGGAAATGCCTCAACCAATTGGATACAGGAAGGATGCAAGAGCCTGTCCACCATCTGGAAGAGCTGAGCTGGTCTGTTCTACCCTGCTGCAGTGTCCCCAGGCAGAAATGATGCCTTCTTACAGAAGATTGCCCTCTGATACTTGCTGTAGTGAGTTTTTAGAGCCAGTCTGTCCCTACCTGCCCTAGATTTCTGCTAACAATGCTCTATTCTGCAACCTGAAGCCTTCATCTCCCATAGCTCCCTGTGAAACCATGGGGATCATAATCAAGAAAATCTGGGTCTTACACAAACTAGTGCAAGGGCTGAGGCAACAGCCTTATTATAGAATACCACTGCATCCTTCGATCTTTTCCCACATGCAGTCATCCCACCCAAGAGGCCTAATGCTGCTTGAAGTCCTGTTGGGGACAACACCTTTAAAGGGTGACAGTGGACCATCTGCACAGGGGGAGAACATCTGGGGGGGCCCAAACAAGACCTTCATGGTGCAGTGAGCTGACCAACTCACCAGATCCATATCAAGATTATTTATCTCAAGCCCCAGTGAGAACACTAGGTCCAAGACATGACCATATTGGTCTATCACAGTGGTAACAACTTGTGCAAGGGCCAGTGTTAACATTAACCAAAAAAAATCTTGATCAAATTGTAAGAGTTTGTTGTTGACCCAGGCACTGGAGTCACCAAGAATCAACCATCTGGGTGACTCCAAAACCCTCTCAGCAATAACGTATGCAATTTCCTGTAGAAAATCCCTCCCACATCCCAGAGGACAGTACACACGCAGGATATTACAACTTGCTTCTTCATTGCCATGTATGTCCATGCATTCAAATGATGAAATATTATTATTATTGTTGTTTTGTTTTATTGCTGTATGTTTGGAAAGTGCAATAAAATGTTTAACATTAAAAAAATATTAAATGTACAAAACAAATAAAAATAACACCAAATAAATGACAGAATTGTGACAGTTAAGGTAACAAAAGTGTAGAAGGACAGATACCAGAAGGAGAATGATAAGGTTAGGGAAAAGAGCAGGAGGGGGAGAAAATGTTTTGAAGAGAGTCCTTAACAGGTAGCTAGGAGGGGGACAGATGGAGAGAGATAGGAAGATTATTCCAAGCTGATGGGAGATGGAAAGAGAATGCAGATTGTTCAGAAGAATTTTGACAGGCAGAAAAGGAAAAACAGTGAGAGTCAGAGGAGCAACGGGAGCGGGTAGAAGAAGGTATATACATTAGGAGACAGCTAAGGTAGGGCACGTGAAAATGTGTTTTGAATAATCTGTGTACAACACCACAGAGCATAAGTGGTTGGCATATCTTTAAAGTACACATCGGAGGCATCAGCCACTGGCAATATTGGTTCAGCTTAGACTTGGGGCTCAAAAATTCAGTTTGGCTTTCAGAATGTAACTGAACATGTTGGCTCACTGGTGCAGTGAGAGTACTACTGCTTATGATGCTGTTGACCTGGGTACAGGAATGAGCATGGGTCATCAGAGGGCTAGCCGGGGGAGCTGAAGATCCCATGGATGTTTGTCTCCTCAGTGGTGGGAATTAGTTTGGACTGCGTTGCAATACCATCACCTGGCGGCCAAATGTAGCACTGCAAGCTGGAGGCAAGGATTGAGGGAGGAGGAACATTGGTGGCATGATGCACTTGCGTCCACCAGGTTTTCCTGATGTCTGTACACAAAGACAAGAAAAATGAAAAAAAAAAATGTCCTGACTAAGCAGGATGCTGTCTGCCAGCCAGTGCAGTTCCCACTTTGCCAGCTGGGCTCTCTGCTCCACAACTGATACTGCAATTCTGCCTGCCTGACAGCCCTTCCAATAGGAGAGTCATCCAAAGGGGGCCAGGGAAGTGGAGGTAAGTCTCAGAGAAGGCAGGTGATGGGGCTGGGTGGAGCCTCAGGGCTAATGGGGGGCAGTTTGGTTTAAAGGGGCAAAAAGTACAGTTAATAAAAAAAGAGAATTTAGCAGAATAACTTCATGTCACAGTGCAGTACAATAATTGGCACTGGGTAAAGCAGACGACAACTGGGTGGTGGGATTAAAAAAACCTTGAGCTCAGCAGTAAATATTTATTACTGTAGCATATCTGTGACCTGTACTGTTGGCATGAATCTGCTATGGATTACTGTTTGTGGTGTTGTGACGGAGTCTGCAACACCCATTAAGAACACAATGGCCCCATGTGAGTTACAGTGGTAGTTACTATTTGTTTCTAACCACAAGGCATATACTCCTCCTCTGCAGTCTCTGCTTTAGCTTCATGTCACTTAATCAATTCTCTTTAGAATCTGGCCCTATAGACTTTCAAATTACATAATACCTCACCCCCAAAAAAAACATTCACCAGAAAAAATAGAACTGAAAAGGCAATAATTGTAGGATATTACATTGCCCATGATGGGTCTTCATTAACTGATATTAACTTTGTCCCTTTTCCAGTACCCACTGAGACATTGATCCCCTTACAGAGCCCCCCACCCCCACTTTCCTGGTGTCCATCAAAACATTTCACTTCGTGTCTAGTGACTCCCTCACACTTTTGCTGTCTTTCGAAGTATTTACAATGGTGTCTAGTTCTGTTTCAAGTCCTGATGCCTGTATCCCTGGTTCCCTGTTATAATCCCCAAGTCCTCAGCCCCAGCCAATGGCGATGGCAGCCAAAATATGTTCACTGCTTACCTTCACAGTTGGCAGCCATGCACTGCAGGTAAGTACTGTAGCATGACACAAGAATGTATATTGATACAGTTTTTGTAGAGTGTCTTCAAATCACAGCCTGCGATGAAAATGAATTCTATTACTGCACATTTTATCACGTTACATTTTTAAAAACATACAATACCTTTTGTAAAAGGGTAAGGTAGAAATGATGAAAAGCTATTTATTAAAATTACATCATCAGAACAGGAAACAAAACATGGCTAACTCTATGGTAATTCACAAAATTATTCTCTTCTTAACTAGCAGTTGAGTATTTTTACAACCTGAAAACTGGCTTTTAATTTCCAATCTTACACATGTATGACCTCACACTGACTTCTGAATAACAGCAAGCACAAGGCACAAAGCGCAGAAGCTGCTTCACTCAAAACCTAAGAAACTGCCTATGTCAGTCTCTTCTAAGAGCCAGAACCAAAACCTACAGTAAATTGTTTTCTTTGGTAAAATCCAAATGTGCTACAATTTAAATAAATGTTTCTACTGGTGAAAAATGTTAAGTTTATCAAGCGGAATCTAGCAAGTAAATTGATTATCTTTGTCCTTCCTGCTTCCAGTAGTAACCTTCTGATGTTGTTTGCACCATACTGCATGTAACCAGTTCCCATAGATGATAATCCAGATAGATCACAATGATGAATTTCCTCATGGTGCACACTGACAGATCACATCCACACATATACTGTATGATGCCTTCCTGGATGTTCACCTTGATAGGGATGTATACTGTACTACATCCATCACCAGTTCTGGTGATCCAGTAACAAAAACAGTGAACATCTGTGTTTCCATGACCTGTGACACTTAATTTGTTGTGTATATTTTGTATTACCCTTCCAAGAAAAATATATTTTGAATGTACTAATAAATACACCTCAACATGCATGGCCCAAAGAGAAGATAATAGGATCCAAAACTTACGTCCTTAAAAAAAAAAAAAAAATTATCTGTACCCTATTTTCCCTGTCTATATGAAGGTACTATGTCCTGTTTTTGTAGGTTCATAACAGTTATTTATAGTGCATGGGTGTTGCTTATTGTTCACCAACTTCAGTAAAAAGATAGTCTTGTTGTACCATTATCGTGACATCGGCATGCTGTTGTACCATCCTGAGGATGTCACAGCGATGGTACAACAGTGTAGAATGCCAGCATGTGCCACATTTAAGCAGTGCATCAGCAATCGCTCATTGTGATTGGTTGGCATCCCATGGCACTCCAGACATTTCCTCATGGGGTTACAGCCCACCTGATAGGCTAATGATGCACATGACCCAGATCAGATTTCCAGTATATCCAGGTCCCAGGAACCCCTGCTCTCCAGTTCTAATTTGTGCATCTGAATAGGCAAGAAGCATCCAGAGAACCCCTGTCTGCTCTTTATCTTTTAAGGTAGGAAATGTGTTATATTTAGCCTTTTCATGTGCTGGTATTCATGAATTATAGATAGCATTTTATACCTATTGTTTAAAAGGAGCTGCTGGCTCCCAGAAATTCTCCATGGCTAAATCTTTTTATGTATTATTTGAGTTTTTGCAATCAGTTTATATGCTTTACTCCGTTCCTGAGGCCTCCCAGGCGTTTGATTCCTTCCTAAGCGAATTCTTAGTTTTCCATGGCAGGCCCTTCAGGCCCAAACAGCGTGCTGCCTCCTCCTTCACCCACCACGGCCAGTGCTGCGGGCCCCCCTAACAGGCCTCGCCTGAAATGCCCAGTCACCTCTGCTCCCCACGACTCCAGCGGTCCTACTGACCTCCGCCCCTTCAGAGCCTTCCCCTCTGGATCTCATGTGATAGCCTCTGTCCCAGCGACTCCAGCGGCCCTGCTAGTCCTTGAGTCGCCTCTGCCCCATTGACTCCGCGTTTGTCTGAGACCCCACCGGTCATTGTAATACGCCACTTTGTGTCCCGCGGCCTGTTGGTCGGCCCGCGAGTCACCTCTGCTCCCCGCGACTCCGCGGCTTGTCTGGGACCTTCCCCGGTGTGTCCTGTGGCCTGTTGGTCAGCATGCGAGTCGCCTCTGCTCCCCGTGACTCCGTGGCTTGTCTGGGACCTTCCAACAGCCGCCACATGTCCCCGTTCCCCTCGGCAGGCCTCGGCCTGTTCTCCTCGCGAGTCGCCTCTACTCCCCGTGACTCCACGAGCTCTCAGGCCCTTCCCCGGTCTCCCAGCTATCCCCCCTCCCAGGCCTTGGCCTCCTAGCACAAACACGCTAGTCGCCTCTGCTCCCCCGACGACCATGTCTCCATCTCCCATGCCCGATCGCCGTCGCTTAGGAACGCCTCCCCCCCTTGAGCCTACCTGGAAGGGGGAGAAGCCAGCGTGACACTACTGGGCCACCTCCTGTACCTCAGAGGCCCACGCCAATCCCTCCCGGCCTATCGCTCCATCTGGGGCGTTCCTCCCTCTCTCTCCCAGGCCTCTAGCAGCGCGAGGCCCAGGATGCGCCACAGGGACAAGACTCCGCCCAATGAATGGGCCCACACCCGCGTAGGCCTCTGACTTGCCCGGCGGCCCCCCATCGCTCTTCCTCACCTCTCAGCGAGCTGGGAGGCAGTCTGGCCCAGTGGTTTTTAGGCCCTGAAGTGCACACTCTGGTCCTCCCAGAAGACACCTCCTGGATTTGAATCCCACAGTTTCCTGTGATTCCAGCAATGAGGGGTCCGTCTCTGGGAAGCAACCTGGTCTCCAGGGGCCCCCAGGCCGCTCCAGCTTGTTCTCGTTTATGTCTGCGTTAAAAAAAAATCAACCAGAGGGGGCATAAGAGAGACAACTGGGGGTTCATGGTTCCACTCGGGTCCCTCTCATAGCGACCCACTAGGACACATGAGCTACTGCCCAGGTACCTCACATGCTGACCCAGGTAGGTCCTCGATCCCCATCCCCATCTCTTGGGGGTCGTGGTCCCCTCCCACAGCAGGCCCACCTCCCCGAGTAGGATTGCCAGTCTGGGGATGAGGTGGCAAAGGTTTTGGATAGAAGTCTCCACCCTTACGGCTCGGGCTAAGGGCCCTCACACAGCGCCCTTGCCACAGCAGCCTTTCTAACTGGGTCTAGGGGGAAAAACGCCGGAGTCTCTTTCCTCCGCTCAGATCTCTCTCTCTTATCTTGCAGATGGTTAAAGCAAAGAAATGCACTGCGTGCAGTGCCGCCCTCCTCCCTCAAACCCCAGGCCCTCTATGCGCAGCCTGCCTCATGGACGATGAGCTGTCTTCAATGGAGAGAACTCCCCCCCTAGATCCTTCTCTCCCCGGCCCCAGCAACTCGACATGGGTGGACCAGGGCTCCCTACTGATTTGAAACCAACAAGCTGTGGTGGCCATGATGGAGAGCCAGCAAAACTTCATGCTGAAGATCATGGAGAAGCTGGAGGCACTTACACAAAATAGAGCTAGACCATCCAACATGGAGCCTTCCCATCAGAAAGACCCGCCAGAAGAGCCACCGGTGCCAGAGGACCCGCTCCCCAGCATTCCCCAGGATGGCAACACTGAGGAGAGAGAAAAAGAGGACGAGTTCGACGAGGAGGAGGAGAAGGAGCATGGCCTGGATTCGGACATAGAGGACCTCGATCAACAGGCAACCCCGTCTCTGACCTCTAAACTGTGCGCATTCGAGACAATTCCCGGCCTTATGAAGGTCATCAAGGCCACCATGGGCCTTGCCACAGAGGAACAAGAAGGGGAGAAGACGGAATCCAAGCTAGACCCTATGATCCAGCTAAGGACCACCATCCCAGAGACCTTCCCAGTCTGCCCGGCCATTGAGGAACTGATTCACACCGAATGGCAATCCACGGATCCAGGCAGAATGCCGAACCGAAGGAATTTACTCAAGATGTACCCGATTCAGGGCGACAAGTCCGACGCCTGGTGCAAGGCCCCCTCCATCGACCCCCAAGTGGCGGCCTTGAGTAAGAAGACTGCTGCGTCAGCAGGCACCATAGCCTCTCAAGGACCACCGACAAGAAAATTGAAGATATGCTGAAAAGACATTTGAAATCGAGGGTACCATGGTAAGGCAATGACAGCGGCGATCTATACCTCGAGGGCCCAGATCCGCTGGCTGGAGGAACTCCAGGAGCAGGCAAGCCAGTCGAGGAGAGCTGAACTATTAGACTGTACCCTCGATGCAGCCGAAGTACCTGAGACATGGCAGTGGACTCTTACGCCTCAGGCCAGGGCGGCCGCCATCACAATCGGGCCCACAGAGCACTATGGCTCAAGCTCTGGGACGCCGATTCAGAATCTAAGACTTTGCTTCAAAATTTACCCCTTAAGAAGTCACGTGTTTGGGGAAGATCTCCAGGCTTATCTGAAACAGAGGAAGAGGGAGGAACCTCTTAAGGAATAGGTCTAGACCCTCACATCTACCAGCTGCTAGGATCGCAGGTTTTGGCCCGAACCAAAAGCCAAAACACGAGGGAACTACTCATAAAACCACTCCTTTCGGAGTAGGGTCCCACATCCTTCCACGCACCCCCGCCTTCAACAGCTACAGGTCCCCTCCTCCTTCAGACCTCGGGTCAAAGGTCGGAGGCGTGGAAGAGGGCTCAGGGAAAACAGTGACTCAGTTTCCCAGAGACTCCTCAGTACCCCTGTCGCCCAACGGTTGGCTCTGTTCCCCACCGCTGGGAGGCCACACGTCCGGACAGGTGGGTCCGAGGACGTGGTCTCCAGGGATACACCATAGAGCTGACTCACCAGTCGATACCCCAATGGTTCGTCTTGTCCCCATCTCCAAAGGAGGCCTCACCACACGGTACAAGGAATCCTGGCAGATCTGATCCAGAACAGGGCCATTCAACCAGTCCCAGTTCAGGAGCAGGGGAAGGCATGTACTCCATCTTCTTCCTAGTACCCAAAAGTCGGGGAGCTCAGGCCCATCCTGGACCTAAACGCCTGAACCAATCGTGATCCCGTCGGTTCAAGATGGAGACGGTCCGGTCCACCTCTAGGGGTATCAGATTAGGTGACTTCCTAACCTCAATCGATCTAAAGGACGCCTACCTACATATCCCCATCATCAAGAACCACAGAAGGTTTCTACACTTCCACATCATGGGTCAGCACTTCCAGTACCGGGCACTCCCATTCGGTCTGTCCTCAGCTCCCAGGATCTTCACCAAGATCTCCATCACCTTGGTGGCCAGGCTCAGGGAACAAGGGCTGGACATAGTACCGTATCTAGACGACTGGCTCATACGTGCCTGATCCAGGGATCAGGCATACACTCATACAGAACTCGCTGTACGGCCACTCAAGGACCACGGTTGGGTGGTGAACAAGGAGAAGAGTCAGCTCCGTCCAACCCAGCAGATCGAACATCTCGGGGCCATCATCAACTCAGCAGATGGCTGGGCAAGGCCAGCCCCAACACGGATCCGCAGTCTCCGAAAACTGGCCGGGCAGTTAAGGTCACACCCTCGCACCACAGTGGCAGAGGTCGTGAAACTCCTGGGTTGCATGGCCTCCTGCATCGACCTCGTCCCGTGGGCCAGGTGGCACAGGCGTCCACTCCAACATTTCATCCTGGCAAGCGGGGCGCCAAACGAGTTCAACTTGCACCGCCCGGTCCAGCTGCCCACAGAAGTGAGATCTTCCCTGAGGTGGTGGATCACTCCGGGAAATCTGACAAGAGGAGTTCCCCTGGAAGCCCCTCCCCGATCCCCATCGAGACGGACGCGAGTCTCTCTGGCTGGGGAGCCTGCCTGGGGGACGAGTCAGTGCAGGGCACCTGGTCCCCAGCGGAGGCCCTACTCTCAATCAACGTGCTGGAAATGAGAGCAGTGTTCCAGGCGCTAAGGGCCTTCCGACACATCATACAAAGACAGTCGGTTCTGATCAAATCAGACAACCGCGTGATGGTGGCATACATAGCAAAACAGGGGGGTACCAGAAGCAAGGCCATGTCATGGGAAACTTCAAGGGTAATGAGCTGGGCACAAACACACCTATCCCACCTGGGGGCGGTCCATTTAGCCGGAAGGCTGAACATAAGGGCAGTTTGGCTCAGCCGCCAACAGATCCATCCCGGAGAATGGCGCCTGCACCCAGACCTGTTTCGCTTAATCCAGACGACGTGGGGCCCAGTGTCCATAGACCTAATGGCATCGAAGGACAATGCCCAGGTGGACAGGTACTTGTCCAGGTTCAGGGACGTGCACTCCCAGGGCACGGACGCCCTGTCTCAGGTGTGGCCTCGGGACGGCGCATACATGTTCCCTCCGCTCCCTCTCATTCCTCAAGTCTTGGACAAAATCCGGAAATCCCAAATCACCGTCATCCTGGTGGCCCCATACTGGCCCCGAAGATCGTGGTTCGCAGCGATCACAGAAATTTCTCTAGCCACCTTCCGGATTCCGACCCGGCCAGACATGCTGTCACAGGGTCCCGTGATGCACCCGTCCCCTCGAACTCTGAAACTCATGGCCTGGCTCCTGAGAGGGAACGACTATCCGCCACCGGGTACCACGAGTCGGTCGTAGGCACGCTCCTCCGGTCTCGTCGTGCCTCCACCACCTCCACCTACGAGAGACAATGGGCCGTCTTCTCACAGTGGTGCCACCTCAGAGGCTCGGTACCAGAACAAGCCGATCTCCCCACTATCCTGTTGTTCCTACAGCAGGGGGTGGATAAGGGGCTGGCACCCTCCTCTCTAAGGGTGCAGCTGGCAGCCATAGGGGCGGCCAGAGGTCTGGTCGAGAGGCACCCACGGGAGCTCATCCGGACGCAATCCGGTTCCTAAGGGCGTGGACCTCATCGACCCAGGGCCAGACCTGGGTGCGCCCTGGGACCTACCTCTGGTATTGGACTCCCTAAGAGCACCACCATACGACCCCTGCGAAGCAGACCTCTTCTGGGTAGGTCTGAAGACCACTTTCTCGTGGCCATCTGCTCGGCCAGGAGAATAGGGGAGCTCGGTGCACTGTCCTGCACACCACCCTACACCACCTTCACCCCCGAAGGAGTAAGGCTTCGGACTGTCCCGGCATTCCAACTGAAGATCCCCACGAAGTTCCATAGGGAGCAACCCATAGACCTACCCACCCTGACCCGCCCTACTCTGCAGGACGGGAACAGTTCCCCGGATTCTCTGGATGTCAGATCAGCCCTCTCAGTCTATCTGGCCAGGTCTCAACCCATCCGCAAGACGGAGAGACTCTTCATTGTCTCAAAGGGTCAATGACAGGGGCTCACGGTGTCCAAAACCACCATCGCAGGGTGGATCAAACGGATCGTGCTCCACGCCTATACGGCAAAGTGTCTGACCCGACACAGGGGATCAGAGCACACTCCACAAGGGCAGTTTCCACCTCCTGGGCGGAACGAGCACTGGTATCTTCTGAGGACATCTGTAGGGCCGCTACCTGGAGCTGCCTACACACCTTCGTGAGACACTACAGGCTAGAGCAACTCCAGGATTTCAGGCCGGCCTTCGCCTCTCACGTCCTCACAGCGGCCCCATCTCTCAGTTCCTCCGATCCATCCGAATCCCACCCGGAGGCTTAAACTGCTTCTTATCTCCCATGAGGTAATGTCTGGAGTGCCATGGGATGCCAGCCAATCACAATGGGTGTTTACTCACCTGGTAAAGGTGATTGTGTTGGTTGGCATCCATGGCACTCCAAGGCCCTCCCTCTGGAATGATCGGAGCGTCCCACAAGAAAAGGAAAGAAGAGAAGCAGGAGGTCCCTACTGCTTCAACCTCATCCCGCTGCAAGAAAACTCAAGTCGAACCATGGTTTGAGGTAGTGTGTACAGAATAGGCAATAAATTCAGGCCTCTGGCCCCATTATTTTACCCTGTCATTGCATATCTCATCTTTAATAGTCTCTATTGTGTGCATTGCTTGCTTGTGTTCCTACTTTCTTCCTTTCAGCTATGAAAAATTCAAACTGGAGAGCAGGGGTTCCTGGGACCTGGATATACTGGAAATCTGATCTGGGTCATGTGCATCATTAGCCTATCAGGTGGGCTGTAACCCCATGAGGTAATGTCTGGAGTGCCATGGATGCCAACCAACACAATCACCTTTACCAGGTGAGTAAACACCCATTATAGTCAGAGCACATTTGAAAGGGCTTGGTAGTTGTTCTGTTTTGGAACTGAGCGATTGCAATGTCAGCTGACATGTCAAATCAGACCGTATTTTATAAACGGAAGGCATTTATTTCTGAGCAGCAAAATAAGCACACAATAAAAAAGACAGTAGCTGATATTAGCATTTTTACAAGTTACCTGGTGGATGCTGGGGAGTCCAGGGCAATGCAATGCATACCAATGGCTGAGCTGCATGAATTACTGGCAGACTTCCTATTCAAAATAAAAATAATTGATGAGAGTGAGTATGAGCCCAGTACTCTCAGGGCATAATAGGCAGCATCGACCACCATCTGCTGACAGTTAATTATCGGTATTCTGTCTTCCACAGAGACAAAACGTCATTTAAAGAGACAGTAGCTACAATATCAGCTAAGCAAAAATCTCTCAAAAAGCTGGAGAGGGGAACAAGCTACAGAGGTCAGATGCATTTTCTCCAGCTGACATTGATAGAATGTCCGAAACTGGCACCCTTGGCACACATAGTCCCATGTCACTGCTGAACTTGATTTTCTTTAACAATGGGTGATAATTTGCTCTGATAACAGTAGAACAATATAATTTGCATTAGGGTGACCTCTCATTGCTGACTAACACTGAGGGGCATGAATTTCTAGAATATATTCAGCAGCAGACTAAAACTCTGACTGGGGAGAATCCGAGAGACATAAGGTCTGTTAAGCCTCACATATACAGCAATGTAACCAATGTCAAAAGAGATCTGATCCAGGCATACAAAAAATATGCTTCCCTGTGACCACAAAAGATGTTGTCCCCAGACTCACCTTTTTTTCTGGCTGCAAACATAAGTTACAAGCCAGGGATGTCACTGTGGTATAGGGCAATGACCCTGGGGGAAAACAAAGTCTGTAACATGTTCCAGAACATCAAAACAGCATCAGGTATGCCAGCTGAAAAAAGGATTACTAACCATTCTACACATAAGACAGTGATACAGTGCTTGGTAGATAATCAGGTTCTCCCAAATATGGTGCAACAGGTTTCTGGACACCACAGCCTTCAATCTATAAACAGCTACAGCCACATGTCTGAGGCTAAACAGAAAAGAAACTTCTTCATTCTTGCTGTCCAGACATCTTTTGCTACTGAGCAACCCTTCTGTTCTCCCTCCTCGGCCACTGTATCAGTGCAGTCCAGATCTACAGCAGTAGACATTACTAGTACTAATCCAAGAGATCTGACCAACTTTAACCTTTTTGGAGCAAACTGTCTAGTCCACCAGGGAGTGAATGTGTACATAAACTACTCTAGGCAATTGAAGAAAAGAGGAGTCTCTGTGATCGGGGACTCCTTGTCAGATGATGACTAGAACATGGTAAGTGCCTTATGTGCGCCTAGCACTTCGCACTCAGTTCATAGCCATTAGAGACAGCAAAAAAAAATCATTTTTCCTTTTTTGTTTTCTGTTCCCATCTTCCAACAGGTACCTGTTTCGGCACATTTCCACTGCGACCTTCCTTACACTAGTACAGCACGTTAAAACACACACGGCCAAAGCATCATCACGACACTTGACTCTTCCATGTCAGATGACCCCATCAGATGACCCAAAGCCAAGTCTTATTTTTTCCTGTTATTATTGTTCATAGCCTTTCTTGCTTATTGTTAGTTGATTCACAAAGTTTGTTCGGGAAAAAAGAATTAAACAGTTATCAAAGTTGAAGGAGCTTCTCATCTTATCTTGTCTGTTCATGAGGTAAATGGTAAGATGGGGGTGGGGCTGGGGGATTGTGCCATCTTGATGGTGATGGGAAATGATTGTGCTGCACTTTATTGGTATGTGTTTCTGATCCTGCATTACATGAATTAGTTTTTAAAACTACAACTGGGTTATGGCCCATACACTATACAAGAAAATGTATGCCTGACAATTAACAACCACGCTGAGCACACTTCTCGAGGTTGGCATGGCAACCAAAGACCCCTCAAGCTGGGCTCTCAAGGTCTACCAGGTTGCCATGCTAATGTCTCAAAGTGTGCATAGCGTGGTTGTTAACTGCTGGGCATACATTATCCTCTATTTCTGCTATGACTCTGTTGAATTGTGGTAAAATTATATTTTTCTTGCCTGATGCACAGTTAATCACTATAAATATTTTTCCTCTTTCTGAACGAAATTGTCATCTTCTGGATGCACCATTCTCCATGGGTCTCATTACAGCATTTGTATTTTATTTCGGCTTCCTTGATAAGGGACTCTGAATGTGTTGAAGAAATATTTAAAATAGTTGACACTAACTGTGAATTCTGAAATTCATTTTGTCTGTAGGTAGTTTCAAACCTTGTGCTCATCTGCTAAAACAGAACGTGCCACAGCCTTTAAATTCTCCTTTCCTTTGTTTATTCTTTTGTACTGATAAGCTGGTATATTTTTTTGTTCATCTGTGGTAAACAAAGGAGAGTGCTCTTAAATACCTTGTAAAGCAACAGAGCATATAGTATGACATCAATGGTGCTGGGGTATATAGAAAGGGTTTTTGACAGTAGTAGAAATGAGGTGATTCTACCATTGTACAGATCCCTGGTGAGACCTCACTGGGAGAACTGTGCCCAGTTCTGGAGTCCTTACCTGAGGAAAGACATTGACAGATTGGAGTTGGTACAGAAAAGAGTCAACAAGATGATCCCGGGCCAGCAGGGCAGATCACAGGAGAATCAGCTGGAGGCCCTAAACATGTACTCCGTGGAGGCCAGAAAGGGGGGGGCATGATTGAAACATAAGTTTCTCACAGGTATAAACAAGGTTAATAGTGAGGATCTATTTGTAAGAAATAGGGATGCAGTCACTAGGGGTATAAACTAGTGTCTGGTGGGGGGGGAGTTCAAGAGAAATGTGAGGAAGTCCTACTTCACTGAGAGGGTGGAGAAATGGTGTAACAGATTGCTGGCGGAAATTGTGGGAGCAACTACCCTTAAAAAGCAACTGGAATGATTCAGGTAGGCAAGGCAGCCCATACAATAGAGTTGCCTACCATAGGAGCTATTCTAGCCATATCTGAAATTTTCTTATTACTTGGTTAAAAAGTTATAGGCTCTGTAAGGTCCAGCTTGTACCTTCCGTGTAAGGGTTCCATGTCGCCGCAGCAACAGAAAATTTGCCGACCGTCATTACAGTGACAGCACAATGTCAACAATTGGCATTGTGTAATCACTGTATAAAAGTGTTTTTTGCAGGGGGCTTTGCCCACTCCCCCCATGTGGAGGGGTCTGCCACCCACACTCCCCAGCACTATAGATTACCAACTCTGAGTTGGAGTTGGTTTGGGGAGGGGGTGAACTCCCCAGAGAAAGCAGCATCAGGAAACCAGCGGACCATCACAGTGAACTGCCGATTTTGTTGCTGTGATGGTTTTCGCTGTTTTCCCGCCACTGTTCGAACATGATACCCCATGTAAGAGTCAAGTGTCTCCCCTAAAATCTACATAATTATGATGTGATGTAGGAAATGTGGTTGCAGGCACTCTATGGAGTATATAATAGGACTGAGGTGTGGGGCCACCTAAATCTACTTAGATTATCTTTTCTGGCAGTTATACATGTATGGGGCTATAATAAATGTTATATATTAGGCCCATCCATGTATACCTACCAGAAAAGATAATCTAAGTTAATTTAGGTGCACCCCACCCCCAATTCTATTATATGCTCCATAAAGTGCCTGCAACCCCGTTCCCTACTTCACATCATAATTATGCACATTTTAGGGGCCGGTCTGCAGTGCTCGGCAGCCACTCAGCTCATACTCAGAATTTATGAGTCAGGCTTTACAGAGCCTATAACTTTTTAACCAAGTAATAAAATAAATGTTAAATATGGTTAGAATAGCTACTGCAGCAGGCAACTTCATTGTATGGGTTGCCTGCCAGGACCTAAACTTCATGTCAGTTGCTCTTTAAATTGTTTGAACATGGTTTGAACAGTGTAGGGGCATCATGGGTTTGAGGAGTAGGGTAGTGAGGGAGGAGAGTAACAGACCCCATGTATAGTAAGTTGGTGGGGTGAGATAATATAGTAAGCTTAGACTCAGTGGACCTTTCATCTTCTGCAATCAAATTCTATATTTCTATGTTTTTATTACCAACTGTATGAGCACAGTATACCACGTTTTGATCTCTTGTGGTATGAAAATGTTTGATTTATAATGTGTGATAATGGATCTTAATTAGCAATATAGGAACATATAAAACTGCTGGTAGAAGAAGACCTTGTGGCCTACGCAGTCTGTCCCATGATGTGGTACATGCCCCCTTTGGGGTCATGACTGACCACCCCTACCCTCCGTGATCCCTGGTCCAGCCCTCTTTTGCTGTTCCACCTCCCGTTATAGCTCACCACCAATTTTCCACTGACCAGTGTTTCGAGTAGCTTGTTCCACCCCCCCACCCTCTTTGTGAAGTATTTTCTCCTCATGTCCCTCTTGATCCCACCCACCAGTGACCTCACTCTTTTTGGAATTATAGCCCAGCTGCCAGATTTTTGACCACCTCTCAAGCTGAGTGTTATACAGTAGCCCTCGTTATAATGAACAGACTGGGAGCCATACCTTGTATTCGTTATAGCTCCCTGTTACATTGAGCGATAACCAAATAATTCAGAGCCAATCAGCAGTAAGTTGCTGTATAGTATTTGTCAAAACTCCTGTTGCCCTGTCCACTTCCCCAACTGCTTGTTCTGCACAGACTTTTTAATGAAATTATTAATGTTATTAATGTAGTTCAGTGTATTTAATAAGTACAAATTTTAAAACTTTTCCTTCCAGATGGCCTCACATTTGCTCACTTCCCAGACTGCTCCATACTACTACAGTATAATTATACATCACATTTGATTCTGCCAACTTTATCAAAAGTGTAATGAAACAGTGGAAACTCAATGTGTGACAGAAAGAATTTTGATTGCTGAAAATCAGTATGAGTGCACTTTGTCTCTTGCACACTCCACTTAATGAAGTTCCTGTTGTCATCACCAACTTTGACTTTGGCAATTTTACAGTATTTTTTTCAGGTGAAGTGGCACTTTCTTCCCCAAAGCTGCAACTTCATTAGTGAAGTCTGGTCACTTTGCAGAAAAAGTGTCACTTTACCTGGCATAAAACATTGCAAAGTCAACACCTTGAGCTTCACGAGGCTGGCTAACATGCAAAGTTCTGTCGAACTGCAGTTTTCTTAACTTTGCACATATCTAGTGTGCAGTGGCACCAGCCAGGAGGCAATGCAATACCTTGCAATATTATTCCAGCATAACTGCAGACTGTCACAGCATGCTGCAGGAATAGTGTAATTCAATGGCAATTAATTCCTTATAATTAATGGTGACCCCCTTTAATACATGGTCTGGATCTGTTTTTCAAATGCCACAATAACCAGGTTACCTGGTTATTATGGCATTTGCTTGAACTCTCCCATCAGTCAAAACCATCGAGCTACATCATCGGCCTCTATTCAGTGAGTGGATGGGCTGAACAGTTCCAATAATATGGTGGCTCCATTTCCACTGAGCGACAAACCGCTACAGCAATGGAGAGTTTCTGTTATTGTAAGTCTCTCTAATTAATTTATTATTTATTCTTTTTAGAATTTATCTGATTGAGCCTGCCTTTTAAATCTCTAAAATGTATCTGGTTGATCCTGCTGTGCATTGTGTTTAGGAAATCAATATTCTGAACCAGGGCGATCACGAGAGGGATCATGCCTGACTTCTGAACTGCAACTTAACCACAGTTCAACACATTCATTTTTTTTTTTTAAAGAAAAAAAAACAAGACAAAACAACATCCTTACTTGATAGGGTGTGTGTGTGTGTGTGTATTTCTGTGTCACAGAACTCCCTGCACCAGTAATTGTAAAAAATGATGGCTATGCAACAGTGTTGTTAAGGATTTTTTTTACACACCCTCAGTGTATGGTGACCTCATAAACCTCTCAAGCTTCGCTTTGGAGGTTTATGGGTCATCACACACCTCAGGTGTGTAAAAAAAAACATAACACACAGTTGTTTAGCCATTATTCTCTCTATTTGTCATGCAGTAGTTTGTGACATGTCATTTACTGAAAGGTACTGCATTGCATCGTGGCTTGCACCACTGTATATCACTTTAAATTCTATGGCTTGCTCTTGGCCAAGCTGCACTCTTAAAGGAAATGACAGAGCAGCATGAAGTGCCAGGATGTTGGGTGGCTGAGCAAACCAAAATACATTTGCAGTTGCATTTCCACTTTACCTTTGTGTTTGCTGCAGTTCTGTGTTTTTGATCACCAGGGGAAATAAACAGATGCAGGGGAACAAAAAGAAAAGGACAGCATAAAAAGATAGCATCAAGCGTGGCGACCCCAAGGGGTTGGCCAGCTATCCTCACTTGTATGCAGGCCATTATGGGGAGACTTCCAGCAAAATGGTGATCTTAAGGGCCTAATGCACTTGAAGGCTATGACATATTGGCACTCAGAGAGGCCTGGTTTTAGGGGAAGGGTGACTGGGACACCAGAACAGAGGGATATCAACTATTCTGAAGGGATAAGCCTTACAGGAAAGAACATGGTATGACTCCTTCTTAAGAGAGGGAGTCACTGTGGAGGACAAGAGAACATCAGGGTGACAAATTATATCAATAAATCCATCTGGGTCAAGGAAGGGGAAAGGGGGAGAGAGTCACCTAGGGGTGAGTTACAGGCACTCAAACCTCTTAGCATAGCATTATGATCTGTTGGTTAGGGAAGGTATGACAGCAGCCTAATTGGATGCAATGGAGATCCTAGGGGACTTCAATATCCCAGGTCTATTCTGGTATCTCAAGAGGTCTAATGGCTTGGCTGAGACAGCAGTCCTGTCCACATTCAAGGGCTGCTTCACAGAACAGCATGCAAAACAGGGCACCAGGTTTGAGGTCACCCTTCATCTTGCTCTCAGCAATGGGGATGGAAGCAGCTCCACATGAACATCAATAAACTGGTGGGAGGCAGTGATAAAAACTAGGCAATGTTCAGTCTGGTGACAGGGAAGACTACCCATGCCTCAGATACCTGGACCTGGTACTTCAGAAAGGCAGACTTTGGCTAGATAAAGGACCTTGATTACAAGGGTCTGGAGCAGCTAAGACTGATAACCCAGCTGAAAAGATGATGATTTAATAATAATGTGTCAGGAATGATCATTATCAATTCTTTTTGAAGACCATATTCAAGCTTCAAAAACCATCACTGTCATTGTGACTAACAATGAGTAAACATGAACAAGCCAGCCAGGTGGCATGGAGAACTAAGGCATTGCCTCTTACCTCCTGCACACCAGCGACCCATGCTCAGTGGCAAACTATGGTCAAAGTGGGTCAGCTGGGGAGGGAGAGGACTGAGCATTCAGAGGACAGCTCTCCTCTCCCAGGGAGGGTGGCTTGTTGGTCCTGCTGAATGACTTCCACCATGTGGGGCCTGAGGGCAGAATAGCCAGGAAGATGCCAACAATGGGAGGGTACTAGGGGACTCCACAGCATGCGCATGCCTCTAAGTGCACGGTGACATGTGCAGCCCAGCAACAGTGGAGGGAGGGAAAGAAAATAGAAAAATGGGAATGCTGGCAGGCTACATGAAGCCCGGGCCACACTCCCAACCCTTAGCTTAACCTCTGGCAACTGGATTATGTGCACTGGGGGAAATCCATGGGGGACTCGGCAGGGGTGGGTGGGAGAGAGCAACGTAGTCCTGGAGTGGATGCAAGCCCTCCTGAAGGGAAAGCTAAAACATGCCTGCCAGCTGCCCTAGGGGAGAAGAAAAAGAAAAAAAAATAAGTCAAAATGAACATTATAAAAGTGAACGTTATATGGCTGCAAACCAAAAACCATGATGTTTTGGAAATGTTGATTGTGATTAATGATGATCTCATATAATCATGATTTTTCACTTCTGCCAATTGTCAAGATTATTGCAGTACATTAAAAGAAATATCTCTTTTTTGGGAATTTATCTTGTCTTCTAGTCAAACATCTTTATTGGAATCATCAATTAAGATACATGTTGTATACAAATACACTGCTGTCAATTACTCTGACACCTAACTTCTTGCTAGCATTATGAAGGCTTCCCTTGGTTTATATAGCTCCATTCTGTGGTTCCTTTAGGGCTGTGCTGAGTTACTCAAAGTGTCTGGTTTGTGCTCAGACCATTTCCTAACAGTCTGTAGAATAATACTGTGAAGGTAAAATTATAAAAAAAAGTAATTGCCATTGTATTAGTCCATAAACTGTGCTTTTGAAATATGCAAATTAATTAAGTGAATGTATATACTATAAATTACATTGCATGTACTCTTCCTAAGGGGTTTAAATCTTGACTTTACATGATTCACATTATAATTAATTTGCTTTTGCTGCTATTTGACCTTAATATTTTCATATTAGTAACAAAATTTCAAGTATTACTCATGTGACTTACTATCTTACAATATAGAACTAACACTGTATAATGATCAATGATCATCACACCATCATTCACACATCATCAAAATCCATAATGCTGATTTAACGCGCAGCTGATAACTTTGACAAAAAATATTTAGACACAATTCAGCTGGTATTTCAGATATTGTCTACAGATTTCACCAGATATCTCTTGCCCGTTATTTATTACTGAAGATTTTTATCCCTTAGAGTTCATCTGCCTCTATAGTGCATTCTCTACTTAAAGTCATAATGCTCTGTTGTGGCATCACAGTGGCATCACAGTCTTTCACCATGGGAATAACTATGATATCACAGGCTGTGTATTGTGACATCAGATTGGGATAAAGCAATAGAAGCCGATGAACCCCGCATGAACAACTGTCCTGTTTTCATATATATAACCAGGGCAATAAATAATGGGGAGAAGGAATACAAAGCTAATGAGAAATGTAAAGCTGCTTTGTGTCAAAATATTACATTTTTACATTTTTCAAAGTTCTTCTCATGGCATTAGTGGCTCTTTAAGCTTACACAAACAATCAATAAAAAATCAATAATTATCGGTTGCTGATTTTAAAGTTACATAGGATTCAGAGGAAGGCTTCAAGTCAATTAACATTACCCATTGTGTCTTGTTGTTCAGTATAAACCAGTCTTACTACTGTATCTCCCCACTGATCAGCGCTTCATTGAGTGATTTCTTAAAAGTGCTAATGCTGTAACTATGCACTTCCTCACTAGGTAGATTGTTCTATGTGGAAATAACTCTCTGGTTGATCCATACTCCTCTTAGGTTCTTTTTGTAATTTTCTCCTTTCCATAAAACATCATGTCCCTTAGTGTTTCTACAGATTTCCTATCTTCCAATCCAACACATTCCCATAAATCTCTATTACCTTGTGCTCTATGTAGTAAGCAAAGGTCCCCTTATAATCTCCTATATTGTAAGGGATATATCCCTAGCTCTCTTAATCTGTTCTCATAGGGTAGATGTTTGATATTTGAGACCAACTTAGTTGCCCTTTCTCTCTACATGCTCCAGTCTTTGAATATCTCCCTTCCTGTGTGGTGCCCAAAATTGTACGTAATACTCCATATGCAGCCTGACCAGGGAAGTATAGAGAGGCATCGGCACCTCTCTATCTCTACTCCTGAAGTTGATTCTTATACAGCTCATTATTCTATTTCCTTTGCTAACAATATTTTTACACTGAAGGAAGGTCAAATGTCTGCCTATTTGTTACCAATACCCCTAGATCCTTCTCTACCTCTGGAGTTGATGCTATAGTTCTCTTCCCTGGAGAATACTTTGCTTTCAAATTTTTGCTCCCAAAGTGAATTATTTTACATTTTTCTATATTAAAACCAAGTTTTTTTATTAGTGGCCCAATCTGCTATAATGTTCATTTCCTTCTGAAATTTGATGAAATCCTCACAGCTGTTAACAATTGCTCCTAGTTTAACATCATCAGCAAACTTGCAAAGCCATGCATTACCCATACATATCACAGAGGAGACAGAGATGTTAAATAACACCGGACCCAAAACAGACCCCTGAGAAACCCCACAGACTGCACCTACCCCTTTTGTATAGTGACCCCTTATGCATTCCCTTTGTCTTCAATTAATAACCCGATAACTTATCCATCTTATAATGTTGCTGTTAATTCCTAATTCTATCAAAGTATTAATTAACTCTTGGAACTCAATTCTCAAAAGGCCATTAGAATGATGCAATCTGAAGCGAAAGGCAGCTTGCATCAAAGCCCAGTATGCCAGGGACCCGGCACCTGATTCTCTATTGGGCAAGGCCCAGGTGGCAAAGTTACGTGGCTTGCAGCAACTATGGCCATGAACCAAACAGACAGCATAATGGGAGGGTTTGCCATAAGCCACAGAGCGGACATGCACCACTCTAGACCCCTGTAGTCTAGTGGTCCCCCCAAGATGCTCCTATTTGTAAAAGTGTGTTCAAATCTTTATATGGTGGTCTAGAGGTACCCCCTGAAATGCCAGTATATGTAAAAGTATGATGAAATCTGTACCTGGTAGTCTAACAATCCCCCCCAACATGCCTGTATATAACAATGTCTCTATACAAATCTCTATTCCAGGTGGTCTAGTGGACCCCCACCCCCCCATCCTGGCAGGTAGTGATCACTACCCCGCTCTGCCCCAGCCTGAGCTCCAAGTCAGCAAATGGCACAACCCTCTCTCACCACCGCAGCCAGACACTGACAGAACTGTCACTAAGTGTGTACTATACACAATATGCGCTTAGCTATAGTTCCAGTTGGTGGCCAGCTATGGTGGTGAGAGAAGGCAATGCGGCTTCCAACGGGGTTGGGACTTGGGAGAGCAGGATGGTGGTCACTACCTGCCAGGGTGGGGGGGGCCACTAGACCACCAGGTACAGATTTCATCAAAATTTTACATATATGGGCATGTCGGGGGCATACCTCTCAGCCTGCTAGGACCAAAATCAGGACACTGCCCCAACAATCAGCAACAAATGACCAAAATCAGGGACACCATCTTTTATACAGCAAGGCAGCTCTATCGCATGACATTTACATCACATGATATAGTACACAAATGTGAAATTCAGTAGCATGCTACCAGACCTCAAAAAAATAAACCACAGGCAAATGTTTTGCATGTTTCTCTTGTTTGGTACTCTTCATTTACTTACTTGAAACTAAAGTGGAAAACTGGCACTGCTAGAGAAATCTTTTTTTTTTTTTAGGATCCAGTGTCAAGTTAATTTCCAAGCTTTTAAGGATTCAGTGTTATTAATTTCCAGATGTACCTGAACAGAAATACACTGTACTGGTATCTGAATATAGTAAACTGAGTTTCTGGGCTGCACCAAGCCACCACATAGCATCTATTCCTTTTGAACTCACACTATATGTATACTGTTTTTTAATATATAGATTTTTAAATTTATACTATTCTAAACCATACAAAAAATTTCCAGTAATATGATCGCTCTCACAGTGATAATACTACAGTTCATTACTGAGAATAGCATCTTTCAGAGCCTGTAGATAGAGTACAAAATGTAGTAGATAAAAGCCACGCTGGGTATTTGCTTTACTTCAATTTCAGCAAGGCTTATATCTCAGTGGCCAACAGAAGATTGCAGATGGGGCTGGAGGACCTGGATGCAGCCAGGGACATAGTTAGATGGATAGAAAACTGGTTGAAGGCGAAACAACAGAGGATGGTGGTAAACGGTAGACCTGGAAGAGAGAGAGATAGAAGCCATGAGTGGCATGCTGCAGGGATCTCTCCTAGGTCCTCTCCTCTTCAATATGTTCATCAGCAACATTGTAGGGGGCATTCAGGGCAAGCTGTGTCTCTTTACAGATGACACAAAGCTCTGCGGTATGGTAGGTAACAACAAAGGGATCAGGGAGATGCAGAAGGATCTTCAGATGCAGAAGAAGTGGTCTAAGGTCTGGCAGTTTAAATTCAGTGCCACCTTGGGAAAAAACCCAGGACTGACAACCATCATCAGGGAAGATAAACAATGTACAACTGTTTCCAGAGGAAACAAATGCAGTATCACTGATGTGCTACCTTCAAAGACTTGTATCTGCAGCATGCACACCACAAAACATACACACCCACTTGTCATTGCAGATAAAAATCCACAATACTCAAATCACAACACTGCTTCCGGGTGCAGAAACATGGGCCCCTGCAGCCAAAGATACAAATATGCAATATCAAAATTACAGGAGTTATTTGGTCTGCGGAGGGGGGAAGGGGATGGTCTTTTTACGATACACGATAATAATTGTATGATTAACTAAAGATACAAAATCATTTATGGAATCCTTGGTAGAGATTTACTTAATAAGGAATGTAGAATTTAGTGACCTCCAGGGATAAATTGATGGAGCTCTATTTATGGATGTATAGTTTTCTCAAAAGGAAAAGAAAATATGAAATATGTATGTACAATCATGCTGAATTTGTGGAAAATAATAAAACTTTTACCTTAAAAAAAGAATTATTTTGTCTGCTGAATCAGAGGACCTTTTCAGGCCTGCAATTCTGTAGCCTCAGGTACTAATGCACACTGTAATGCAGAGAAATACTTTGACGGGCCTACACTGATGCAGGCACAGATGTAAGACAGACCTTCGGCTGCAGAAGTGCAGGTGCCACAAAATCCATGATACCCAAATTGCAACAATCGTTCTGTTTGCAGAACAGAAGGCTTCTGAGGGGTTTGTGCATTTTAAGTCATGGATGTAAGACATACATACTGAGTTCTGGCTCCAGAAGGGCAGGCCTCTGTGGGACCCACAGTTAATGCAGCCAGAAGTACTGCTGCAGTGTGAGTATCATGGTTTTAGTGGTGGATCTAGAAATTGTTAAAGGGTGTAGCAGTTTTCAGGTATGCAGCTATATATAGAAAACATGCTCTAGCAGATTATACTATCTAGCAAGGTACACATAGGTGTGGCTGCATAAGCAGAGGTTGGTGTGGGGCCTGGGTTATGCAGCTGCAGATATAAATCCACAAAATTGGTACATCAGCAATGCTGAATTTGTGTCATCTGGAAAAAGCTGTATGTTATTTGTCTTCCCTGATGATGGCTGTCTGCAGTTGCTTATGTGATCTTGTCATGTTATTGTTCAAGAGGTGGGGATGATGAGTTAATGTTGGAAATCCTACACAGTATTTCCTGCTTTACCAACACAGGGGGTACTGGGCACCATAGCGTTAACATATACATTATGTCTGCACTAGGGGTGTGTACCCCAGTGTCACCAACTACAAATGGAGGATCATGTGACCTGGAGGGGAGGGTGGTCAGTACGCATTATCAGGGATAGGCACCACAGTCCGCTTTTATTAATGATGTCGGGAAGAATGAGGCAAGGCTAGCTGAGCTAGAAGATAGAAGGAATTAAAAGAAGAAATAGAGAGATAAAAGAAGAAATGAGAAAGGCACATGGGAGGGAAGGGAAGGAAACTCAGACATGAGGTAGAGGGTTGTGTCCCTGAATACACAAAGTCTTGGAAACAAGATGAAAGACTTAAAGGCATTGTCACTTGGCAGAGAGGGGTGAGAACATTGAGGCATTCACAGAGACATGGGTCACACCTAACCATGACTGGGACCTCTCGATCCCTGGGTATAAATTATACAGGATAGACAGGGATGTAGGAAAGAGGAGATGGTGGTTTACGTCAAGAAGAGTGTAACTTGTATGAGGGAGGAGGCTGAAGAAGGGAGGTCAGAAGCAAAGTGTATTCAGTTACTGTTTAATAGAGAGAGGAAGGTGAGGTTGGGAAAGGTTTACAGACCACTCAACCAGTAGGAGGAAAGAGACAGGAAACTGAACTCACAAATATTGACTGTTGCAGGGAAGGGAGAACTGGTAATAGTGGGATACTTCAACCTGCCCAATGTGGATTGAAGGGTACTGGCAACAACCTGCACCAAGTCAGGTGTTCCTAGATGTGCTGCAAAGTGGGTTCCGTATCCAGGATGTCACAAACCCCACCAGGGAGGCTGCAGGTCTTGATCTGGTGCTAATAACAAAGACAATGTCCAGGTATTAAAGGTCAAGGAGCTGCAGGTGGAAGTGACCATCAGACAGCGTGGTTCCAGTGGAAGATAGGCAGAGCAAAGGCCCCCACTAAGATTAAAATTTTGGATTTTAGAAAGGTGACTTCAGAAAGATGGATTTGCTGCTATTGAGCCACCTGTCAAGCATCTGAGTGGATATGGAGGTAAACCAAAGGTGGTCCATCATCAAGGAGGGAATAATGGTTGCCAAAAGGGAGTGCATTAGGCTCAAATGGAAAAACTCAAGGTCCAAAGCACTTAGTTGATTTAGCACTGAAGTCGGCTAGGCAGCAAAGGACAAGAGATCAACCTACAAGAAATTAAGGAGAACACAGGGGGAGGAAGACAGGGAGGACTACCTGAAGATGACTAGCATAGCAGGTAAAGTAGTCCGGTGGGCTAAAGCTCAGAGGTAACTGCAGCTAGCTGAAGGAATAAAAGAAGGGGGAAAGGTCTTTTTTAATTATATCAATGAGAAAAGGGAGAAGAAAGATGGGACTGTTAGGCTCAGGAAAGGGGGCAGGTGGGTGGAGCAGAATGGGGGCAAAGCAGAGGTACTGAATGAGTACAAAAAGGAACAGTGAATCAGTTGGCAAAAACAGTGGGAGTGCATTGCTGAAGCACAAATAGTGCAATACAAACCATAAAATAAAAAAATTAATGCACATATGACTATAATAAAGCACGTACATGTACCAGTATATAAACAGTGAAAAATTAAAGCCTTTGCATACTCAGTAGGTCAAGGTTGCACTGAAAATAGATTTATTTTCGAGTGCCTTCAGAACCGAATGACCTCTTGAGTAGCAGGTATTAATTTGGGGGGGGGGCATTAAGAATCTACTAAGACAGTTGTCTAGAAGCAGGAGTGATGTTTTCAAGTATAAGAAGTAGACCATTGAAACTTCCTATATTTCAAAAATATTATCTGATACACTGTGAGCTGTACAAATAAGGGTTTGCATTGCTCTCTATAATTCTGTGGAAAAAACATATTCCCCATTTACTCACAGATATGTTTTATGACTATAAGTTATTGCCCAGCCAAAGAGTTTGCATACATCCTTACCCAGATCAGAATAAGAAATGCACAGCTATGTTTGCTTTCCACATTGTTTTTATTTCTTTTATTAAGTCATTCTTAAAATATTTAAGCACACAGCTGACACTTTCAGTGCATTACTTCTTGCACCTCCACCCCATGATATCATCCTGAGCATGTGTATAAGACAAAGTTCTTGGCAGCATCCTAATGGATGGCTATTTCATGCATCTCAAGGGGAATGCAAGCCCATGTTCATCCAAGTAATGTTACTGAGCACTGCATTTCCCAGAGCTAGCAATAACTGCTTACAAGTGTTGTTTCATAATTCACTCCCACTCTAACCTAAGCTGCATTCAATCTTAAAATCCTCACTGACCCTGAATGTTTTGAAGACTTTATAGCATGTCTGGCTGTGAGAATCCATGGCCACAGACTTCCACATGACTTTCCCCTGTCTACTGCAATATGAAAGGAGCAGTGGGATAGCACTTCAATAGAACTGGCCTGCCAACAATCATGCCAGCAACTGGAGTATTGTGAGTATTGGTGGCAGGTGGGAACCTCTACGGGGAGAGTATTGAATAAACTGCAGCTGTTTCTCAGAACAAACTGTAAATGTGTTTTGCAGAGAATATATTTGAATTCATAATGCAAGATAAAACCAGAAAACTGTGTTGATGTGACTTATAGTTTAATGACAGTATAAGAGCCACCATTATGGAAACATATGTACCCTTTCCTGAGTTCCTCCAAAAATCTTTACTTTAGTCAACCAGAAGCAAAGGGAGCACTGGTTATCAATCAACAGCCAGGAAATTGCAATCTGTTGTTACTTACTATGTAACAAAACACCATCATATTTCAAGCCTTTCTTATCTGTCATTTCCAGTAAAGTCTAATAGGAACCCTTAAAGATTGAAGATTGACAAAAATTCCTCTGCAGGGCTAGCTCTTTACTTACACTTTAGCTTACCATTATTAGCAAGACTTTCAAGTGAGAAACTGGCTATTATTCCCTACAGATAAACCTTATAGGGTAATACTGAGGTGCATAGGAGCTGAGAGGGCAGATCATCTGTGTATACCTCCATCTGACTTTTGTAATACCCACATAATTTGCCAGTTAAAATGTATCTGTCCAGTTTCAGTTTAAACTTAGCTTTGCTAATAATTATTTCTGTTGGTAATGAGTTCCATGGGCTCACTATGCACTGCCTGTAATTGTATTTTTTGTTTTTCAGATTCTGAAAAAGATGTGCTGTAATCTGCAGTGGGTGACCTCTAATATTGGAATGGCTAGTTTTGTATTCAAGGTTTAGTTCACACATTAGGTAGGGGTCATGTACTATATCACACATGAGAAGAAGGTCTCCTCTTAAATGCATGACTGTTAAAGGCATACAATTAAGTGATAAGTAGGACAACCAAAGCATAAAATAAAACAAAACAAAAACTACAGGAAGTATGTTGGATTTAATGTCCTTATAACAACAACAAAAAAGAATGCACTTTTGGCAGCTTGCTGTGGTTTAATGGTCAGCTCATTGGCCACTTCCCCTGAGTCACTACTTAAACTGGCTAAAGCCACACCTCAGGGCTCTAGCCAGTTTCTTGTTGTATGGTGTGGCAGTGCACATTTGCTCACCATTGCTTTTCTGTTGGCTTACCATGTATTGCCATTTCTTAGTGCATTGCTGTCCTGCTTAACTCCTGCTATGTTGTCAGTCCTACCAGAAACAATCCCAGTCTACCATCTGCTGTGGTGGTGCAGAGGTTTTCTTGGATATTTGGCCCATCTCAGGCCAGCCCTCCAGGCATCACTGGTTTCACCTTGAACAGCCAGTTGTGCCCCTTTTTCTTCAGTGATGGGAGCTGCACTCTGCTCTGTCAACACCACATCAGCTGATTTTCCAGATATGTCTGGTCAATCACATTGCTGATTCTGTGGCTCCATGCCCCTGTTCCAGCAGTATCTAGCACTAGACAAGCACTAACCAAGGTATTCCAGCTCTTCTATTTCTGGACTGCCACTTGTTTAAAAGTAGCCAGATATTCAAGTAAGAATGAGGTTCTTCTGGAGAGATCAATCTATTGTGCTCCACCAGTTTGTGAAATAAGTACCTGCTGCTAAAGCAGCCCTGCTACTGTAAACAGCTAGAGCAGCACTGACCACTTCAACTGTGGGGCCTCCTCAGAAAACCAGAAGCCAACTACACAGCATATAACTAGTCCTCCTTTGTGTTACTGCTTCTAAAGTTAAATATCTCTGCCTCAGCCATCTCTTTCCGTACCTGCTCTCTCACAGCTACTAATCCCTCAAGCACCACAGGTACTCCTGCCTACTATCAAGCACTCTCAGTTCCTGTAATCCTCATTGACATTCATTCCCAGTGACTGGCAGTGTCCTGTTTACCTGGTGTCACTTCTCATCCTGACCTCTGTCTGTGGCCCCTCCATTCGGTGCCATTAACCACCCTGATCTCTGTCTGTGACCCCTCCATTCTGTGCCATTAACCACTCTGAACTCTGGCTGTGGCTCCTCCACCCAGTGCTGTCACTTATACTGACTTCTGACTGTGGCTTTTCCACCCAGTGTTGTCACCCATCAAGTGAACCATTCAGTGAGATGCCATTAGACTATCGCTCAGCATCCTACTGGTCCTACTCCTTACTCCCACAGCAAAAATTGTGTCTCACTGCCTCAACTGCCTCTTGCTGTATGTATCATCTAGCCACTGTGAATCTCATATTAGCAACACAGGCACTCCTACCTCTCCTAATGCGTCTAGACTCATCCTCTGTTCCTGACATCCGGCTGTGGCCTCCCCATCCAGTGCAGTCACCCATCATAACCACTGGGTGTGATCCCACCACCCAATGTGTCTGCACATCCAGGCCTTTGGCTGTGACCCCTCCATCCAGTGCCAACACTCATCCTGACCTTTGGCTGTTTCCCTACACCAAATGCTGTCACCCAGCCTGACATCTGGCCATGACCATTCCCCCCAGTATTATCACCCATTCAGTGTGCTGTTCAACTCCAAACAGTCTGCTAATCTCCTCAGCAATACCATAAGACTGCCATGCAACATACTACAAGTCCTGCTCTGAGCTATTGCAGCAACAATTGTGTCTCCCTGCCTCGGCTGCCTGCTGCTGAACCTGAGTCCTTAATGTACCAAAGTCTGTATGGGCACCACATGTTCTACTGCCTCTACTACTCCATCTGAACTCATCCTTTGTTCCTGACTTCTGGCTGTGGGCCTTCCACCCAGTGTTGGCTCCTATCCTGACCCCTGGCTGTGGACTGTCCACATAGTCCTGTTGCCAAGACTTCCAGCACTTAAGACCAAGATCATCAGCATCCCTCTTCCTTTGCACCTCACT
The DNA here is from genome assembly GCA_016271365.2 of Neoceratodus forsteri. Taxonomy (NCBI): domain Eukaryota; kingdom Metazoa; phylum Chordata; order Ceratodontiformes; family Ceratodontidae; genus Neoceratodus; species Neoceratodus forsteri. Next base: position 503,401,260 of record CM057459.1, read on the forward strand.
CAGAACTCTGAACCATCTACTTCACAGCTCCAGGGAATCCGGTCGTGTTCAGACCCTCATTGACCTCCACAATCTGTAATCTAACCATGTCCATACTGCTATTCAAGGGCATCCTCTGCTTGCTGTTCACTGCCTCTGGTTTGTTTCCATGCAACCTACAAGTCCGTCTTACTCAGTGCATTATTGTGGCAGCCAATCACTCACAGCAGTTACCTCAGAGGTTGCAAACTGATCTGTGTAATCACATTCATACAGGTCTTCTGACTGTATCTGATGTTGAGGTCTACTGTACCTACTACCATAGGCACTGTCTTATACTGAATGATAATGGGCTTGCACCCAGTAGTCAGGTGATGCCCATCTCCATCAATCAAGCAGCAGCATTCTGCTAAGTGGGTTCCATTTGCTCTGTCGAAACAGCACAGTACTCTTTGCCCCCTATTGCTTCATACTGTTTGCAATGCCCAGTGTAACAACAGTAATCATCCCTCCAATAATTGGGCTTCTTTGGCTCTTACCTCAAAGACACAGTATGCTTTTCCTTTGTATGGTATCATACTGCCAGAAATGCTACTAGCAAGAAACTGGCATCAGCTGTCTGTCAGTCGGCTATTGCCTGCTCTATGCCCCCAAGAGCAAAGTATTCTTTCCCTCCCGTGGCTTTGTCCTGCAGGCACATGCCCACCAACAGCAACAGACATCACTCCTCCATCCATCAAGCCTCATCTATTCTCTACCCATTACATAGTTCACTTTTCCCCCTATGACTTCCTATCATAGGCAAAGCCCAGCAGCTACAACAGACAGCAGTCCTCCCAAATTTGGGCGTCCTCTGCTCTCTCCTCAAAGACTCAGAATGCTTAATTCTTCCTTGGTTTCATTCTGCTGGTAATGCCACCAAGACACAGACATCGGCCTTCTGTCAGTTGAGCTGTTAACCACTTACTGCCCCCAAGAGCACAGTATGGTTTCTCCCCCTATGGTTATACACTACAGGCAGTCACCTACTGACTATACAGCCATCAGTATTCCATCTGTTGAGCCTCACCTACACATGCCCATGAAGGACACTTGCCAGGGGAATCACCTCTAGGAGAGAGGAAGTCATTATGCTGCTGTACAGGTCACTGTTGAGACCTCACTTGGAGTACTATGTGCAGTTCTGGTGCCCCTATTTAAAAAAGGATGCCAAACTACTGGAGGAGGTCCAGCACATGGCAACAAAGATCCTTGGGCTGGGGGACAAACCATATAAGGGAAAACTGGGGCAGCTCAACATGTATCCCCTGGAGGATAGAAGGGAGAGAGGGGATATGATTGAGACCTTCAAATACTTAAAGAGCATGAATAGGTTTAGTACTGAGGGCATGTTTAGATTGGGGGGGCACAAGGGGACACAGTCTGAAACTGGAGGGTGTAAGATTCTGGAAGGAAATGAGGAAGCACTACTTCATGGAAAGGGTGGTAGCGAGGTGGAATGCACTGCCAGAGGAGGTGATATTGAAATCTGTGGGCAGTTTTAAGAGGGGGGTGGAACAGGGTCAAATGTACGATCAAAACTAGGGGAAACTGAGGAGGGGGGAGTCAGCATAAGGGGCAGAAAATCAGATGGATGAGCAAGGGCTGGGGTGGCAGCTACAATAGATTAGACTGGGAGCTGTGCGCTTGAGCAGACTCGATAGACCATATGCCTGGCATTTTCGTATGTTTGTATGCTGCTACCTGTTATGACTTCGCAGCATGGGCTATGCCCAGCAACAACAGAAAGCAGCCCTTTCTTAGATTGCCTTCTTCCACTTTCACCTCAAAGACTCAGTATGCTTTCACTTCCTACAGCTTCAGAATGCTGGCAACACTACCAACAAAACCCAGCCATTGGTCTCCTGTCAGGCTGTCAGCTGCTCTCTGCCCTCAAGAGTGCAATATGCTTTTGCCTCCTGTGGCTTCGTACTGCAGACAAATTCCCACCAACTTCTCGAGGTGAGCAGACCTCCATCTAGCTGATCTTTTTCTAGCATAAATCCTAGGTTTTACACCCCCCATATACACAGTTACTTTATATAGTTTATCTACCTCTTTTTTCTCTGGTCATATTTTCCCAATAGTATAAACTATGTGATTGTATAAGGTCAGCAATATGAACACACACATTGCTTTTCAAGCCTTTAGTTCTTTATTACTTAAAAAAAAAACTTTTAAAAAAGATGCTTTTGTAACTTTTGGTTTACATAGAAACACAGAAGTTGACGGCAGATAAGGACCGCAAGGCCCGTCCAGTCTGCCCATTTCTTTTATCTACCTTATAAATGTGCCATCGGCCTTTGCTCTGTCAGTGGCCTATCTATTCATACTCATTTGTATTGTTCCCTTATGCCTATCCCATGCCTGTTTGAAGCCCTGCACTGTATTCATAGCCACCACTTCTTGTGGTAAGCCATTCCATGCATCCACCACCCTTTCTGTGAAAAGAATTTCACATTCCCCTTAATCGGCCCCTCAATCTCATGCTGTGTCCTCTTGTCCTGCTATTTTCTTATATTTAAACATGTTAGACTCTTTCACCTTGTTAATGCCCTTAAGGTGTTTGAATGCCTCTATCATATCACCTCTCTCCCTCCTTTGCTCAAGGGTATACATATTGAGCTCTGTTAATCTGTCCTCATATATCTTCTGATGCAGTCCCTGCACCATTTTGGTTGCCCTTCTCTGGACTGCCTCAATTTGGTTAATGTCCTTGTGAAGGTGTGGCCTCCAATACTGCATGCAGTACTCCAGATGGGGCCTAACCAGTGTCTTGTAAAGAGGGATTATTACCTCCCTCTTACGACTTGTGATACCCCTACTAATACACCCTAACACCCCCCTAGCCTTACCTACTGCTTTAGAGGTCTGCTTGGATGATTTCAGGTCATCAGTGATGATGATGCCCAAGTCTCTTTCTTCCTTTGTGACTGCTAGCAACTCCCTCCCAGCCTATAGGTGGCTTCGGGTTTCTCTCCCTATGTGCATGATCTTGCACTTCTTTGCATTAAATCCCAGTTGCCACTCTTCTGACCATTTTGCTAGTTTATCCAGATCTCTTCTCATTCTGCCCACCCCATCTGGATCATCTACTCTGTTGCAGATCTTGGTGTCATCTGCAAACAGACAACCTTTACCTCTAGTCCATCTGCAAGGTCACTAATGAAGATGTTGAAGAGGACTGGCCCCAGGACTGATCCCTGAGGTACCCCACTTGTGACTTGCATCTTTTCTGACTGTATACCATTTACCACCACTCTCTGTTTTCAGCCCATCAACCAGTTTGCCACCCAGTTGACCAACTTCTGACCCATCGAGCCTACCCAGCTTATTTATTAATCTTCTATGTGGAACAGTGTCAAAAGCTTTGCTGAAGTCAAGGTAGGCGACATCAACTGCTCCCCCTTGGTCCACCACTCTGGTTACCCAGTCAAAGAAATCTATGAGATTAGTTTGACAGGACCTTCCTTTTGTAAACCCATGCTGGCTTGGATCCTGTGCCCCTATGGATTCCATGTGTTGCACTATCCTTTCCTTAAGGAGTGCCTCCATAATCTTGCCCACTACTGAGGTAAGACTGACTGGTCTGTAGTTCCCCGCCTCCTCCCTGCTACCACTTTTGTGAAGCGGGATCACATGAGCTCTTCTCCAGTCTTCTGGGACCTCTCCTGTGCTCAGAGACTCACTAAACAGTTCTGCTAATGGCTCTGCTAGTTCCACCTTTAGCTCCTTAAGTACCCTGGGATGTATGCCATCAGGTCCCATTGCCTTATCCACCCTGATCTTAGCAAGCTCTTGTAGGACCCTTTCTTTTGTGAAGGGAGTAGTGCTCACCTCCCTCCCCCATGTGTCCATGATGCTGAGCTGTGGGCCCTGCCCTACCTTCTCTTAAGTAAATACTGAGCAAAAGTATCTATTTGGGATAGATGCATTTACAGGGTCCTCCTCCTCACATGCTCCCTTTTCTCCATTAAGCTTAGCAATACCCCCTCTGGACTTTCTCCTTTCACTAATGTATCTATAGAAAGTCTTGTCACCTTCTTTTACTGTTCATGCTAGTTTTTTCTCAGTTTGGGACTTTGCCTGCCTTACTGCCTTCCCTGCTTCCCTTAGGGCAGTTTGGTATGCCTCCCTATCTTCATCCCGATGTGTTCCCTTATATTTCCTGAAGGCCAGGCTTTTGGCTCTGACCTTTTCTGCTACTGTATTTGAGAACCAAAGTGGTTTCCTTCTTCTTTTGCACCCCTTTTCTGTCTAACACAATGGGATGTTGCTTCAAGTATTGCATCCTTAATGCTTGCCCACTTTGCCTGTACCCCCTCACCTGTGTTTCTTTTTGCCAGGGCTAGTTTAACTCTGTTGGCCATCTCATCAAAGTCAGCTCCTCTGAAGTCCTATATTTTTGCCTTGGAATGGGATGATTTAGATGTAGTAGCCAAACTGAACCTATACCATGTGATGGTCACTGGCCCCAGGTGACCTTCTACCTGAGATCTGTGATCCCTTCCTTGTTAGTCAGTACTAGATCTAGGATAGCCCTGTCTCTCGTGGGTTGCTGTACCAGTTGTTTGAGGCCCTCCTGCAGGGAATCCACTATGTGTCTAGTTCTGGCAGATGTTCCCGCTGGTATTGACCAATCTGTATCTGGCATGTTGAAGTCTCCCATTATCAGAACCTCCCCTTTAGCTGTCATGTTTTGTATATCTTCTAAAAGTAATGCGTCTATGTCCTCCCCCTGGTCTGGGGGCCTGTAGACAACCCCAGTTCTTATGGCTGTCCCATTTCCTGTTTCCAGGATGACCCACAGTTCTTCTGGCTCCTTATGTGTATTCTGAATTTCTGTAGCTTTGATATTTTCATTGACATACAGGGCCACTCCTCTCCCCCTTTTTGCACCTCGGTCTCTTCTGAACAATACATAGCCAGGTACTGAAGTCTCCCAAGTGTGGTTACTGGTAAACCACGTCTCACTAATTGCTACTATGTCCAGTTTAGCCTCTGACATTATTGCCTGCAGGTCTGGGATCTTATTTCCCAGGCTGTGAGCATTTGTGTACATGATTTTCCATTGGTCAGATTTTGGTGTGTTAGTTGTTGGGTGAGGTTTGGTATTACCCCAGTCGTCGTATGGGAGACAAACCTTTTTTCTTACCTGGTGATGCAAATGGACTGCAAACATGCTTGAATCCCTGTTTGACCACTAGCTGAGGGGAGGGGGTTCTTCCCATTCATCGTGAGCGCGGGTACAAAATTCCTCTCCCCATTTGCTAGTTTAAATATTCTGCAAAGACGCCAAACTGCTGCGCCAATGCACTGACTCCCTCCTTAGTCAGATGCAGTCCATCAAATTTAAAGAACTTTTGCTCCCAGAACTGTTGCCAGTTCCTACAAATCTGTGTCCTTTTCCTGGCACCAGCCATTGAGCCACATGTTTAGCTCCCTATCTCCCCTTCTCTGCTTCCGTCCATCTGCTCCCTCTCCCAGACTGGCAGGATCTCAGAGAAGGAGATGCCAGATGAAATAGATGATAGTTTGTCTCCAGCCTGGTCAGGTGTTCCTTGGTCTCCACAACTGACCGCTGGCTAGATCATTAGTCCCTATGTGTACTAGGACATCAATGTTTTCTCCTGCTTTGTAGAACAATTTTAGCAATGCAGTCAGTGTCTCCATGCTGATGTACCTGGGAGACATCTGACCATTACCCTGGCTGGAGATTGGTAGCAACTCCCGAATCATGGAGTCTCCTATGATCAGAAGTTTTTGATTTCTTTTGCTTTTTTGTTTTGGTTCTGATTTGGGTGAGTTTTGTTGTGCTAGCTCCTGTGCTGCAGTGTTCTGTCTGCAGTGTCTTCTACCTCTTTGTTTGATTTCAGAGATAGAGGCAGATACCTGTTTGTAGTGTTTATATGGTTTTTGGAGGTAATATGTTGTAGAGCAGAGAGTGATGGGGCACCTGATTTGCCCCTCCTAACCACCTGCCAACCTCCAGGACCAACTACCCTCTGCAGTCGAGGTTTTTCTGTTGGATGCTGGGGAAATGGCTGGTGGTTCTTATAATGTATTTCCTCTTGAATATGAAATTTGAGGTTTGCAATTTCTGCCCATGCTGCCCAGAGCTGAGCCCTAAGATCTCCAAAGGCCCAGCATGTAGGACAGTGTCCTGAATCCTGCAAGAATGTCCTTCTGAAAATTGTTCCACAGTACCTGCAGTTAATGATATCCATTCCAGATAAGTTGCTGGGTTTATAACCTAGTCAGAGTAATTAGAAGGAAAAAAAAGGAAAAAAAAATGCAAGTAATGGTTTGATTGTGTTTTGTTTAACTTGTTATAACAACAAGTTAAATTACTAGTGCCCCTGTAAATGAGCTCACCTTGTGGAGGCCCCACTGATCCACCCCTTCCTGCTCTGCAACAGGAAATGTCACAACTGTGGTACCCTATAAAAGGAGGTAGTGTGGGTGGTTGGGATGGGGTGGTGGCTGGGCCTTCCCCATCGAAATGAAAACCACGGACGAAAGATAAAGGAGGTAAGAGAAACAATCAGTCAACAACAAATGCAGTAACCCTGAAAGCTTATCCAATGTTAGATAAAACTGTAAAACCTGTAAAGCACCACCTGTAATAATTTCAGAAGATATACACTGTAAGAAACACTTTGCTACAGAGAAAATGAAACAATGAAATGTTAGCAACAAACAGTAGCAATCCCTGTGAGTAAAAAATTAAAACAACACCACACAGTAAATCTGCTTAGCCAAAATAAGTCTTAATCCTTTTCCCTTGCTCTGGTAAGTTTCTCTACTCTGCCTTTCAAGCAGTCTTAGAAGGAAAGAGCTCAGGTGAAGCTTGGTGCCTTGGCCAGCAAACCAAGTCTTCTACCTCAGTGGTTTGCGTATGCAGTAATTGTTCACTTTATTGCATATATAGTAGTTATCTCTAGCCTTACAATTGGGTATGTATACCTTTAAATACAGCACTATTTAAGAGGATTATCTGTTTGTTCTGGTTACACCCCCGATAAAGATCACTGTGGCTTTAGCCACCATCTTACCAGTAAATTTTTGGCTCACCATTAAAATGTTTACACTAGATACCTATGAGGAAAGTTTAATTTTTTCAACCACTTACCACTAAGGAAACCCTCTCGAGTGCAGCCTATCTGTTAAACTGCATAATTTTGGACCTGCCATGACAGCATGTGCCAACCTCCACTTTCCAGGATGTGCTGTTGTTTTTGTATGGGTTCTCTATGAATAGCAATTGGAGCAGCTGCTGCCAGAGCATGAGCACACTTTTACAGAGATTGGAACACTTCTGTCAAGCACTGAATTGAAAAGACCAGGTGAGCCATCTGCTTTCATATTCCCTCTTACTCTGTTAAATACAGTGGAGACCTGTTGTGCCCATACATATTTGTGTACTATATCCTAAGGGATTAGTAACTGTCTAAGCCAGATACCAGCACTTGCAATTAGCAAAAGCAAGCAGGGGCCAGGGGATTATGAGTGCCTAGAAGATGTGGATGCAGCAAACAGACATGGAAAGAACAAGAAGTGTGTTATTTTGCTGGGAGAGACAGTTCCCAAGACACCTCTGATTAACAACTTAAAAATAATATTTGATAACTTACAGAAAGCATAAACCAAGGAACGTAATCTTTTCTTCAATAAAAATCACATTAGAGAGATACCTAAAACAGGGCTGAGACCCAAAGGGCCTTCATATTTATAAATTACCAGCCTGTGGACTTGAAGAAACAGATCTTATGGTGGAATGGGAAGAGGCTCTTACTGAGTGCTTTAATAAATTAATGAGAGCACTCATTAAAAGGAATGAAAGTCAGTTGGACATAATGACACAAGTGATTAGAGAAATTCAAACGGCTTCAAATATATAAAAACAATACTGAAATACTAAATAGAATTATATTTCAAGGATATCTAAACAGAGAAGGAGCTATTTGCCAGGACAAAAAAATCTAAACTTGCTAGAGACTCACAGTACTTTGAACTCGAGGAGGTATTCACCTGGGAGAAGAAAACTAGATGTCAGAGAAGGTGAAGTTCTAATACTAGAACCAACAACCAAGCAGGATCTCACTTCAGATCAAAGTCTGTGTAGTTCCACAATATACCAGGTGATTTGGCCAATACAGACTCTGACACTTCCTATGATTCCTAATCCTACGGTAAAGCCCATCATTTTTAGGACCAAACTGAGCAACAGCAGATAAAAAAGGACAGAGTGCAGGAAAAAGACATGGAGGGGCAGAAGGAGGAGCTGCACTAATAAACAGCAATGTGAGGGAGCTCAGAGGGAGAGGCTATTAATTATAAACCTAACCCAATAAACTTCAGTAAGAAAAGAGAATTGGTCCTTAGCAGAGGCCTGTCATTCACCCCCACTCCTCTCTAGTATCTTTTCAAAGTTAAAGTTGATATTTTCTAACTGGTCAGAAATTTGAAACTGCATTACTTATTTTGCACTGAAAAAGAAGGGATTAATTTCAGCACAACTATGGGAGGTACCAGAGGCTTGATCAAAGACACAACCAATGGAATAATGCTGTCAGAAGTAGATGAATTGCCAACCAGATAATAGCTAACCATCCTGAAAATATATGACGACAATGCTGACAACATACAGTATAACACTACTTGTGATATGACTGAAGACAAGTCAACTGTGAGTCTGGATGTTACAGATGAGAAAAGAACAAATGAATCAGCTGAACTTATACTTATTAATTTGATTGACAATACTGCATACACTCACGTGTAAGTTGAATTTCCAGTACCAAAAACTGGCACTGAAGAAAGGGCTCAACTTATAAGTGAAGTTGACTTATCTGCAAAGCTTTTGCTACTGTTTGAGAGCCCATTACTATTACAGTATATTTACCGGTAGCTGCAACATATTTAATTGTTGCCTGTTTTCCAGCCACTCTTCTGACGTCCTAGCAATTAACTCACTACTGTTTGAGAGCCCTTTATAATACTATAAAACAAAATAATTCTGAGTACCTTTAATTTCTTGCAATGAATTCTGCTGTCATATTGCATAAATTCATGTTCGTGCTCGTAAGAGTGCGAGAGAGTGAAGGCAATGATGGGAATGTTCATTCAGCATTCAGCATTTTGGGGATGCAGCAACACTTGGCATCAAAGGTACAGCAGTAGAATTTTTTGTAGTAGGATTTTGCACACACAGCAGTTTATCCAGGAGGTGCATGACAATCTGTGCAAGACTGTTGTCGGTAAGGTTAGGCTATGGATGGTTAGAGATACTGATTGGGGAGGCTGATCAGTGTATCAGCACCATATGTTTTCAGCATTTGTGGAGTGGTGTCTTGGGCCCCTCAGGCAAACAGTGCCGAAAATAAAAAATTACACTATAAATAAATAAATATGAAATATGGACCCAGAATTTCAGTGACTTGAGCTGGTGAGGGTGTGTTATTGAAAGTGGTACCCTTCGCGCTAGTGTGTTATGTTAGTGAGAGTGGGTTAGGGATGGTATACTGCAATGTTCTACAATATCAGTGTCTGTTTTTCAGAGGGATTGAGTATGGTAAAAAGAAGGGAAGAGTTTGTTAAAAAGTAGGACTCTTGGTGGTGTTGAGGTGTATCAGTAGGTATATATTAAGCAAAAGGATGGAGGTCAACCTAAATGTGAGATGTAGCCAAACAATCTACTGAAATCCACAAGAAAAAGGGGGTCAACTTATATGCAAGGTCAAATTTTAGGAGAGTATGTATGGATAGATCTAGATGAACCACTCGCAACAACAGATGATCTGGATAAAAAAACATATGGAACTGATTTGTGGGGGCCTGAACAGAGGGACATTTAAACCTAAATTGACTTTTTTTTGTCCTTATTTAGGCTCCAGTAGTGTGATTACCACCTTTGAAAGTTCAATAATAAAGTAGATACTGCAAAATCTAACAGAATGGGAACCACTCTTCATATCACAAGATGCCCCCTTTGGAGAGAAAAGCACTTGATGACCTTAAAGCCTTCAAAGGAATAGTTATAAAACCCACTGACAAAATAGAAAGAGGAAAATTGACGGCAGAAGGAAATCAAGGGTCCATCAAGTCTGCCCAAAAGTTCCCAAAACATTCTCAGATCCCAGGACTTAGCCCCCCCTTTTGATTCCAGCCCAGTTCACGTTTTTTGGATTTTATTCAAGCATACTCTTCATCCCAGCCCAGTTTGAAAGCTGTCACCATACTGGCTCCCACCACCTTCATGGGAAGCCTATTCCATGACTCAATGACCCTTTCTGAGAAGTAATGTTTCCCCGAGTTCCCTCTTGAAGCTCACTCCCCTCAGCTTCCATTTGTGCACTCTAGTAATTGAGTGAGAAAACTTGTTGAACATTTAAGAGCAGGGCACCTTATTTATTCCTTTCAGGAACTTGAAAGTTTCTATCATGTGCCCCCTCTCCCTCCTAGTTTCTAGTGAGTACATATTCAATGCTTCCAAGGGCCCTTCGTACGAAAGTCCCTGCATGCCCTGTATCATTTTTGTCATCTTTCTCTGCACGGTCTCTAGTTTGTTTTAGTCCTTCTTAAGGTGTGGGCTTCAAAACTAGATACAGTACTCCAGATGGGGCCTCACAAGGGACCTACAGAGTGACAGTATCACCTTCCTGTTCCTGCTGCTGTCAATTTCTCTCCTAATACATCCCAACATTTTGTTGGCCTTACTGTAAACTGTGTTGCATTGGCTGGTCTGCTTAAGGGTGTCACAGATGGTAACGCTTATGTCCCTTTCCTCCTGCGAAGTGCTGAGTCTTACCACATTAAGCCAATATAAAGTCTTCAGGTTTTTTTTTTTCCTGAATGCATCACTTTAAACTTCATGGCATTGAACTTCAGCTGCCAGATACTAAACCATCTTTCCAGCTTTTCCAGATCTTTTTGAAGGTTCTTAACCACTTCCTCACTGTCTACCCCACCACCAAGCTTACTGTCATCTGTGAAGAGGGCAGTCTTGCTGTATATACCTACCCCAATGTTGCTGATAAACACATTCAACAGGACTGGATGCAGGACTGAACCCTGTGGTTCACCACTAGTGACCTCTCCCTCATTCAACCTCTGCCCATTGACAATCACTCTGCTTTCTGTCCTTAAGCCAGTTTCCTATCCATCTAACATTACTCTTTGCAGTGCCCATGTCCTCCAACTTTCTCAGCAGGTGATTATGTGGTGCCGAGCTAAAGGCCTTGCTGAGGTCAAAATAGAGGAGATCTACTGGATGGCCCCTGTCCAGTTCCCTAGTCACACAGTCGAAGAACGTAATCAGGTTTATCTGACATGATCTATCTGCTATGAAGCCATGTTGCCTGTCATCCTGAAGGCTGTGCTTGTCCAGATACTCTAATAGGTCCTGTTTAATAAAGGTTTCCATTAGTTTCCTCACTACTGATGTGAAACTAACCGGTCTGTGGTTACCAGCCTCCTTTCTGCTCCCACTCTTGTGTAGAGGCACCACATCAGCGCTTCTCCAGTCCCTAGGCACGACTCCCATCTGAAGTGAATGGTTAAGCAAATATGCCAAAGGGTCTGCTAATTCCCCTGCTAACTCCTTCAGCACCCTTGGGTGTGTGTATTCCGTTGGCTCTGGATATTTGTCCTGCTTTATTTGCTCGAGCACCTCTTTAACCCTGCTAGTGGTGAATGTTGGCATTTCCATTTGTGGGACCCCCTTGTCAACTGCTTTAATGACACTTTCAGGCATTGGGTTGTTGTGTTCCTTGTACTAACCTGTCACCATTTTTAAGCAATAAGGCACAACCAGGGGTTATGTTAATATTCTGTTAATCACTCTCTAGGGGTGTAATGTTGCATGAGGCAAAACCAGGTGCGACATGCCCCTAGAGGGTAATTAACTGAGCATTAACATAACCCCTGGGGTGCCTTAGTGCCTTATTGATATTAAAATAAAAAAAAGTTTTTTGTTTCTGTTCACAGTGTTAAACCTTGTTTAGCATTTGGTTAGGTTCTATATGTATGTTAATAAAAGATTAGCATAAGGCTAATAGAATGCTTACAGCAAATCAGAAAGCTCTATTTCTTAGACGCTTTTTATAATTAAGTTTAACTACCCCTTCCCTTTCTTCCCTTTTTCATGTTTATACTGAAATAATTGTTTGTTCTCCATTTTGACCCCCTCCACTATCTGAAGTTTAGCTGCTGCCTTTGCTTGTCTCACTGTCCTCTTGGCTTCCTTATTCTTCTGAACGTAATCTTCCCATTCACTGCCACTTGGTTTCCTTTTAAAGTTGAGAAAAGCATCTCCTTTAGTCTTAATCGCTGCTTTGATCTGGCTAGTGAACCATACTGGTCTTTTATGTTTATTCTTTTTCATCACTGTCCTTGTGCACAGCTGTTTAGCCTCTGAGATTGCCTATTTAATCAACCCCCATATGTCTTCTACTTCCAATTGCTCATGGGTCCTTGCTAGTTTTCCCCTGGCTAATTCCTTCATTTTTTCAAAGTTATCTCCTCTAAAGTTTAGGACTACTGCTCTGGATTGAGATTTTACATCCCTTAGGAATAATTCAAACCAGACAGAGTTGGGTCACTGCTTGATAGCGGTTCACCAACCCTAACAGCACTAGCTATCTCGGAGTTGGTGAGGACCACATCCTGGATGGTGACTAGTCTAGCTGGCTCACTTACTATTTGCATGAAAAGACAGTCTTGCAAGGCTCCACACCATTTAAAGTAATTAAGAGTGCTGGCTTCACAAAGCAAACTGCAGCAAATGTGTACCTTCATATTGACAGGCCCTGCTGTTAGTGTGGCAACATTGTGCAAATGACAGATGACTATAAACAAAAGGTGTATGAGTTATTAAATGCTGCTACTGATTATTTAAAACTCAAGAAGGACCCCACTAGCCAATTTAAGAATGAATTGTTTGACATAGTTGATGCAGTCATGCAGCGTGGGAGGATTAATCCTGAGGAAGCAGGTTACCTAAAAGTCGTACACTGCATTATGCTCATGTGGCATATACTGTCTATGATACATAAATATGCCTTAAATCCCCCAGGATTTCCTATTGAATCAGATGTAGACTCTCTCACACAGAACTTATCCATATTTCTTAATTTTGTCTTACAGCCATGCATACCTCAACTAAAGTCTCATATTAGTGACAACATGAACTTAATGCACAAGCTTAAAGGCTTTGTGCGGGATGTGAATTTTCTTTGGGTAACAAATGATGTGTGAAGCTTGTACACGAGCATTCCACACCAAAAGGGAATTGATGCTGTTGAATACTCATTGAACAAATGTACTACCAACAATAATGTCCTGACCCACTTTCATAGTCAGGGTCTTGATTTTGTACTTAGCAGAAACTATTTCATTTTTGATAGCAACTTCTTCTTACAGAAAAATGGAACAACTATGGGAGCAGCACTTGATCCATCCAATGCTAACTTTTACTAGGGAATGTGGGAGGACAAATGTACCTACAACCAGACACACAATCCATTCTTTCACGGTATTGTGATTTGTCTTAGATTCATTGATGATATCAATTTGCATGTGGCATGTATCAGAGACACAGATCAACAACTTCATTTCCTATCTGAAATAAGTATCAGCCTTAAGAGACACCTTAGGTTTATGTACATTTTATTTATTTGAAATATCAGATTTACAACCTTTGAGCCAGATGGCTTATTTACAAAGGCACCTCGTCACATGGAGGACAGAATAAAAATGGACAGGGTACAATTACAAAGGAAATGGCCATCATGAATGGGTTACAGACATTGTTTACAGACATTATATACAGTTTTGGATACAGTTATTTACATAAGCATAGCAGAAAAACATTGTTAACATGAGCGAGCATCCGTTACAGTATAGTCCATCATATTCATGGGCCAGACATTGTTATAAGAGGTTGCAGTCCATAATGGACTTTGTCAGAGATTTGGGTCATTGTGTGCATGACAGCACAGGCTAGTTGCAGTTACAGGAGTGGACATTGAGGAGGTAGTTGCGGAGACCAGCTTTGAAATGGGCAATCTTGGGTGTGCTAGTGATGGTGGCTGGGAGTGCATTAAACCAAACAGGGGCCCTGTATTGGAAGGATCCCTGGGCAAGGGAGGTTTTTACCCTGGGTATTGCCAGTATAGCTTTGTCTGAGTTGTGGGTGGAGATAGAGGGGGTGGCAAGTTGTAGAGAGTTGGTGACCACAGGAAGGGAGTGACTGAGCAGGATTTTCTTGGTCAGTAGGTGAGTCTAGTAGTGGAGTCTTTCATCGAGGTTGAGAAGATTGGCAGAGGAACAGAGGGAGCAGGTGTGGTTGATCCTAGGAGCACCAGCTAGGAGCCTGCATGCCTTGTTGAGGGAGACCTGAATTTTCTGGAGTGCAGAATTATTTGCTGTCCCATACATAGGGAGCCCATAGTCCACTAGGGACAGTATTGAGGAAGAAATGGCAAACCTAAGGGCATCAGGAGGGAGGCAGTCCCTGTGCCAGTAAAGGAGAGCAATCCAAGTGATAGGGGCAGCCACTAGGGTGTTTATGTGGTAATGGAAGGTAAGGGCAGAGTCAAGGGTAAGTACAAGATATCTGTAGATAGATACCTGTTCTAGGGTTACTGTGTGCTGAGGAGGATGAGGAGAGGTACACTTTTCGCTTTGTTTTGGTGGTGGGAAAAAAGCATGGATTTCATCTTTTTTAGGTTTATGACCAGTCTACTGTCCTTGAACCATGTTTCAGCCTGGAAGAAGGCATGTTGGAGGGAGTCCTGGAGGGGAGTGGGTTTATAATGTGAGGCATTGAGCACTGCATCATCTGCAAACAGTAGTATTTTTTCAGAGCAGGCCTTTGGCAAGGAGTTTAGGTAGAGGGTGAAAACAAGTGGACCCAGGATGGAGCCCTGGGGCACCCCAGAGTGGACAGGTAGAGTGTCGGATAGGGTCCCATTTATTTTGATGCATTGGGACTGGGTGGAGAGGAAACTTGCACACCATGCCAGGGGGCCTGTGGAGAAACCAAGCAGGTAGAGGGAGTCAAGAAGGAGAGGATGGCAGACCATGACAAAGACCTTGGAAAGGGCTATGAACACAGCTCCAGCAATGTTACTGGAGTCAAGAGATTAGTGTAGGAAGCTGGTGAATTCTAGGAGGGCTGTGGTAGTGCTATGGCCTGAAAAGGAAGCCATGCTGCTCTGGGCATAGTATGTCATACCTGGCTAGGTATTCAGTGAGCTGAGTGGCAACCACTTTTTCTGAAGCTTTAGAGAGGGGAAGGGAGAATGGAGATGGGTTGATAGTTACTGTGTGAGGATTTGTCACCACTTTTATGAATGGGGTAATGATGGCTATCTTTCAGGCACTGGGGAATTGCCGCAGGCAGAGGGATTTGTTGAGTAGGTCCGTTAGAGGGACTAGGACCTCATCGAGGACTAGTCAAGAGAGCCTAGTGTCTAGGGGTTCATTGCTAGGGTTATTGCTGTTTACCACTTTTTGCAGGTATGGACAGGCTTCATGGGTGGATATTTTGCTCAGGAGGAAATTAGGGTGTTTCACGGTGGTGGGTTGGGATTCAGGCACAGGGTCAAAAAAAACAACTGGGGAGAACAGTGCTGAGATCTGTGAAGGTGGTGTTTAGACAGTTTGCTATGGTAAGTGGGTCAGTGGAAATGGTCCCATCTATGGAGAGCTGGGAGTGAGGTGAAGAGCATGATTTCCCATTAAGTTCTTTGATATTACTCCCGAAGGTCCATGCAGACCCCCATGTGGTGGTGAGAGTAGATTGATAGTGGTCTGCTTTGGCCTTGTGGATGGCTCAAGTGCATCTATTGCATGCTGCATTATAGGATTGTCTGTCAGTCAACCTGCCAGACTCCATAGATTTGTGCCAGGGATTGTCCCTTTCTCTCAGGTTTTGGAGTAGGGAGGAGGTGAACCATAGTGCATGTTGTCTTTTGGTATGGTGTTTGGTGAGTGGAGCACAGAGGTCACAGGCCTTGGTGAAGGCCTACATGAACAGATCAAGTGCAATGTCAGTGCTGGGGATTATATTAATGGGGGACCAGTCCATTTGGGTGAGTAGTTGTTTAAGTTTTTTTAACCCTCCCCGGGCAGAGATGCCTTCGGAAGGTGGTTTAGGCTATGGGTTTGTGGGTGGAGGAGGTCCATAGGAATAGGATGGGTGAGTGATTACTTAGAGAGTCGGGAAGTACTTTTATATCCTGGATTTTGTTAGGGTGGTTAGAGATGATGATATCCAGGAGTGTGCTGGTACCAGTAGAAGGACGAAGTCTAGTAGGTTGGGTAACTAATTGGACCATGTCAAGTGCAGAGAAGGAGTCCTTCATTGGTGCAGCCAAGGGACCAAGCCAGTTGACATTTAGGTCCCCTGCTAGTGTCTGTTCAGCATTGTGTGTGAGGGTATAGAGGTAATCAGTGAGGGATGTGATGGCTGGCTTTTGGTTCTTAGGGGGTATGTAGGAGACTGTGAGGTATCGTGGACCCCTGGAGGGGTCTGGGTTGATTTTTAGGGTGAGGGCTTGTGCTCTGTTTTTGAGTTTGGTGGGTGGGAGCATGTGGCCAATAATGCTATCTCTGATTTAGATCACACAGCCACCCCCACATTTTCCCACCAGTCTTCCCGGTATAGTGTGTATCCAGGGAGTGAGACAAAGGCATCAGGAGTAGATTTAAAGAGCCAGGTCTCAACTAGTGCAATGATGTCTGGTTGGTGTAGGGTGGCCCAACATTGGAGCGCTGCAGATTTGTTTGGCAGGCTGAGTATATTCAAAAAGGCAATGTGGAGTCCAGTGGACCTGGTAGGTGGACTGGTGGGGGCAGGACCTGGATTAGGGTGGATATTACCAGAGAAGGGTAGTAGAGAGACCAAGGTTCTGACCAGAGGGTGGCAGCTAGTTAACTTTTTGGGAGTACATTGAGAGGAGGGGGAGGATGTAGTGGAGCAGGGGATGGGCAGGGTTTGGAGGGTTGGAAAGACAGAGAGGGTGGAGCCAGGGGGAACCATGATGGGTGGAGGGGTTGGGAGGGCAGCTAGGAGGTGGATGCAGGTGTCCAGGGTGAGATGACAAGGTAGGGGGGATGGGTAATTCCAGAGAGATGCGAAGGTGCAGTCCACAAAGGGCATGGGGTGAGGTCTGGCTGGTGGGAGGTGAACCCTAGGGTGGGTATGAAGATGAGGCACATGAAGAAGAAGTGAACACACATGATGCCTAGGTAGCCTTGGAGGCAGAAACAAAGTGGCTGGGAGGGGAGCCAAAAGCTGTAAGAGCTTTAAAACAAACCAAAAGAAATTAGCTTGACTTGTAGGCTCAGTGACAGAGCTGCCGACTTTGGTAGTAAAGCTACAGGGTTTGAGGCCTGCAATAAGACAGAAGAAAATTATTTTAGCAGACTATGGAGTCAGAAGATTTGAGAGTCTTAATAACTGAGAATAAATTAGCCTGATTTGTTGGCTCTATATTTATTGCTGCAGCCAGGTCATGTGACATGCCACATGATCTCTCTCTTTCCAGTTTCTAAGTGCCCACTTTCCTATTTGCAGCTTATACTCTCTGACCACTAGGGGTTGCTGCACTGCCTTGCTGGTACCACTCTATCCACTCCCCTCATCTCCACTTCTGATTTAAAGCTAATATCAGTTCCTGTTCACTAGTAGTCACTACAGTTTCCTCCTAGTCCCTTTTTGCTGCCTTCCTCTCACCACTCTGAATTCTCTTCTAATCTCTACTGCTATGGGGTTTGAGACCTGCAGTGGACAGAAGATAAGTATTTTTGCTAAGTATGGAGACAAGAGACTTAAGAGCTTTGAATCAGAGAGAAATATTGGCTTGATTTGTTGGCTTTGAGGTAGGGTTGCTGACTTGGGAGGTACAGATACAGGGTTTGAGACCTGCAGAAGACAGTAGTGATAAAAGGGGGCGTAGAAGGAGGGTTGGTAGAGTAGTAGAGATTAGCAGAGAACACAGAGTGGTGAGAGGAAGGCAGCAAAAAAGAGACTAGGAGGAAACTGTACTGGAAAGAAAGAGAGATCATGTGACATGTCACATTTATTTATTTTTATTTAGTTTTTGTTGACCAGGTAAGTGCACTAGACAAATCCTGCCTATTTCAGGCATGACCAATCCAGAGGAGGGGGGAATACAGACACAGATAAATGTCAAGTGACATTGAACAAGTTTAAGCTGTTGGTGGGTTTTTTTTGTTTTTTTTTTAATAGTGAATGAGGGAAATTTGGCCAGGACACCAGGGAAATTCCCCTACTGCAGTGCTGGCAGTAGGGGGCTAGTGGCAGAATGCAAGTCTAGTCAGTCGAGGTTGGACTTGAGAGAGGACGGCTGCTATGGAGGAGGTAGTGGACAGCAATTCTCTAGGAGAAGTTCTACTGGAAGGAAGGCTGGAACGAGTGCAGCCGGTGCTTGTTCCTTCACATTATAGAAACATAGAAACATAGAATTTGATGGCAGATAAGGACCGCTTGGCCCGCCCAGTCTGCCCATTTCCCTACCTGATGGATAAGTTGCAGATCCTAGTTAACCAGCAGCCTAATTCTTCCTACCCCCACCCCCTAGAATTGCCTTATGACTGTCCCATGCATGCTTGAATTCCACCACTGTTTTTGACTCCACAACCCCCTATGTAGCTGAGCTTCAGGCTTTTGATGCGGATTTACCAGGTGATGAGGTTCCTATTCATTCTGACACCTTTACACAAATGTCACTGTTGCATTTTACATTGAAAGAGAAGTTGAGTGAGCTGCAATTGGAGCAAGATAAAGTTCTACAGGCATTATCGGCATTGGAAGCGGAGAAATTGATGGCTCCTCAGGAAATTGAGTGTGTTATGGAGACACCGGAGAGCCTAGTGAGTGGTGAAGCAGTGACTGTGAAGAGCACTTCACTAAATGATGGGAGTTGTGGCGAGATGGAAAGTACCTCATTACAGAGGAATTTACAGAATTATGAGACTGAACAATTGCAACAAACTGGTGTGGCGCCTTTAAAATCTTGTTTCCAGCTGGAAAGCGTTGAATCGGTTTCTATGACAGCTGTCAGTGACCCGGATGTGCACCAGAAAACATCGAGTAAGGCTGAGTCCTCGGAGCTCCCGGTTGCGAGTACGAAGACGGCTGGTTTTGTGTTTAACGGAGGAGATGCTGTTGGACAGTTTGATCAGTCCTGTATTTACCAGACGGCTCCTTTACAGCAGGAAGGGGTTTCGGAGTTCTCCTTTCTCAAACGCTCTGAGTCTGGCTTGGATAAAATTGGAGAAGAGGGGAAAGGCAAACAGATGGCGGTGCTGTTTGCTAAATGGAATCTGGAGGTTTCAACTGATGCTCGAGGAACTGAGATGGCTCAGGTAAAAACCAAAGATAAACTTCCGATGGGACAGGGTTCTGTGGTGCAAGCTCCACGGGTTGATGCTTGGTCCCCAGAACGAGCGTTGCAGGAAGCAGGCTGGACATTAAATAAGGGGTCTTGGCACCCAACACCAGACTGGGATCCTAAACTTAATTTTTCTCAGAATGTACCTGGATGGAAACCTAATGTACCTTTACCAGTGGTTACTGCTGAAAGGGAGGGGGGGTGATGTGTTCATGTCTGTTCAACAGGATTCTGTTTTACCTGATGTAAGTTCTGCTTCCTTGGTGATAGACGTACAGCCAGGGTTGGATTTAGAACATGCTTTGCCTGTGGAAAAGCCTTTAATGTCAGAGTTATTTTCTAGAACAAAACAAGAGGCAGCTCCACGTAGGAATGCGGTGCGTATCAGGTATAAAGGTGGATTAGAGGTTAGGCCAGATAGAGTGTATGTGGGGAAATGTTTATTAAAAGACTCTCTGCATTTCTCACCTAGGGAAGTGTTTGCTTTCATAAACATATCTGGTGAGGATAATTTCGATGTTAGTTTTAGATCAGCTTATGCAGTGGACCTTTTTTGGGAGAGATATAATCAGGTGAAGTTCTCACCACTGTGGACACCCTTATTTGTGATTCCCTTGACAAAACCTTTAATTAAGTTTGTTACTGTGATGTTTCGGAATGAGGGTGTACACGTGGATGACATTTCATACTGGCTGGGTCAAAAATGTGAAGTTTTAAGTTCCCCGGAGGCTATCCTTGATTCAGAGCAGTTCTGGACTGGGGGCTGGAAATTCAAAGTTAAACTTAGGCAAACTGACAAAGAAATTGAACACATCCCTAACTATTTTCTTTTGGGGAGAGATAAGGATGTGTGCTTTTATGCAGGACAGCCCAGAGCTTGTTATAGGTGTGGGGCTCGAACCCATTTGTCAAGTTCTTGCGACAAACCCCATTGCAACAATTGTGGTGAAATAGGACATGGGGTTTTTCAGTGTATGAATTCCATGAAGTGCGACTTATGTGAGGGGACTGGGCATGTTTTCGAAGAGTGTGAGTGGGCAGCAAGAAATAAAACATCCATTGGTTGTCCTGAATTATTGATTCAGGAAGCACAGGATAAGGTAATTACTTCTGTTACACCAGTTACGGATAGGGTAAGGTCCCATGATGCTCGGGATGATGTTAGTGTCATAGAAAAGGGTCAAAATAAGGTTGCAGAGGAGCAACCTCAGTTACCTACTGAGGAGATTCATGAAGAAATAGTGATACAGAAAGAGACAGGTAACAATGTAGTAGCAAGACCTTTGGTTTTGGTTCCGGTACGACGGTCATCTAGGAATACTAAATCTACTGTGGGGCCTTGCCCAGTTGATTTGGAATTGAACAATCCTTCTTCTGTTTTAGCTACATCTTGGGGTAAGTTGGAGATGGATAGTCAGGATTTAGATTCACAACCCATACAGGATAGCACTCCATCTCCCTTGCGAGTTACTGAAGGATATAAAGGTAAAAAGAAAAAAAAGAGAAAAAAAGATGGATGATGTGTTTTTATTTTTCTTGAATGGCTGTTATCCTGGGCTCTATGAATGTTCATAGCCTATTGAATTTTAAAAGAAGGAGGATAGTATATGATTACATTCATTTCCAGGATTTACCTATTTGTCTATTACAAGAAACCTGGATGTATTCTCTAGAACAAACTAGGCTTTTTCAGAGAGAATGGTGCTGGGGGCCTTCCTACTGGTCGTTTGGCCAGGATACAGCTGATGATATAGGATTTGTATTTAATTCCTTTAATTTTTCATTAATTAAGTTAATGGATATTGTTCCAGGAAGATTAATGATTTTAGATGGGGTTTGGACATCCTTGACATGAAGATTCATCAATGTTTATTGTCCACAAATCAAATCTGAAAGGATAGCTCTGTTTCATTTGATAAAGCCATATTTATTTACTTAATATAATATTTTTTTATGTGGTGACTTTAACTGCGAGCTCAAAAGGAATGTTAGGGTAAATAGGATTGGGGAACAGGAGAAAGAAAAAAAAAAGGTATATTGTGATTCCAATGCATTGGAACAATTGATTGATGGATCTGGCCTTGTAGGAGTAGGCAACAGGGAGGAGTGGACTTTACTTATAAAAAGAATAATTTTACTTCCAATATTGATTATATGTTTCTATCAGATTCCTTGTCATTTGATTTTTTTACAGTATCTGTATCCTTTTCGGATCATATGCTCTTGCTGTGTAAAATTGGACCTTTAAGGTTACCTGCACAGACGAGGGCTAGATGGAAACTGAATGCATTATTGTTACATTGTCCGGAGGTTCAGGATAAATTTGCAGTATTATTACAGGCAAGATTATCAGTGGCTTTTTTATACGATAATTTAGGGGAATGGTGGTTAGATTCGAAACATAATTTTGCAAAATTTTTTTAAAATATCGTTAAGTCAAGGGGTAATGAGAAGTTTTTGCATTATCTTAAATTGAGACAACTCCTATATGATCAGATTTCCTTGGCAAATACTTCTAAAATTGATAATTCTGTGCATATTGCACACATTAAACAACAGCTTAAGGAGTGGCAGTACAACAGGGCAGAAACTCTTCAAGCATTGTTTAAATATGGAAAAACAAATGTCCGGCAGGAGACCCTTATGAGGCCTTTAAAAAATATAAACTGAATACTACTATTGATGCACTTAAGGATGATGATGGTAATATTATTACAGAAAAAAACATGTTACAACAAATGATTAAACAATTTTTTGATGCCCATAGGCCTGAGACTCTACCTAGCATTCCACTTATAAAACAATTCTTGGCACAATTAGAGAGGCCAGTATGTTCTGGTGATATGGGGGCTATAGTTTTACCTATTTCAAAGCAGGAAATTATTACAGCGATTAAGTGGCTGAGATCTGGAACATCACCAGGTATTGATGGGTTGACGATGGAATTATATAAAGCTTTTCCTGATTCCCTTGCAACAGGTTTGGAATTAGTTTATAATTTTTTTCTTGTATCTGCAACATTCCTGTTGTGGTTTTCTGACGGTATATTAATTTTTTTATTTAAATCCGGGGATAGATACTCATTGGAAAATTGGAGACCAATCACTTTATTGAATTCGGATTATAAGCTCTTGATGAGTATATTGAATACCAGATTAAAGAACGTGGCACTTACTGTTATATCTCCTAATCAATTTTGTGGTCTACCAGGGAAAACTATCTTTCAAGCACACAGATTCATTAGAGATTGGATCGAATATGTTAATATTTATAAATTAACTGGCTGTATTGTGTCTGTTGACCAGAGGAAAGCATTCAATAGGGTGTATCACCCATTTTTATTTTTGGTATTGACCCATTATGGGGTCCCTTGGCAATTTGTACATTGGATTAAGGTAATATATGATACTAATATAACTTACCCTATGTTTCAAACCATGATAGGAGATGGATTTCATATTCCTACAGGGGTGCGGCAGGGCTGCCCGCTGAGCCCATTATTATATGTTTGTACCATAGATATATTGATTCAGTATTTATCACAAATTTCATTTTGGGATGGGATTTCAGCACCTCCTTTGTTTAAGGAAGTGAGGGTTCAGGCTTATGCTGACGATTTGTGCTTATTTTTTCAGCGTTATGATCAAATTATAATTTTTTTAGACTCAATGATGAAGTATTCTGGTATTTCTAATTCACAGCTTAATCCCTCTAAAAGTAGAGGATTGTTTATTGGGGTACAAATTCCTGAGCCTTTACTTTTTCAGGGAATACGTATTTCTTCTGAACCAAACAAGATACTTGGGCTGTGGTATGGACCTCTGAATTTATCTTCTTTGAATTGGGAAAAGGGATTGCATGCTGTTGAAAGTAAAGTAAACATACGGAAACATTGGAAATTACCCAAATTACAGAGGGTCGTAGTTCTAAAAAAATTTATTTTGCCAATGTTATTATATATTGCTCATATATTTCCGATTCCACTTAACTTAGAAACTAAACTATATAGCTTATTTTTTCAAATGGTATGGGGAAATAGACTTAATCCTATTAAGCATCACTATACATATTTATCAAAACAGAGTGGGGCTTTGGGTATGGTTGATCCAATTATTCTCTTCTCAACATTGTTTATTTCCTCGAATTTTAAGGATGTATGGGATTTGCATCCTAGGAATGATGGGAAACTACTTTCTGCAATATTATATAGATACTTTCAGGCTTGGTCGACTGATCCCCCTAAACCTGTTCCCACTTTATGTATTCCTAGGCTTTTTTTACCCATTGTCAAAAAATTATTCAAATGGAAATTATCAGAGAACTGTATACGGGAATGTTCAGGGAAAATGTTACATAACAAGGTAATGCTGCAATTATACCCCAGTGAACCTGCTTTTAAGAATTGTCCATCACAAAATATTAAATTAGTGCTCCAAAGGTTAAATAATTCGAGGTTACCTCCTTATATGTGGGAACTTATATGGTTATCGGTATATGGAAGGATAGGGGTTAGAGGAAATGCAAAATATAAGGCTCATTCGGAATGAAATTGTCCTTATTTACACTGTATTAATATGGAAGAAACAATGGAACATTTTTTATTTGACTGTTCCTATGCTCAGTCTCTTTGGAAATTCCTAGTGGTCCAGTGGAACATGAAGTGGTTAGGTAGACTGGATTATAACATTTTGGTTTTGGGTCAATTTGCTCATTTACAGTCAAAGTATGATAATGGGACTTTACATATATTGTGCTGTGCAATGATATATTACTTGAGGTAGGCTAGATGCCAATGGGTGATATATCAGAAACTAATGCCAGTTGAGATAGTATGTTGCCTGATAAGCAGGGCTTTGAAGAGGGTATATTTGATAGATGTTACCTTTGCATCTACCAGGCAAGTTGATAACTGGTGGAAAGGATTGACTTACTTCATTAAATATAAATGAATTGAGGAGATGGGTTGACAATATATCATTTCAGGATTATGAGACTGGTTACAGTATATTAGTCATGGAAGTATAGGCTCTTGAAGTCTGTCTTTATACTGTATATAGGTTCTGAATCTTTGATGCACAGTTTTAATTACTTCTACATTTCTTTTATTTAATTTGATATTTGGTTGGCATCATATTTTGTATAAATTTATATCCTTTGATAGAATTGAGGGTCTGCCAGAATGAATGCTTCCTCTTTTCTTATGTTGGGGGAGGGCAAATTAAAGTATTTGTGATTACTGGGCTGTATGTAAGAAGCAATACTGATCTAATTTCATTATCTTTTAGTAACTGTGATTTTTCTTATATGATTTAATATGGTTTCTCATTTTCTTTTTCTTGGGCAGTGCTTTCTTAGAAATTTGTTGTTTTTATTATTTGTATGTCAAAGCTCTGTTTTTCTTTAACTGTATGCTTGGTATATTGTTTTGTGTGATTCAACACTGTTTGTAATCATTTGTTTTGATGTTATCATAATAAAAAATTCCCCTACTTCCTGTGAGCAGGGGGGACTCATTTTCTGGTGGGACCAAGATGGCGGAGGAGGAGGACAGTGGAGGAGGACATGCTGTGGCTGAGTTAGCAAGGCTCAGCGGGGAACATGGTACGGCTTTCCAGATGGCTGCAGAGAGCAGTGGAAGTAGGACGGATGTTGCTCAACTCCTAAATCATCCATGCGGGGACAGTGGTACGGCTGGGATGCACCTTGATGGTGGCCAGCATAGCGTACCAGAATCCCCACAGCCTGAAGTATTAGTGCACGATGGGGAAGTCATCGGGATTGTGGAGTTGGAGCAAAACCGTGAGTTTCTGACGGAGCCTGGGATCTCGGGAGAAATGATGGGTGAAAATGCTGCAGTTTTGTGTGGAGCTCCAGCTCTTTCGCAAGGGTCTGAGGAGCTTAATGTATTGTTGGAAAAAAAATGGCAGCTGATAAAAGAAGCTTTGGCTGAGTTCAACGAATTAAAACAACAAGCTGAGGAGGATCGAAAAAGGAAAAGGCCTGTTTTGGACTCTCCTTTGGGCCTACCAGGTACTGTGCCTAAGGTTCTAAAAGGCCCCAGTTTTTTAGATCGATCGATGGATGAAACCCCACCTCAGGATGCTAATCTGGTGGTTAATGAATCCTGGTCCCCTCATCAAGCTCTCTGGGAGGCAGGTTGGATACAATCATATGAGGGAGGCTGGATAGCCGACCCAATAATCCCTCTGCTGGGAACAAGTGTAGCAGATGGGGAAAAGGCCAAATCTGCATCAAGGGATGCTGTATCTAGCTATGGGCCAGACTGCTTTGAAACTTCCCCTGTAATAACTGTACACTCTTCTTTATGTGTGTCTCCTCAAGCCAGTATTTCTAATTTACTATCAAATGGTTCTTTGCTATCAGAGCCCACGTTAGGACAAACTGTCACTCCTGAAGCTTTAAGTTATGCGAATGTTCTGGGTTCTGAGTTAAATCCAGTACAGGATCAGCCTGTTATCTCACAACCCCTATTACATTTGCTAGTTTATTTAAAAAAACAGTTACTTTATAAAACATAGGAATGCAGTGCATTTAAGGTTCCTAGGTCCTATGGATGGTATGCCAGATCGTTTTATGTAGGAAGGTTTTGATTAAGCAAATGCTGGTTTTTTCCAGGAGGTGTATGCCTTATACACACCCAGGGATAACAATTATGCCATTAGTTTTCAGACACCAGATTTGCTAAATAAATTTTGGATGAGATATGCTCTTTTAAAACTAACCCAGCGTGGTTACATTTTCAGGCTATACCTCTACTAAACAATCCTTTAAAGTAATAAATGTACTTTTTCGAATGAGGGAGTAAATGTAGAAGATATAACGTACTGGGTGGAAAATGTACTGTTCAGGGAATCCTGAACCTATATTGGATGATGAAGGTTTCTGGAATGGAGGGTGGAGATATAAGGTTAATCTATTTCAAAACGATGAAGGTCTACAGCATTTACCTAGTTGTTTCTATTTGGGTCAGGATAAGGGTTTTATTTTTTATCCAGGCCAACCAAGACATTGTTATAAGTGTGGCTCTCCTAGGCACCTGAGTAGGATGTGTGAAGTGGTAAAATGTGCTCAATGTGGAGAACAAGGACATGTCCTTACTGACTGTCATCACCCCAGTAAGTTTTCACTCTGTGAAGATGCACATTCTTTTGTTGATTGCCCTTTCACTGTGCAAAATAAATCTGGAGACTATAGTATTCAAGATTTTTACATCAATACAGCGGTTAAAGCTGCCTTTAGGAATAAAACCCCTATCACACCCTCTGGGAGACCTCAACCACATATTTCTGGTAATCATGGTTGTGCATTGATTCAAAAAGAACCTCAGTCGCAGATACACCCTGATGTTTCTGAGCCTCTGTCAGTGACACAAAATCCTGTCTCTCAAGTGGAGGTTTCTAGCGGCAGTTTGATTTCAATGCCTCCACCGCTCCCTCCAAGAGGCCTTTACTCTGGTATCTTCCAGAAGACATAGTCTTCAATCTGCAATACTAGCATGGTGATTCCTGAACCCCTATGATGGCTACTCATAATCCTTTTATTGTATTACAAGATGACACAGGATGGAGTCTGACTCAGTTTCTGTAAATTCTCACAACATGATGGTACGTCTGATATAGACCAAAATTTGGCAAAACTGATTTAGGCAAAAAGAAAAAAATAGATTGGGAATGAGGAAAGGGAACAAGAAAAAATAATATGCAAAAATGTGTTCAAAAATATGGCTGGTCGTTTCCCCTCTCTTGATGGTAGCAGTTTATAATCTTTTGGTAGCTTCTTTAAATGTGAACAGTATGTTATCTGAGAGGAAACGGGTGTTGATTTTATCCCTTTTTGAGAAAAAGGATTATGATGTGTTTTTTTTGCAGGATACTAGGTTACATACCAAACTCGATATTGAATTAGCAACCGGCTGGCTGGCGGCGGGGGGGTTGCCTATTGGTCTATAGGGTGAAGACCTTTGTAGTGGTGTAGGTATAGCCCTAATAGTCCCACTGCAAAGGTAATACAACTAGTTGATCTTGTCCCTGGTCGTATTGTTGTTGGATGTAGTGATTAACGGTTTACAGTGTTGGTTAATCAATGTTTATGCACCTCAAACAAAATTTGCACGCATTGAAATATTTACTATTTCAACCTTATTTATTTACTTCAAAGTATGTTTTTTTGGGGTGACTTCAATTGTAGTAGATACAATACAGATAGGGGATGCCGAACCACCAAAATGTTTTGTGATGCTACTTGTCTTAATAATTTACTAGTTCAAACAGGCCTTAGTGATGTAATGGCCTTTCAGGAATCCGCAAAAACATTTTTTCAAGGCAATAAGGCCAAGGATAGATTTTGGTTTCTTTCCGATTCCTACAGGTGATTGATACTAGAACATTGGCTGTTACTTCATCTGACCATGTAATTATAGTAGCTACGTTGGCAAGTCATATGCCTATGAATCGAGGTCCAGGGTACTGGAGAATGAACTTGGCTCTATTACTTCTTCCTACAATTGAAGATGGCTTTTCTAGCTATTTTAAAGGCCAGGAAATCTGTGTTATGTCTCTATGATACTTATCGGAATGGTGGATGGATACAAAACTGAAATTAAACGCTTTTTTCAATCAATAGGAGATTATATGGTAAATACAAAACTGATACTTACTTAAATTATAGAAAGGAATTTTGGATTTACACTTCGTGTGGCCAATGGTGAGGTTTCAGTCCTCCCTAGTTATATGAAATAAGAGAAAAGATGAATAATTTTCAATATGATGGGGCAAAATCTTTAGAAAATGAATGCCGCTTTGGTACCCAAGGCACAAAGGCCTTCTGAATTCATTTCAATTTAGTGCTTCCAAAGACATCAGAAACATATGACAGGTCTTAATGATCAGGCAGGGATTTTGCACAGATACCAGAGAGGTTATATGGATTGTTGATTTATATGTACTGAAACTTTTGGTATTACTGAAACATTGAGTCACACACTGAGAACTGGTTGGGAGGATGTACTTTACCCCAAATTTCAGATTCAGGGTCAGTTAACTTAGTAGCACATATTACAATCAGAGGTTGCTGCAGTGTGGGCACAAGTAAAGCTGGTACAGCCCCGGGAATGATGGCATTCCGATGAAATTTATAAAATAATTTTCAACAATTATTGGAAGAATTTACAGTTGTTTTGAATGAAATACATCCTCGGGATATTACCAAAAAGTATGAACGAGGGGCTTGTAGTTTTTATGTATAAAAAGGAGATAGAGGGATTTGTTAAACTGAGACCTATAACCCTATTAAATACAGATTTTAAACTATTTACCAAAATATTAAACAATAGACTGTTACTTAATGCACATTCCTTTACATCTGGTACAAACATGTTCCATTCCAAATAGGAACATACCAATAGTCTAATACTTTTGCCGGAACTTTTCAAAAGGATCTACAGGGAACTTACAGGTTTGATTTTGAGTTTAGACCAGGCAAAAGCCTTTGATAATGTAAGACATGGTTATTTATGGGACTGTTTAGTTGGGTATGGTGCCCAATACCTTTATAGAATGGATAAAACCTGTTATGCCAATGCTACTGCTCAAGCTTTTTGTAATGGGTGGGTAGGGACTATATATCCCATATTACGGGGTGTGCATCAAGGATGTCCTCTTAGTGCCCTTTTGTATTTATTTACTATAGATCCCTTAATTAGGTGGGTGTATGGTCATCACAGTATACGGGGGCTCTCCTTTTCAAGTACTGATCCTGAAGTTAAATGTATTGCCTATGCGGATTATTTATGTTTTTCGATTGGGGATCTTACATAGAAACATAGAAACATAGAAACATAGAAGTTGACGGCAGATAAGGACCGCAAGGCCCATCCAGTCTGCCCATTTCTTTTTCTACCTTATAAATGTGCCATCGGCCTTTGCTCTGTCAGTGACCTATCTATTCATAGTCATTTGTATTGCTCCCTTATGCCTATCCCATGCCTGTTTGAAGCCCTGCACTGTATTCATAGCCACCACTTCTTGTGGTAAGCCATTCCATGCATCTACCACCCTTTCTGTGAAAAGAATTTCCTCATTCCCCTTAATCGACCTCCCTCTAATCTCATGCTGTGTCCTCTTGTCCTGCTATTTTTCTTATATTTAAACATGTTAGACTCTTTCACCTTGTTTATGCCTTAAGGTGTTTAAATGTCTCGATCATATCACCTCTCCCTCCTTTGCTCAAGGGTACATATTGAGCTCCGTTAATCTGTCCTTATATGTCTTCTGATGCAGTCCCTGCACCATTTTGGTTGCCCTTCTCTGGACTGCCTCAATTTGGTTAATGTCCTTGTGAAGGTGTGGCCTCCAGTACTGCACTAGTACTCCAGATGGGACCTAACCAATGTCTTGTACAGAGGATATTACCTCCTCTTACGACTTGTGATACCCCTACTAATACACCCTAACACCCCTAGCCTTACCTACTGCTTTAGAGGTCTGCTTTGATGATTTTAGGTCATCAGTGATGATGATGCCCAAGTCTCTTTCTTCCTTTGTGACTGCTAGCAACTCCCTCCCAGCCTATAAGTGGCTTCAGGTTTCTCTTCCCTATGTGCATGATTTTGCACTTCTTTGCATTAAATCCCAGTTGCCACTCTTCTGACCATTCTGCTAGTTTATCCAGATCTCTTCTCATTCTGCCCACCCCATCTGGATCATCTACTCTGTTGCAGATCTTGGTGTCATCTGCAAACAGACAAGCTTTACCTCTAGTCCATCTGCGAGGTCACTAATGAAGATGTTGAATAGGACTGGCCCCAGGACTGATCCCTGAGGTACCCCACTTGTGACTTGCATCTCTTCTGACTGTATACCATTTACCACCACTCTCTGTTTTCTGCCAGTCAACCAGTTTGCCACCCAGTTGACCAACTTCACCCACCCGAGCCTACCTAGCTTATTTATCAATCTTCTATGTGGAACAGTGTCAAAGCTTTGCTGAAGTCAAGGTAGGCGACATCAACTGCTCCCCTTGGTCCACCACTCTGGTTACCCAGTCAAAGAAATCTAGAGATTAGTTTGACAGGACCTTCCTTTGTAAACCCATGCTGTCTTGGATCCTGTGCCCCTATGGATTCCAGGTGTTGCACTATCCTTTCCTTAAGGAGTGCCTCCATAATCTTGCCCACTACTGAGGTAAGACTGACCGTCTGTAGTTCCCGCTCCTCCCTGCTACCACTCTTGTGGAGTGGGATCACATGAGCCTTTCTCCAGTCTTCTGGGACCTCTCCTGTGCTCAGAGACTCACTAAACAATTCTGCTAATGGCTCTGTAGTTCCTCCTTTAGCTCCTTAAGTACCCTGGGATGTATGCCATCAGGTCCCATTGCCTTATCCACCCTGAGCTTAGCAAGCTCTTGTAGGACCCTTTCTTTTGTGAAGGAGTAGTGCTCACCTCCCTCCCCTGTGTCCATGATGTTGAGCTGTGGGCCCTGCCTACCTTCTCTTCAGTAAATACTGAGCAAAGTATCTATTTAGGATAGATGCCTTTACAGGGTCCTCCTCCTCACATGCTCCTTTTCTCCATTAAAGCTTAGCACCCCTCTGGACTTTCTCCTTCACTAATGTATCTATAGAAAGTCTTGTCACCTTTTTTACTGTTCGTGCAGTGTTTCCTCAGTTTGGGACTTTGCCTGCCTTACTGCCTTACCTGCTTCCCTTAGGGCAGTTTGGTATGCCTCCTATCTTCATCCCGCTGTGTTCCCTTATATTTTCTGAAGGCCAGCCTTTTGGCTCTGACCTTTCTGCTACTATATTTGAGAACCAAAGTGGTTTCCTTCTTCTTTTGCACTTCCTTTTCTGTCTAACACAATGGGATGTTGCTTCAAGTATTGTATCCTTAATGCTTGCCCACTTTGCTCAAAATCTCCTCACCTGTGTTTTTTTGCCAGGGCTAGCTTAACTCTGTTGGCCATCTTATCAAAGTCAGCTCCTCTGAAGTCCCATATTTTGCCTTGGAATGGGATGATTTAGATGTAGTAGCCAAATTGAACCATACCATGTGATGGTCACTGGCCCCCAGGTGACCTTCTACCTGGAGATCTGTGATCCCTTCTTTGTTAGTCAGTACTAGATCTAGGATAGCCCTGTCTCTTGTGGGTTGCTGTACCAGTTGTTTGAGGCCCTCCCCCTGCAGGGAATCCACTATGAGTCTAGTTCTGGCAGATGTTCCTGCTGGTATTGACCAATCTGTATCTGGCATGTTGAAGTCTCCCATTATCAGAACCTCCCCTTTAGCTGTCATGTTTTGTATATCTTCTAACAGTAATGTGTCTATGTCCTCCCTCTGGTCTGGAGGCCTGTAGACAACCCCAGTTCTTATGGCTGTCCCATTACCTGTTTCCAGGTGACCCACAGTTCTTCTGGCTCCTTATGTGTATTCTGAATTTCTGTAGCTTTGATATTTTCATTAACATACAGGGCCACCCCTCCCCCCCTTTTTGCACCTCGGTCTCTTCTGAACAATACATATCCAGGTACTGAAGTCTCCCAAGTGTGGTTACTGGTAAACCACGTCTCACTAATTGCTACTATGTCCAGTTTAGCCTCTGACATTATTGCCTGCAGGTCTGGGATCTTATTTCCCAGGCTGTGAGCATTTGTGTACATGATTTTCCATTGGCCAGATTTTGGTGTGTTAGTTGTTGGGTGAAGTTTGGCATTACCCCTGTGCATCGTATGGGGAGACAAACCTTTTTTCTTACCTGGTGATGCAAATGAATGGCAAACACGCTGAATTCCTGTTTGACCACTAGCTGAGGGGGGAGGTGTTCTTCCATTCTATCGCATGGGTGCTGCACCCTCTCCCCATTTGCTAGTTTAAATATTCTGCAAGACGCCAAACTTCTGCCCCCAATGCACTGACTCCCTCTTAGTCAGATGCAGTCCATCAAATTTAAAGACTTTCGCTCCCAGAACTGTTGCCAGTTCCTACAAATCTGTGTCCTTTTCCTGGCACCAGTCCTTGAGCCACGTGTTTAGCTCCCCTATCTCCCTTCTCTGACCTTCCGTCCATCTGCTCCCTTCTCCCAGACTGGCAGGATCTCAGAGAAGGAGATGCCGGACGAAATAGATGATAGTTTGTCACCCAGCCTAGTCAGGTGTTCCTTGGTCTCCTCAACTGACCGGCTGGCGAGATCATTAGTCCCTATGTGTACTAGGACATCAGTGTTTTCTCCTGCTTTGTGAACAATTTTAGCAATGCGGTCAGTGTCTCTCCATGCTGATGTACCTGGGAGACATCTGACCATCACCCCTGGCTGGAGATGGGTATCAACTCCCCGAATCATGGAGTCTCCTATGATCAGAAGTTTTTGGATTTCCTTTGTGCTTGTTTAGTTTTGGTTCCTGATTTGGGTGAGTATTGTTGTGCTAGCTCCTGTGCGCAGTGTCCTGCTCTGCAGTGTCTTCTGCCTCTTTATTTGATTTCAGAGATAGAGGCAGATACCTGTTTGTAGTGTTTATATGGTTTTTGGAGGTAATGTGTTGGAGAGCAGAGAGTGATGGGGCACCTGATTTGCTCCTCCTAACCACCTGCCAACCTCCTGGACCAACTACCCTCTGCGGTCGAGGTTTTTCTGTTGGATGCTGGGGAAATGGCGGGTGGTTCTTATAATGTATTTCCTCTTCAATATGAAATTTGAGGCGTGCAATCTCTGCCCATGCTGCCCGGAGCTGAGACCTAAGATCTCCAAAGGCCCAGCATGTAGGACAGTGTCCTAAATCCTGTAAGACTGTCCTTCTGAAAATTGTTCCACAGTACCTGCAGTTAATGAAATCCATTCCAAATAAGTTGCTGGGTTTGTAACCTAGTCAGAGTAATTAGAAGGAAAAAAATGCAAGTAATGGTTTAATTGTGCTTTGTTTAACTTGTTATAACAAGTTAAATTACTAGTGCCCTGTAAATGAGACCACCTTGTGGAGGCCCCACTGATCCGCCCCTTCCTGTTCTGCCACAGGAAATGTTACAACTGTGGTACCCTATAAAAGGAGTGTAGTGTGGGGTGGTTGGGGATGGGGGTGGGTGGCTGGGCCCTTCCCCTGCCAAAAAAGAAGAACCACGGACGAAAGAACAAGGAGGTAAGAGCAGAAACAATCAGTCAACAACAAATGCAGTAACCCTGAAAGCTTATCCTAATGTTAGATAAAACTGTAAAACCTGTAAAGCACCACCTGTAATAATTTCAGAGAAGATATACCCTGTAAGAAACACTTTGCTCCAGAGAAAAATAAAGCAGTAACAGAAGATATACCTTGCAAAAGACAATTTGAATCAGAAGATTACAGCAGTAATCTGTTAGCACACACCTGTAGGCACACCTTGTAATAATGCAGAAGAAGGTATACCAGCAACAACAATTTGAATCAGAGAAAAAATAAAGCAATGAAATGTTAGCAACAAACAGTAGCAATCCCTGTGAGTAAAAAATAAAAACACCACCACACAGTAAATCTGCTTAGCCAAACTAAGTCTTAATCCTTCTCCCTTGCTCTGGTAAGTTTCTCTACTCTGCCTTTCAAGCAGTCTTAGAAGGAAAGAGCTCAGGTGAAGCTAGGTGCCTTGGCCAGCAAACCAAGTCTTCTACCTCTTCCCTCTGCAAGGGTTTTCAAAAATGTTTTACAGGGTTTTTTGTTATATACCGGTGCACAAATTAACTAGGAGAAATGTAATTTTATAACACTGGGGATAGAGTATTTTCATCTTACACAGGTTATAGGTATTCCGGTAATTAAGGATACTTGTAAAATTTGGGGTCTTTTATTCGGAGCAGGAGATTTAGCATATCTAAATTGGAAATTTAAACTAAAGGAAGCGCAAACTAAGGTAGATGTCTGGAAAATATGGAGACTGCCTAAACTGAAACGGATTCAACTGGTTAAAACATTCTTATTACCCATATTTTTATATTTAAGTGCAGTTTTTAGTCTTCCTTTAGCTTTGGAGACATAGTTATATGGATGTTTTTTTGCTTGTATATGGGGCAGTAGACTGAACCCCATAAAGAGAGCCTTGTTGTTTAGGGAGAAAAAACATGGGGGCCTAAAAATGTTACATCCTGTAGTTTTTTTTCTTTACTATGTTTCTCTATACAAATTTAAAACCTCTGTTTATAGATAGACACACAATGGAAACCATGGCTTCAGGATATTCTGGGAGATTTATGTCTTTTCTGGCCTGAATATGAGGTATTCCTGAGACAACGTTCCATAAACCATCTCCCACAATCCCTTAAAATATGTTTTGGGAAAATTAAATTATGGGGTATTTCAAGGCATACCTTTTTGCATTTTACTAGAAAGGAATTATACGCATATATTTTACAAAAGTATTTTCAAGATTCGACTCCATTTTATTATTTTCCATCTCCTATAAAACTTGCAATTGGCAATATGTTAACCTCCCCCCGGATTCCACCTCATATGTGGGATGTCTTATGGTTATCCCTATATGGCAAATTAAATGTCTGAGCAAATCTAAAACATAAGCAAATTACTGATCGGTATTGCCCTAGGGGTACGTGTTTTGAATTAGTGGAGACAATGGAACACTTATTTTTGGAATGTCCTTTTATAAAAGGATTTTGGAGTCTTGTTTTAAGAAAATGGCTACCTTTCCTTTATACCCTATGACGTTAGATATGTTGTGTATAGGATTCTGCCAGTAACCACTGTGCAATATGATAAAGTGACTTTATGTTTGATTTTGCTTTGTTTTAAATACTACATATGCATGAGATGCCGCTTCACCATTCAACAACAATATTTTTCACAAGAAGCATTATTTAGTATGGTTGCTAATGCAATATTGAGATTGAAAAGGCAGGATTATGGGAAATTTTCTTCATTTATATGTCACTCTAGATGGGATTCTGTAGATTGGCTATAACTTCATTGGGTTAATTTAGAATAATTATTTTGGATGTATTGAATTAGTGTTTTCTATTTGCTTTTTCTTCTCTTCTTTTTTTCCCTTTCGTTTTATGTATAATCTTTGTTTTCTATTAAGATAACCATATGCTGTATCATTTTCTTTAATGTGACTTAACATTGATTGAATTTACTGTTTGGTTTGTTGTCTATGATAACAAAGGTTCCCCTACTCATTTTGTAAGATGGGTGGGGGGACTGTTTCATGATTTTCCTTTTACATTGTTTGGATGATATATCTTTGTAATAGATTCTCTTCTATATGATTTATATATTATTTTGTGTGATTTAACACTGTATGTTTTCAATTTTGGTTTACTGAAATAATAAAAATTCCCCTACTGTTTTAGTGGGGTGGGGGGGTTATTTTTTCAGTATGTCTAGTAAGTTTTGAGTCTATTGCAATGTTAGTTTTGTATTTTATGTATGATGGCATATGTATTTTGTTTCGAGTAATTTGCTTTTGCTTTTGTGTATTATTTGACTGTATTTTACTTTCCAACTTTAATAAAAATTCCCCTACTCTTTTCGAGAAGTGCCATGGGATCTTTAACATCCACATGAACTACCACAAATCCAGGCAGATGGGACCTTGGTTTAATGTCTCATCTGAAAGACGGCACCCCTCTCATGTTGCACTACAGTGTCAGAACTGGGATATTAACCCAAGTGCTAGATGTGGGAACTGAACCCACAGCCCTCTGATCTCCCAGCCTCAGAGGCAAGTGTGCTACCTACTGAGCCACTGATACTGTATAAAACATGACCTGGCTGCAGCTACTAAAAATTTCCTTAGGAGAAGTACAAATAGGTCTGGCCCAGTGGTGCTAAGGGTTGAGGCACTGGATGTCATACCTTGTGCCATGCCAGCAATCCATGTTTGGATGTGACTTCTGGCCACCAGGAGTCAGGTGGGAAAGTATTTTAGTGGCCACTGGGCTGCTCTCCTCTCCTAGACAGGGGAGGCTAGCCTCCTCGCTCTCAACTGACACCCAGCAAAGGCTAGATACCAGATCAAGAGAAGTTTGGGGGACTTATGTCAGGAGGGTGGAAGGAGCGTGGTTTCTGGGAGTGCACATGTGCCTCCACGTATGCATGCTCGCCTGTGTTTGTCACTGCTCCAGGAGGACAGGGATAAAATGGAAAATGGGGCACTGTGTCAGGTTTAATGAAGCCCTGAAGTCAAAAACAGGGTGGATTGAGATCCTCTGAGAGAAGACTGCAGCCTGCCTGCCTGGAGCCCCAACAGGAGAAAAACCTGTATTAAAAAAAAAAGAGTCTCGTATCTAAAAAGAAAGCAGACTCTCAATCTTAACTTATAGCAGACCCATGTGTGACTGATTTAATCAGAGTCTGACCTCTGTGGTAGGGAAAGTGATGGAGTCACTTCTGAAGGAAAGAATAGTTGAGTACCTAGAGGTCAGTGGAGCACAGGATCCAAGGCCGCATGGGTTCACAGCGGGAAGGTCATGTCAGACGAATCTAATAGATTTCTTTGACTGGGTGACCAAAGTAGTAGACCAGGGAGGGGCTGTGGACATGGCCTACCTAGACTTTAGCAAGGCATTTGACACAGTCCCACACAAGATTATTAGTCAAATTAACCAGCCTGGGGTGGGTCCCAGGGTGGTAGCCTGTAAAACATTGGCTGGACAACAGGACACAGAAGGTGATTGTAAATGGAGTCCACTCTGAAGAAAGGGCAGTTACTAGTGGGGTACCACAGGGTTCAGTATTGGGTCCAGTCCTTTTTAATGTCTTCATCAATGGCATTGCAGAGGGACTGGAAGGAAAAGTATGCCTTTTTGCAGATGACACAAAGATCTGCAACAGGGTTGACACACAAGGAGGCATGGAAAGGATGAAAAGGGACTTGGCAATGTTGTAGGAATGGTCTGACGTATGGCAGCTAGGATTCAATGCAAAAAAGTGCAAAATAATGCACCTGGGAAACAAGAACCCAGGGGAAGAATACACAATGGGTGGGAGGTAGTAACAACAACAAAACAGGAAAGGGACTGGGGTAATCATATCAGATGACCTTAAGGTTAGCAAGCAATGTGAGAAGGCAGTAGGGAGGGCGGGGTACTGGGATGTATGGGAGAGGCGTCAGCAGCAGAAAACAGGAAGTTGTTATCCCTCTGTACAGACAGTTGGTGAGACCCCATCTGGAATACTGTGTCCAGTTCTGGAGACCCCATCTCCGCAAGGACATAGACAGGATAGAGGCAGTCCAGAGGAGGGCAACTAAAATGGTGCAGGGTCTGCAAGAGAAGCCGTATGAGGAGAGACTAAAGGAGCTTAATATGTATACCCTTGAGGAAAGAAGGGAGAGGGGGGACATGATAGAAACTTTCAAGTACCTCAAGGGAATCAACAAAGTCCAAGAGGGTAGCATCTTTCAGAAAAAGAGACTTGCAAGAACAAGGGGACACAATTTAAAGATAGAAGGAGGGCAGTTCAGGGGCAATGTGAGGAAGTATTATTTCACAGAGAGGGTAGTGGATGCATGGAACAGCCTTCCTGAGGAAGTTGTGGAGTCTAAAACTGTGGGAGAATTCAAGAATGCATAGGACAGACATAAGGCAATTCTTGTGGGGGGCAGGAAGATGTAGGCTGTTGGTTAAATAGGATCTGCGGCCTATCCTGTAGGTAGGGAAATGGGCAGACTAGATGGGCCTAGCGGTCCTTATCTGCCGTCAAAGTCTATGTTTCTATGTTCTATGTAATCCCATAGAAGAATAGGTGTTGAGCCAATTCCTCAGGCTATGCCCTGTACTTCAAAATAAAAAAAAAATAACATCAACAACTCACCTACAGTAGGTTGGTATTCAGAAAAGGCTTCAGCCTGGGTGCCAACTTGCAGCTAGCCACTTTGTCTGCTGGGCTCCAGCAAGGACTTACATTAACTGGCTACCTCTTTGGCATAAGGGCTTTTCATTTTTTTAATTCAAATTTATTGAAATAGTGTTGGCACAAGAATGAAAACAGTAGATTACAACTGATAGCCTGTGACAGAGTAATGCCACTTACAATGTAAGACCACAAAATAAGCAAAACATTTTTAATAATATACATACCCCCCCTCTATATAGTTACCTTACTATCCTCTCATACACCACCCTCCCCCAAAAACTGTAATGGTTAAGATAGATCCGTTCATCAGCTGACATGCCAGGTCAACTTGCCTTGCAATGACCGACTAGGATTGGAGCAAGTAAAGTGGGCAAGGAAAGGACTCTGACACTACTAAATTTTGAGAAGCTGCCCTTCTCATAGCCCCGAATTTTTCCATATTTAAATTGGAAAGTAGTTCTTGTAACCATTCCGCGTAATTAGGTGAGGTATTATCCAGCCAATGTTTTAGTACTATTTTCTTGGCAGAAGATGAAATCAAGGCCATATAGTATCTTCGGGCTTTAACAGTGATACCAGTATAATCACCTATCAGGCAGATTTCTGGGGTAAAATAATGTTCAATGCCCAATAGAGGATCTGCCTTATGTTTAATTTGGTCCCACAGCCCTTTTATCAATGGGCAATCCCAGAAGATGTGAAATAGGTCTCCATCAGCCTGAAGACAACGGTAGCATGACTGATCTGGACTACGTCCGATTTTATACAATTTGGAAGGGGTCCAAAACAGATTGTTTAAGAAATGGTATTGCATGACTCATAATCTATCCTGGGTGATATACTGGTACGTGTGTCACCATATTACATCCTAGTTCCGTTCTTGGTCCCCAAATCGACCTAGCCAGAATCTGGGTTTATTATCGGTGTCTGCATAGACTTGGTCAAACAGTGCCTTATAGACCTTGGAAACCGCGTTCGGTTCCCAAGCCCTATGGGCCAGGGATTCAAACCATTCCCCATTTATCTCCCTCTCACTTAATTTATTCTTGAACTTCTCCAACAAGTGTTTGAGTTGATATACTTTGAAAGTCTGGTTAGGGCCTATATTATACTTAGCTAGTATCTCTGCGACTGAAAGGCACCTGTCCCCCTGCATAATATCTGCAATCTTTAATCCTTTCAAGTAGGGAAGCCAGGATTCGCTTATCATTCTCCCCCCAATCCTCAGGTTGGGGTTGTGACATATTAGCTGATGTCTATCTGCACTTGGGGAGTAATGAAGGGAAGCACATAACTGAATATGTGTGCGTAAGGAATCTTTTATTGGGGTGGCTGCTAGTCTAGAGGGGAGAGTTCTTAACGGGGAGTGGAGAAGAGCTTTCGGGTCTATGCCCACCCCCTTTATCAACTCTGTTTCCAATTTGACCCAGGAAGGTACATACGGCAATAGTTCCAAGTCCGTGGGGGGCCTGAACCATCGTAAATATTTACAGAGACTACTTGCCCAGTAATATATCCCAAAATGTGGTATTCTTAATCCAGCTTTCTCCCTTGGGGCAGCAAATTTGTGATAAGCTCTACGGGGAGATTTCCTTCTCCAGATAAATTCTGAGATAGTTGAATGTATTGCTTTATGCCATTTTAGAGGTAACCATACATTGAGCATATTTAGGGGATAAAAAATTCTCGGCAGAATATTCATCTTGATTATATTAATCCTTCCCCAGAGAGAGAGAGGAAGTCTACTCCATCTGTTAAGATCTTGTTTTATAGTTACCTTAAGGGCGTCCAAGTTAAGTCTCACTATTTTGGCCTCCAATCTTGCCAAAACAATTCCAAGATACTTCAGGGTGAGTGGGGTCCTCTGTATACCCAATTCCAATACATCCGACTTGTAGACTTTCATATTAAGGGGGAATATCTGAGTTTTCCCTACATTAATTCTGTAGTTAGATAGCTTGCCATAGTTCACAATAACTTCGAGTACCACCGGTACAGAGGTTCGGGGGTGGCTAATGTGCAGTAAAATGTCATCCGCGAATGCTGAGATCTTAAGCTCCTGTGACCCAATTTTTATCCCCATGACCCTAAGATCCTGCATAATTTTACACAAAAGGTGCTCCAAATATAAGTTAAACAAAAGGGGGGATAAAGGGCATCCCTGTTTGGTGCTCGACAACAAAGGGAAGCTTGCCGAAAATACCCCATTGCAATATATTTTTGCAGACAGGGATCTATATAAAGCAAACACCCTTTTAATAAAGAGAAGTGGAAAGCCAAATTTCTCCATAGTCAAAGACAAAAACCTCCAATCCACTCTGTCAAATGCTTTTTCAGCATCGACCGACATCAGTCCGCATGGGACTTTACTATCCTTGGATGCTGAGAAGATGTGGGATAGTTTACAGAAATGGTCTGATGCCATTCTACCATTCATGAACCCCACCTGGTCCTGGTGGATTAACCTAGGAAGGACCTTAGCTAAACGGGCTGCTAATATTTTCGCTAAGATTTTAACATCATAATTGATTAATGCTATAGGCCTGTAGTTTGGGACCTTGTCTTGCTCTTTCTCTTCTTTGGGGATAAGCACTATCAGGGATTCAAAAAGGTGATTGTCGACTATGTCAGAAGTAAGAATACTATGGAATAGTCTTTTTAACCCTGTACATAACTGGTTCCTAAAACATCTGTAAAAATTCGGGGAGAAACCATCCGGTCCGGGGGCTTTGTCTGCTGAGAGCATCTGAATTGCATTTAGGATTTCAGTCTCTGATATGGGGGAGGAGAGCATCTCTTTCTGATCCTCGGGTATCAGAGGCAAATTACAAGTGGAAAGATAAGCCCTTACCTCCTCACTACCTGGCAGGTTGAGCATAGGGCTATATAAATCCCTGTAATATTCCCCAAATTCTTTTACAATCTCATGGGGTGGTTTTAATGGACCCGTCTGAGGGAGGAAATACTTTGAATAATTCTGGATGTTTCTGTTGCTTTGAGTCGCATAGTGAGAAGGTAATCTGCTTTCTCACCTTGATCTAAATATAAGGCTTTCGTTTTATTAATGGCATATTCTGCGTTCTCTCTCAAAATCTCATCATATTGGTGCTGGAGTCTGACTAACTTTTCCCTAGTTTCAGCCGGTCTGTTCTTTGAAAGGGTACTCTCTATTTCTCTGATCTGGGTCAGCAATTGTCTGGTCCGACTCTCTCTCTGTTTCTTCCTTGCTGTAGCAATCTTGATAAGTTCCCCCCTTAACACACACTTCAGTGCACTCCATTCTATATCACCCCTACCCATCAAGTTGCAATTCTCTTTCTCATATTGTGCGATTCTCTGGTTTATACTATCTCTAATCTCCGAGGCATGGAGAAGTTGGTTGTTTAGTTTCCAGATAGTTTGCCTAGGAGTATTGGGGCGAGGTTAAGGGTACAGCTGACCATAGAATGGTCGGAGATGACCCCTGGAGTGATTTTACAATCTATCAGACCAGGGAGCATGCACTGGCTCATCAAAAAGTAGTCAATGCAAGACCTGGTTTTATGAGCCTCCGATAGGAATGTGTATTCCTTTTTGGAAGGGCATAAAACCCTCCACGGGTTGCATAGACCCAGATTGTCTGATAGGTCTTTGATGGCTCTCTGGGCCATAGAGAGGCCCCTACCTCGCTTACCTTCTCTGTCCAATTCTGGATTAAATGCTAAGTTCCAATCTCCACCCAACATTATAGGAAGGTGAAGAAAGGGGGACAGGACCTTTAGTAGTTCCGTAAAAAAGCTGGGTGAGTCCCCGTTTGGGCCATATATACTACCCATCACAATCCTTGTTTGGTTTATGTGACCCATTACTATTATGTAACATCCCTCAGGATCTGCCAGTTTCTCCTCACACACAAAAGGAATATTCCTAGTTATTAAAATAGCTACTCCCCTACTAGCGGTACTATCCACGGCAGCGTATACCTGGCCCACAAACTGACGCGTCTCAGTACATTAGATTCCTTTCCAATAAAATGAGTTTCTTGTAAACATATTATCTGGCCCCTTTGCAACTGCAAATGTCTCAAGAGCCTTATATCCTTTAATTTCTTCCTGGCCCTTTGATATTCAGGTGATAAATTAGTGTATACTAACCATTGTCCATGTGTTCCATATAGTACCCTACATGCTAGACCACATCATAGTTCTCCTTCGCATTAGCACCACCTGATGAACAGATCTATCCATGCAATTTCCTTTAACCCTTTTTAACTCGCCTCCCGCCCCTCATCTCTATTCCCTTTCTGAGTCCAAAATTCCCTTGTGAATCCCTTTATCTCTGCTTCTGCTACCTTGAACCTTGGCTTTAACCGATAGAGATTTCCCATCCTCCCACCAACAAACCACCTTTCAGCCCATGAATTCCCAAGTTCCAATCCTCCGATCTCCTCCAGCCTCCCTCCCACTGACGATATAAGCTGAGTTCATGTCAGGTGAAAGCCTTTCATATTGCCAAACCCTTATCTGACTTCTCCCAAGGACCTAAAGCTATAAAGCGAAACCGGAGAAAATCTACCCAGCATTCCAAAATAACTCCCCGTAAGGCAAAACTGAACTTAGATCTGCAACCCGCCAGAACAAGTTATTAAATTATTTAACCATCCTGGGTAATACGGGACTGAAGAAGATCGGTTCTTCATTACAACATAGGGAGAGAAGTCAATGCCTTAAACTCCCTGTATTAGCACTTTAAGTCCCCCTGTAGCAGAACCTCTAATCATTGAACAAGTTTTTATCGAACATATAAGCAACCCTGCTTATTACACGGTTACCCTGCACTTTAAATGAGAGATTCTTATAGAAACAACCCAGAAAATTGTGCCCCCTAGTCCAAAAACGTGAGACCAGTCGAGGGAAAATTAACCATTAGTCTGTTTGTGTGTCTCTCAAAAGACTGTTACCTCTAAACACAACTGTTCCCAGATCCACTATTTGGGGATACACATTATTAAAAAAAAAAAAAAAGGAAAAAGGAACAATGAAAAATTAAAATTGCATAGTGGAAAGGGAGCGGGACCAACCAGTCCTTCGGCCCTCACTGTCAGAGGCTCCGAGAGGTAAAAGTAATACAGGAGCTCCCTCTTGTGGTTGATGCACAGTATGTACTGGCTGTCTGCATGGCAAAGTGACCAAATTGCTCCGAACTGCAAGATTCCGTTAGTGGTACCCCCCCCAATCTGGCACCAAATAGCCGAGCGATGCTGCTGGGGACTACAGAAAACTCCCCCTCAGTCTTTCTCTAGGGTAACCGAGTGGTGATTGGAGCAGGCCCCATGAGCTCCCTAGGAAATAAGAACCAAGCCAGAGTACTGAAGCGAGCCACCAGCAGAGAGGTGCCAAGGTCTGATACGGGATCAGGGGCCATTGAGAGCAGGAGAAGCGCCTTGCCAGAACTGCAGTTTGATGAGTGGTGAGAAATGTAAATCGCTGCGAATGCTGTAAGTGTTGAGGCCAGTATACAATGAGGTATAGTGCATTAGTACCTTATCTATCTCCACCAGCCCTCTGTCTTCCGGTTTTCTCTGGGGTTTCATCGAATTCCAAACACCACCTTCTCGCAAGTTCTCCAGAAGCATAAAATGAGATCCATACTGCAATAGTAACTTAAGATTCATTTGAGACAGCAGCATCTCCCGACAATAACTGTTATATGGCACTGGATGCCTAACAAGACAGTTCAGTACTTTCCTGTGTTCTCCCAACTCTTCATATCATGGGGAGAACCTAGATTGTTTCACTCTTCACTTTAACCCACCTAGGTTTAATTCTTTATTACTCTCCGGTTCGAAACCCTTTATAGGCTTTACACGCTGTATTCACTTCTGCTTGAACAAGTCTGGGAGGGCTTCCCGCAGCCCCTTAGCCGCTGACTGGGCATCCTCGAAACTGGACCACTGGCCGAACAGTGCCACCTGTAACCTCACAGGGTACCCCATTCTGAAACGAATACCAGAGGCTATCAGTTTAGTTACGATGTGGTGATAATCCGCTCTTTTTTGGTGCACCGATAGTGGGAGATCCTGAGTGATTCTCAGCAAGGTACCCTACCATCTCACTTCTTTGAGCTCTTTGATTTTCGTTAAGACGAACTGTCTCTCTTGGAAATTCAGAAAACGAAATATCAATGTACGAGGTGGGGAACCAGTTGGAGGCATTGCCCGGCTCGCCCAGTGAGCCCGCTCAATTGTATAGTTTTCGCCAAAGGGCGTAGGGCCAGCAATCCGAAGGAGGAATTTGTGAAAGAATACAACGGTATCGGATCCCTCTTCTTTCTCGGGGAGACCGATCACAATCATGTTGTTCCGCCTACTCCGTCCTTCCAGGTCCTCGATTTTCAGCTCCATTTTATTGATTTTCTGTTTCAAATGAACTAACTCTGGTTCTTGCTTTGCAAC
Source organism: Neoceratodus forsteri (assembly GCA_016271365.2). NCBI lineage: Eukaryota > Metazoa > Chordata > Ceratodontiformes > Ceratodontidae > Neoceratodus > Neoceratodus forsteri. The sequence goes on from CM057459.1 coordinate 503,445,982, forward strand.
TCGTTTCTCCAAGGAGGTTACTTTGGCTTCTGTATCTCCCGTACGGCGAGATGAATCTTCTAGAGCCTGTGTCACTGCCTTCAGCTCCTCTGTTACCGAACACAATTCTGCACGAAAGGGCTTGAATTCTGCCAGAAATTGTGCCAGCGTCAGGGGCTCCTTCTCTGGGTTGTAGCTTTCACTTTCTAGGCCTCCTGCGAGCGCTGTGGTCCTGGCTTTTTTTGGCAAGGCCTTAGCTGGGGACACCGACGGGGTATGTTTTGGTGGAGATTTTCTCATCTCTGCCTCCATCTGTCCCCGATTTCCATGCAGGGTGTTCTAGCAGCTTTTAGGTAGACAAATCCGAGTCAGCACTTGATGTAGCTCCTCTGTAGTAGTTTAAAAAAGGCTTATAATGGAGCAGGAGGCTGGAGCAGTTCAATCAGGCAGCTACCATGGAACCTGCATCACGTGACTCCGGCATAAGGGCTTTTCAGATGTGGCACATGCAATATGTGCAAATTCAATAAGGCAGGAAACTATTTTTCAGATGGTGAAAGAAAAGTAGTACTATGTAAGTTTATTACATGTGTCACATCTTTTGTTTTATACATTATTTGGTGTGAGTGCAACAAATACTATGTGGGTCAAACCTTCAGGCCTTTCATGGGGGGAAAAGAAGAAAAGCAAAGAGAAAAGCATTAACTGTTGCACAACATAAGTTTTGGTAGCTAAAAAATAAGGAGATAGAAAAGTGGTCCATCAGTCACACCCGATGGTATAGCCTAACTCTGCCACAAGGCCATTATAGAAAAAGATGGAAGAGCATGTGTCAGCCATTAGAACCAAAGAAAAATCCAGTGCCATTGGTTCATACTCTGAACAGTGTCACTGTTCAAATCCCACCACTTTAGGTTCATGGCTTTGGAACATGTCCCTCTACCCAAAAGAGGAGGAGAGAGCATCAGACTTCTGTTATAGAAAGAAACACATTGGATAATCACCTGCAGTTCTAAACATCCTCATGGTTGAAAAGAAAAAGTGCACTTTGTTCCATTTCTGTAGTATTTTGGTTGCTGCCCCTGAAGTTGTCACCACTCTGACTCTAGGCCAATAATTCTCTCTGATTATTTTTAAAACTATGGAATGTCTTATTGTCTAATTTTGTCTCCTTTCTTTTAGATTATTCATATTTTCCACTTAGGTGTTTGACTAGGATCTGAAAAGATGGACCCTCTGGAGTCAAGAATGACTTTGTTTATAGAGAAGTGAGTAATTTATTCAGTGGGGATACTTTTGTACTTTGTACTCAGTATTTTAATTTTATGATTCCTGCATTATAGTTTCCCTTCTTGGCTTTATCCACTGGTTTAATTTAGACTTTTTCTTATTGGTCTGATCCTTTGTTTCAGGACCACATCTGGGTGTTCCACTAAGCTGTACATATCCCCCTTCCCCTTTTCCCCAGCCCTTTTCCTTCCTCCCTTTCCATTTCTGTCCTCTTCCCTTTCCCCTTACATAATACTTTACCAGACTATCCTTGGTATCAGCTCTCACCATTTTTTAATAATTTACATTTTTCATTTTCTTAAATTCTTTCCTCCCTCTCCACCCTCAGCCTTCTCCTCCCTCACTTTTCCCTTGTTCCTCGCTTCTGCTTTTAGGACCCTACATTACTTAATTTAAATCCCCCTTACTCCTTTACTTTCCTTCTTTGGGATCCACTAGTAGCATACATGAGCCACACCAAGCCTTTTTGAACAGAATATGAGTTACCCTGCCTTCCTCCTTCTGTTTTATCCTCCAAAGGGTTTCGATTGGTGTCCTCTTTTCCACTCTCCCCTTGTGTCCTGCACATACAGTACACCTAACTGATCCTTTTCTATCTTAAACCATTTATCCTCATACATAGAATTACTTTGTATAGTTTATTTGCCTCATTTTTCTCTGGTGATATTTTCCAGATGCTATCAAACTATATCTAAGTGTATAATGTTTGCAATATGAGCTTGATTTCAAGCCCTAAGTTCTTTATTATCTACAAGAAAAACTTTTAAAAGAGATTATCTTTTTACCTTTAGTATTGGGTATACAGTATTTGTCTCTAGCCTTATATATTGGGATATGTGCACTTTTAAATACAACACTATTTAAGTGGCTCAGCACACTTTCAAATCCTTTGGCTTCGTACTGCTGACCATGCCCACCAACAACAAACAGGTAGCAGGGTGTTATAACATTTCCTCTTATCTGGCTTTATTCTGCTACTTTCTAAGTCCCTTGAGTGATCTGCTTCTTTGGTTCTGACAGTTTGTCAACCATAATCTCAGATGCTCAAGTCTCCTTCACTGGCTACATGAGCCTTATCACGAGACACCTTTACTGCATCACCTATGATACTGGCTTCTAGCAGCACTGGGTGCTTCACTACTTCCTCTACAACATAGGATGTGACCATCCCATTACCAAGTGAACACCACAGGGTTCCGGAGCTTGTCTACCTTTGATGAAGGCATACAGCCAGCAGACTTCAACACCAAATATACCAGCAGCACTTCAATATGCAGTAACCTACAAAAGAACATGAAACTTACTGCACTTTCTTTAAACATGATCTACAAGCATTACAACCTAGGTACATCACATCTCTCCTCCAGCTGCCAGATTCCTATGTATCCCTTCATTCATTCAGCTGCTACACTTGATCAAAACCAGCTTAACCTCAAGTGGAATAGGATCGAGTCTCATCATCTTGGGCAGCACTTCTCCTATCATGACTTCAACATCCTGGATCCCGCTTACACTGTCAGCTAGGTTTGTTTAGATGTTCATTACTCACAGTTCCTGGAGGGAAGGCATACCTAAGCTCTGGATCCCTAGAGGTTACCCCACATGATTTTTTCTTCTCCTCCATACCAAGGGGTGCAGTAATTCTGTGAGTTAGACAGGCTTTTGCAGTTTCATTCTTCTGACTTTTTTGTGTTCTTACCCTGGAACTCCCATTTCCTTTAGTAGCAGCGGTAGTAGTAACTTTATTTTTTAAGCACCCCTCTGAGGAGGCTCAGGGCACTGTACAAGGCATAACAGTGAACACAAAACAAAACTTCATTCACAAAGCAATACTACACATAGGTAACAATAATAAATATAAATAAATAGTTCATTAAAACATAGCATAATAAAATAAAATAAAGTAAAAATAGCATTATCATACATGGTAGAGATGAAGATAAATGGGACCTTCAAAGGTTCTCAAAAGTCTGTCTGAAGATGTATGCCCTCAGCCATCTATTAAAGGCCTCCACAGAGGGGATCTCCTCAGCGCCATATGAAAAGTGTTCCAGAGTAAAGGGCTGGCAACCTCGAAATGATGATCTCCAGAGGATTTAGAGCATGCTCTAGGACTGAGAGGAGACCCACCTCAGAGGAGCAGAGGGAATATGATGACTGGAGAGGATTCAGAAGATCCACCAGGTAGGCCAGGCCCAACCCATGTAGGGTCTTGTAGGCTAGTAAACCAAACCTGAAGGCAACACATCACTTTACAGGCAGACAGTGTAGTTCATACAGAACCAGGGTCACAAGACTAGACCTCAAAAGGCTAGACAACAACAGGGCCCCTGCATTCTGTACCAGTTGCAAGCATTGTAGGGTTCCTCCATTGAACTCGAGGCAGAGTGTATCACAGTAATCCAGCTTGGATATCCCAAACACATGCACCAATGTTTGCAGGTCTTCATGGGGTGTGGTTGGGTAATAATGGACTTAATCTGGCTGATGTTTCTAAAATGGTAATAGTCACTCTGGACTGCAGCTAACACCTAAGCCTCAAATGTCAGCCTCTCATCCAGAATGAATACCAGATGTTTCACCTTCACAGAAGCCAATAGTCTAGAAGATCTGAGCAAAAGCCCAATTTTGCCTTTGGCTACCTTCGCACCTCCCAGGACCAAACTCAATCACCAGTGCTTCAACCTTGTCTGGGTTAAATCTCAGCCAACTAGATGACATCCAGTTCTGAATCTCAGCCAGGCACAAACTGAGCACTCAACAGCATTAGGTGTCCCGGGTGTGAATGACAAATACAACTGTGTATTATCCACATAGCAGTGAAAACCCAGATTGTTTTGCAGACTGATCATTGCCAGGGACAGCATTTACACTATAAACAACATATCTGTAGGTGAAAGGACCAATTCTTAAGGCATGACACAGAGCAGGGGCATTGGGGATGATGAAAACATTCCCATCACCACCCCAGCACCCTCTGTGTCCTACCTCTGAGGTAGGACTCAAATCAGCAGATGACAGTGCCAACGAGAACTTAGTACTCACCCTGATGGTCCAAAAATAGCCCATTATCCACAGTGTCAAATGCTGAAGAGAAATCAAGAACAATAACTGACTGTTCACCCCAGTCCCTTGCTTTGAGAAGGTCATTATGTACCCTGACCAACATTGTCTCAATGTTATGCCTGAATCTGTAACCAGATTGGAGGGGCTCATAGATGTCATGAGTTGGGATGTGTGCCTCAGGCTGCAGTGCCACAACCATCTTAATAAGCATTCCTAAGAATGGTATGTTAGAGACAGGACAATAACTCACCAAAATGTTCTGGTCCAGAGATGTTTTTTCAACAGGGTCTGAACCAGTGCCTTTTTCAAAGGAACTGGGAAGACCTCTTCAGATAAGATGCACTGAACAATTCCACTGAACACAAGGCCCAATAGCCACATGCAACTAACTAGTAATTACGTGGCATGTGGGTTAGTTGACAAGAAGTGGGCAGCAGCTCAGAGATAACCTTGCAAACCTTTTCCACCATAATTAGCTGAAACTCTCCCCCAAGATAGCTCAGTGCATCTAAGAGGTACAGGCTTGACACCCCCCCCAGTTTGTGAAAGCCCAATTGGCAAAATACTGGCCCAAACAGAGAACACCATGTCTGAGAAGAATTAAGGGAACTCCTCACGCTTTGCTTATGAACCAGCTCTTAGCAGGTGCACTTGGGGCATGTTTAATAACCTGTCTACAGTACTGAAGAGCTGAGATGGTTAATTTTTCTAAGTTGCAATTATCCTGGACAGGAATGCTGCCTTCATATGAGAGACTTCCTTTTGATATTCATTGAGATGGCTCTTCAAAGCCAGTTTGTCCTCCTTGGACTGTGACCTCCTCCAACATCGCAGTTACCTCCATTCCCCAGCCTTCTGTTCCCCAAGCTCCTTATCAAACCATGGAGATCTCAAGAGTGAGACCCAGAGTTTTACACAAGTGGGTACTACAGAGTTGAAGGCCCCCATGATGATACTGTTACAGGCCATCACCACGTTCTCCAAATCAATCTCACAAACTGCTAACGTCTCTGAGATGCCTGTGACCACCTGCAGCTCTTCTGGCTTGAGCCCCCTTAAAAGGTGGTAATGAATCATCACCAGAAGGGGTAGACTACAAGGGGAGGCCCTGAAAATGATCTTCCCTGTGTAGTGAACCAACCAACTGATCAGATCAGTCTTGAGATTATTAACCTCAAGTCCCAAGAAAAAAACCTCTTGGTGAGTAGTAGAAGTAACAACTTGTGTGGGGCCCAGTTAATCCATCAACTGGAGGAAATTCTGTCCAAAGTGCAATAAGTCATCATAAACCTAGTCATTGAAATCAACATATATTATGCATCTGGAGGACTTCAGTACCCTGTCAGTGATGGTCTGCGATTTCTTGCAGGAGCTCCCCCTCATGCCCCAGAGGTTGGTACACAAGGAGAATACTTCAACCTGCTCCTAGATTCCCGTCCACAGACATGAATTCAAATGACATGGTGTCCCCCACTGAGTACACAGCAAAGTCTAATTTGGATCTAAAGGAGATGGCCACCCCACTTTGATCCCTTCACAGGCAGTGTGCCATGGAGAATACAGCTGGGACTGCTGTTTCTGAAACTTGGCCGATACCGGCACTCAGCCAGGTCTTTGTGATGCAAGCCAGGCTGACCAAGGAACTAGAAATTAAAACTGTCTTATAGGTAGTCTTGCTCCTCATCAATCTTGCATTACAAAGCACCACCCACAGGGGATGGAGTGATGCAGCCGGCCAAATGACTACCTGCCCACTCAGTCTGGTTGACTCCCTAGGTATGGGAACCTAACAAATCTGGCCTCTCTCTAGGTTTCATTTCACCCCAGGTCATCCTCTGGTCCTCACCATCCTAATAATGCTGCCCCATTAGCTCCCCTAGAACCCAGCCGCTGACCACCCCCACTTCCTCTCAGTACCCACCTCCCTGTACTGCCAATATGCTACTTTGGGTGGGGGGGCCAGAAAGGGTTGTCATTCCCACTGATGGGATAGGGAGTAGCTAAACCTAGGAGTCTACAGCAATAACTGAAACACATTCTCAGGCTACTGTACTAAAAACAGAAAATAAATCCAACACAAACCACCTCCCCAAACCACCCAGCAAATAAAATTAGCCATTCTACAACACAGATCACAAAAAACAAAATCAAACCACCCTCAACACCTAAATAAAATTAATTACCCTTCCATGCAACCAGCAATACAGTAAAATCAAACCACCCGCAATACTCATAATACCCCAAGCATTCATACACCAAACATACACCTAAAGCCCTATCCAGGCACACCAATTCCCATATACTGTACTACTCTTACAATAAATCCCAATATCTTACAATTTACTCACATTCAGGCCATCCACTCTAACTTAATCATACATCAATACACAGCCACACCAAAGTAAAATAACAGATTTTCGACAGCTGTGCCAGAGTCCAGAACATAGGCTGAGGAAAATAAGCAATGTCCAAAAAGTGCTATTATGTAAGAGGTGATAGCCCCAGATACAATCACATTGTTCTGCTCCCACCAGAACTAAACCAAAAACAGCCATAGATGAATTTCCTTAAGACAGTTCTCCCACTACTGCCTGCCACATGGTCAGTGCCCAAATAAATAGAAACACAAATGTCTGAGTGAGCAGGCTGTGTCACCACCCACTGGCACACTCAGTATAATCCTTTTCCTCTAAGCAGTTCTTCTGGCATCCAGGTTAAATTTAGCCAACCAGTGCTGTGTGTCCAGCCCTGCAAAATCAACATTGAGAGGTCGACCAACAACCAATTCAGATATGCTAGAAAAAGGGACCTGCCACCTCAACAACTATCCTTGTCTATGGCACATCAAACAGTGGAGATAACAGAGGATGTGCCAAAGGTATATAAAATAAGCATTACATCACACCAACACATCAGAGATGACACAGTGCATTAGAAGCTTGCTGAGGTTCAGTGGTCAGCTGATCAGCCACTACCCTCTGCCACTACTTAAACCAGCTAGAGTCACAAGTTATCTTCCTCCCCCTCAACCCCTCCTCCAACTTCAACATTCTCCTGAGTCTCCTTGGCTCCTTGACCCAGAATTCCCATTTCCTTTAACCATAGGTCTCCATCTATGGCACCTCTAACTGGGTAGAAATAACGGAGAATAAGCCAAAGGTACATAAATAAGCATTACACCACACCACCACATCAGAGATCAGATACAGTGAACTTAGTTTTTTTTTTAACCAAACATTTACGTGAACTTAATTAGGCACATTCCTTTAAAATTAAATTTTACATTCTTACATAATTAAAATTGGCTTTCCATACAATGTTCTGGTATCATATACCAAGTTGCCTAAGAAATGCATCAGAACTGGAATCTGACCCATTTGTCTATAACAGAAACCCCAAATGTTTCCAGTAGAAAAGACATACGTCTGATGACGTTCAATATTTATTCTTGGAATAAGAACTGACTCACTGTTAACATGTTTCTAATTAGAACTTTGCAAGCATAAAAATTCTGTGGATGAAACATTAACCATCAGCTCTGAATAAATCATGGCATGTATTCAAATTAACCTTTTTAAATTTTCAATAACAAGCCTTCAAAATACAATTATTTCTAGATTTTCTGCAAATAAAATTTAAAACCATAATTTACACAAATAAGTAGTTACTGATGTCTTTGGGCTGAAAGGAGCATTATAGTAATAAATGAAACGTTTTGCCTATGTACAGAATCAAAATATATGAAACAATTAATACTGAAGTTGGTATTTACTGAGTATTAAGTGTTGCCATATAATGTGATTTGGCATGCAAATACGGATTTGCATTGGTGATAGTGACATAATCTTCTGCCATTTCAGGAACAGTTACAGTACAAGCCCCAAAGCCTGAGCACCCTAGCAAATCACAACAACAAATTTAGAGTTGATGGATGATGGAGAATAGGAAATAGCCAAATGGTATACAAAAAGTCACCCTCATAAACATGATGTTCCCTGTGTATTATAAATATGCACTTAACAAAATGAACATGTTTGGGGTTTTGACACAGATTTTTAGTGTTTGCCTCTAAATCAGCCAGGTTTGTCCAAACAACAGAAATTTTTGAAAGTCACTTAGTATATGGAAACTGAAATGCATAAAACACTGGCTCAGTTCCCAGAATTCCATGTTTTAGAACTCAGCTTTGACTATCTTAATCATTGGGAACCTGTGTCTTTGGCAATGATCCTATGGTACATGCCAGTGCTGTGACCAGGCTTGGTGTAAGCTGTTCAGAAGGGAACGTTAAGCTACTTTCCCTTATTAAACAGAAAAATAAATGGTTGAAGGGCAGTTGTTGGGGGTAGGGGCTACAGCATAGAGACAACACAAAGTTATTATTTGGAGTTCCAACTCAGATAACCTTGAAACACTGTGTCCCTAATGTTTATAGTTTGAATTCTAATTTTCTCCAACACAGAACAAACCTGATGAACCCAAAAAGATCAGAAACAAAATAAAGAAAGATAAGCTCAAAGCGCAGGGCAACTTTTGGGAAATTCCAGCACTTGATCAAGGCCTTCAGCCTCACACTGAGGGATCATCCCTGGTGTCTAAGCAGGAGTGGCCTGCTGTCTCTACATGCTGACAGGACACAATATGCAATGTAAATATAATTAAGGGTTCTGGTATTATCCCTGTTGCAAATTTAAAATTCACAGGCAAACTATGGTGAATTCACCCACTATGCACTATGTGGAGTATTTGTGTAAAGTGCACTTCATAATTTGCAGCAATTTCTCTTGAATTTCATGATGCAAATTACAACAATTCAATACTTTGCACTGAATCTGCACCACAAAGTGAATCAATTCATGTTGTAATATTCACTGTAAGGTGTGAAGTGCATCAATTTCTGTAGCAAACTTTGAGCAATTGCATGAATTTTACTGCATAAATTGACACACTTTGTGGCAAACTCCATGAATTGCAGAGTTTTAAAACTTTGCACACAGCTTTTTGGCATGGGCCTAGTCAAAATGTGCTTGATATTTTACAAGTGGTCTGTGGCCCCATGACATCCCAAATGTTGAAGTCATCTGTGATGACACAGGGATTCCAGTTCACAAGTAAAATATCAGTTCCAGATCAAAAGTACAATATCAGGAATAGATCATAAGTAAAATATCACTCACATAAAGCGGGAATGATCTATGGGGCTATAAGAGACAACATGAAGGACTCTCCAACAAGTCTAGGCACAGATGAGAAGTGTCACTCCATACTCCCATCCCTACATCAACCTGTCTTAAATACTGGTGACTGGCCCACAAGGCATGCCCTGATAGCTGTAGCTTACTCATGCAAAACAATGTACTATATCTTTGGTACTACACCCTTGTACCACTCAAATCCATAGGTCTTATTCCACATGATTTATGCTGGAGGTGTAACCTAGGGAGGGGTGCCCTGTATCATATCTTGTGGGACTGCTCATTATCCAACAATACTGGAAAGATGTACTACATAAATGTTCCCAGATTTTGGTTAACATTCTACCCTCTTCCACTGGCCTGTTTCTCTTTGGGATCCCCCTTAAACCTGCTACATGGAGGGGCACAAAGTACTATGGCTCATTGCGTTGAGTGTCAAAATCAACCATTTGCTCCTGCACCAATGACATACAATTTCCATCCCCGCTGTGAATGAATGACTCTTAGTGATGAGGCAGCTGGCTCAGCTCATTAGGCTCTCCCACTGGGCTAAAGGCCCCCTCTGAATGTTCTACAAAATATGGTCCCCCTATTTTCCTTCCCTTCTTTGCTCCCTGGTCCCCAGGTTTCTAGCTTAAGAGGCTGAGCAGCCCTGGCAACATCCATGAATTTTCCAGCCATGTATGTAACTATAGACTGCTATGTTTAAATCCTAGAAATGCAATCTGCTGCACACTCCCTCTTCCTTTTCTTTTTATTAGGGGGCCCTCACCCACCCCCTTTTGTTTATTCCAGTTGTAATGCACTCTAGATATGTCACCAGTATGACTTAATAGTGTCTTTTGGACATTGTAAGTCCTTGTCTTTCTCTGTTTGTTTGTTTGTTTGTTTTTTTGCTTCTGTTAAGCAAAGAAAAACTGAAATCTTCAAAATAAAAAAAGATTAACAGTGAAAAAAAAAGACTAGCTAACTAACATTCACCCCATTCCATGGGTAAGGAATCTGAGATGGAACATTATTGGTGCATGGAGGGTGGGGTGTTAGGATTGGAAACCCTAACACCACATTTCCCTACTTTTGATGGTGGAACCCTAACAAATGCATTAACAAATTTTTTTTTGCCAAGAATGTCCTTACTTTTTGAGAAAGTATAATCATTGTCTTATTTGCTTATGGGAGTACAGGGCCCTCTTGGCCTTGCACTCCCAACCATCAATAATTCTTGACAGATTGTAATTGTATCATTACCACTCCATAATACTATACATTTTAGCATTTGGGAGTGGAGGGCCCTCTGGGCCCTGCGCTCCCATCACTCCTTAATGCTATCCATATTTGAGTGTGGGCTCCACACATGCGTATACATGTATGACTGTGGAAGTGCAGGTCCCAGTCAGGATAGCCATTTTATTACCCCATCTGATGTACCCTGTACAGAAAATGTTCTAATCCCAGATGAAACATAATTCTGAGCACCAACAATGCCATTCCGCTTTACAGCTGCAAAACATATTTTGGCCAGGATTTGAAAAATGTCAGTTGTGACATACATTTGGTGGGGGTACTAGCAAGTCCATGTTGAAAATTTGGTGTCAAAATATTTTACATTTACAAAGTTATGAGCATCCATAGTGAAATAGCAAAGAATGGTCATAACTCAGCCATTTTTTGACAATTTGACCCAAAATGTTTCAACATGTCCTTTTCAGGATGCCACCTAATGAACAATAAAACTGTCATTTCGCAAATCCTGCCTGAAAGGTGAATTCACCAAGTGACCACAAAAATCACCATTTGGACAAGAGGTACATAATGACAGTCATATTGTTCATGAGGTGGGATCTCCAAAAGGTCACGTTGAAAATTTAAGGTCAAAATGTCAAAAAATGTCTGAGTTATCCATAAAAGTTGAAAGCCCCATTGAAATATCGTACATTGAACTGCATTTGCCTTAGTTTCTCATATTGCAGTCACCAGTTCCAGCAGTAAGACGTGTCTTTGATAGGGAGAGTGGATCTTGAACCTGGGACCTCTTCAGGTGAGTGAGGATATGTGGGAGAGTCAAGGGGGGTGTAAGGGGAGGTAGTTGCACATTGGGAGGTTGGGTGGGGGGGCGGATGTGACCCATCTATCAGCAATCTCAGACAAGGCACTTCCCCAGGCACATCTCAGCACAGAAAATACTGTATCTGTCCTCTGCCCATCCTGTCATCGCTCTTCTCTGCACCATTTTCAAGTTTCTCTTGTGTGCAGGAGCTCACTTTAGCTTATCTCTAGGAAAACATGAGTGAATGAGTGATTGCTTGCTGTATGTTAAATACTGGGTTTAAAGAATGTATTGGAGACACGGTCAGTAAGCTTTAAATGTATAATTATATCAGTCAAGACATACCCTTGCAGTGATTGGTGGCACTCTTGCACTTTGCCATGGCACTTAGCCCACTTGCTCTTAGCGATGATGAATACAGTGTATTTCACTTGTATGTCATTCATATGTATGAACATTCCAGATGTATGTACAAAAATGGCATGTCCCAATCCCAGCCCTATACATTTAATAATAAAAAATGAGGTTGTATGCACACTTTATCCTCCAAACAGGGGCTTCACAGGCATTGCAGAAATACCTCAGAAGGGTCATGAGGGCTTGCTGATCCTGTGTTGCCTTCCCCAATCCCCATACTGTGTGCACCATTGAAACCCATGGTGCAGGACTACCTCGGAAGGGTCATGAAGGCTTGCTGATCTTGTGTTGCCCTCCCCAATCCCCACACTGCATGCACCATTGAAACCTGTGGTGCAGGTCTACCTCAGAAGGTATGTGACCACGGGAACTTGAACTTCTAGCAGTTTAAATTTGGCACCTTTTATATTTTTGGACTTGAAAGCTAAGTTAAGGCCAGCTCCATCTTAGCTGCTGTCTCCTTGCTGCTGCAAATTTTATAAGATTCCCTGCATTTTTTGTTAGCCTTGTTTCTTAGCATTTTTGTTAATGAAAACTAAATTAAGCTCTGTTTAAGCCTGATTTAATTTCCTCCTTAAGTCTGTTCTCTGCCTCTCCCAGTGGCACCCTTAGCTGCCGTGATATTTGCACCTGCAATTCCAGCTCCCTTCCCCTCTCTAACCTCTGCGTAACTCCCCCTACTCTATTTCCCCCTCCCTCATTCTGGGCTACCTGTATTTAATTTTGGCATCTAATTTCTGTTCTCTCTCTCTTTCCCCACAGGGTCGTGAGGGCTTGCTGAACCTGTGTTGCCCTCCCCAATCCCCACACTGCGTGCACCATTGAAACCCGCAGTGCAGGACTACCTTGGAAGGTACGTGACCACAGGAACTTGAACTTCCAGCAGTTTAAATTTGATGCCTTTTATATTGTTGGACTTGAAAGCTAAGTTGAGCCCAGCTCCATCTTAGCTGATGTCTGCCTACTGCTGCAAATTTTTGGCCCTCCTGCCCACCCTGCTCCATCGCCCTATTAAATGCATTTATGCTTCTCTCACATCGTAAATATTAATTAGCCAGGGAGTCAGTCCTACCTCTCTCCCCTGACCTTGCATTGTCCTATAACAATACCACCTCTATTTTTAATAACCTCAGCTGCTCAGATCACACATATCTCCTCAACTGTTCTTTACTCATTGGCTCCCACTTGATAGAAACATAGAAACATAGAATTTGATGGCAGATAAGGACTACTTGGCTCACCTAGTCTGCCCATTTTCCTACCTAGTGGATAAACTGCAGATCCTAGTTAACCAACAGCCTACTTCCTCCTACTCCAACTAGAATTGCCTTTTGTCTGTCCCATGCATTCTTGAATTCCCCCACTGTTTTTGACTCTATGACCTCCTCAGGAAGGCTCCACATCCTCCTCAGGAAGGCTGTTCCATGCATCTACAGCCCTCTCCGTGACAAAATACTTACTCACATTACCTCTGAGCCATCCCCCCTCCATCTTCAAATTGTGCCCCCTTGTTCTTTCACATCTCTTTTTCTGAAAGATGCTACCCTCTTGGACTTTATTGATTCCCTTGAGGTACTCAAAAGTTTCTATCATGTCCTCCTTGCTCCCTCCTTTCCTAAAGGCTATACATATTAAGCTCCTTTAGTCTTTCTTCATATGTCTTCTGGAGCAGACCCAGCACCATTTTGGTTGCCCTCCTCTGAACAACCTCCACCCTGTTTATGTCTTTGCAAATTTGGGATCTCCATAACTGCATGTAGTACTCCAGATGTGGTCTCTCCAACTGTCTGTGCAGAGGGATAACAACTTCCTGTTTTCTACTGGTGATGCCTCTCCCTATGCATCCCAGTATCCCCCCAGCCCTCCGTACTGCCTTCTCACATTGCTTGCCCACCTTCAGGTCATCTGATATAACTACCACCAGGTCCCTTTCCATTTTTGTTGTTGTCAGTATCTCACCCCCCATTGTGTACTCTTCCCTGGGTTTTTGTTTCCCAGGTGCATTACTTCGCACTTCTTTGCATTGAATCCTAGCTGCCATACATTTGACAATTCCTCCAACTTTGCCAAGTCCCTTCTCATCCTTTCCACACCACCTTGTGTATCAACCCTGTTGCAGATCTTTGTGTTGTCTGCAAAGAGACATACTTTTTCTTCCAGTCCCTTTGCAATGTCACTTATAAAGACATTAAAAAGAACCAGCCCCAGTACTGAACTTTGCAGTACCCCTGCAGTAACCCCCCCTTTCTTCACTGTGGACTCCATTTACTATTACCCTCTGTGTCCTGTTGTCCAGCCAATTTTTTACACAGGCTTTCACCTTGGGACCCACTCACAGGCTGGCTACTTTGTTTATTAATCTTTTGTGCAGGACTGTGTCAAATGCTTTGCTAAAGTCTAGGTAGGCCATGTCCACAGCCCCTCCGTGGTCTATTACTTTGGTCACCCAGTCAAAGAAATTGATTAGATTCATCTGACATGACCGTCCTGCTTTGAATCCATGCTGCCTTGGGTCCTGTGCCCCACTGACCTCTAGGTACTCAACAATTCTTTCCTTCGGAAGTGATTCCCTCATTTTCCCTATCACTGAGGTCAAACTGACAGGTCTGTAGTTTCCTGCCTCTGTCTTGCTCCCACTTTTGTGAAGGGGGATCACATCCACCCTTCTCCAGTCCTCAGGTACCACACCATCCTCCCATGATTTGTTAAAAAGGGTAGTCAGTGGTGTTACTAGTTCTCCCCTTAGTTCTTTTAGAATTCTGAGGTGAATCCCATCAGGCCCCATTGCTTTATCCTCCTTCAGTTTTAGAAGTTCTTTCAGAACCTTTTCTTCAGTGAAAGGACAAATATTGACCCCCCTATCCAGAGTGCTTCTATTGACTGTATTAGGTACCTCCCCCTCCTCTTCCTTTGTGAATACTGAGCAGAAGTATTCATTCAGTATCCCTGCTTTTTCACTGTTCCTCTCTGCCCAACCACCCTCCTCTTTATTCAGACTTAGTATCCCTGCCTTAGTCTTTCTTTGCTACCTACTATACCTATAAAAGGTTTTATCTCCCTTCTTAACTGAGTTGGCTATCTTTTCCGCAGTTTGGGTCTTTGCTATTCTGACTGCCTTTCCCGCTTCCTTCTGCTTTAACTGGTACAGTTCTTAGTCCTGCTTCTTCTGTGTTTCCTTATACTTCCTGAATGCTGTCTTTTTCTCCCTAACCTTCCCTGCCAGTTCTTTTGAGAACCATAGTGTTTTTTTCTTTCATTTTGATTTGTTTATTTGCTTCACACAAAGGCTTGCTGCCTCTGTGATGGCAGTTTTGATGTTTCCCCTTTGTTGCTCCACCCCACCTTCTTGCCTGTTTGCTAGTGCTTTTCTGAGGCACTCTCCCATTTTGACAAAATCAGCCTTCCTGAAGTCCAGTAAATTCATTTTTGTATGACTTGACTCTACAGCTAAGTTTATCATGAACCACACTGTTTGGTGGTCACTTGTTCCCAGATGGCTACCCACTTCTATATCTGAGATCCTCTCTCCATCCCCATTAGAGAGTACCAGGCCTAAGAGTGCTCCCTCCCAAGTGGGTTCCAAAACTAGCTGTCTGAGGCATACCCCCTGTAGGGTATCGAGAATGGCCCTGCTCTTGAATGTGGCTGCAGCAAAGGTGCTTCAGTTAACATCTGGCATATTCAGGTCCCCATCAGCAATATCTCCCCTTTCTCTGCCACCCTAAGGCTGCCTTCTATCATTTCCTTGTCCATTTTCTTCCCCTGAGATGGGTGGCTGTATACAACCCCTGTGCGGATTGTGGTGCCATTTCCAGTCTCCAGGGTGACCCACAGTGCCTCCTCTCCTCCCTGTTTGTCCTTTAGTTCCATTGCTTTGATCCCTTCCTTTACATAGAGAGCTACTCCTCCTCCTCTTCTACCCTCCCTGTCCCTCCTGTAGATTGTATACTCTGGTATGTTGACATCCCAGTCATGGTTCTCTGTGTACCATGTTTCTGTTACTGCCACAATATTTAGGCATCCTTCTTCCATCAAGGCCACCAGTTCAGGGAGCTTGTTACCTAGACTATGAGCATTGGTACTCATTACCCTCCATGTTTTGATGGCCTTATTCCTTTTTGCCCCATCCCTGTCCTTATTGCCTTTGTCTTTTTCTCCATTTGCCCCTACCCTTCTCCCCATCAACTGCTCTGTCTTGGTATTTACCTCACTAACTACCCTGATATTTGGGGGGGCTAGGATTTCCCTTCTCCTTTTCAGTTCCTCCCCCCTTGGCTAGTTTAAATGCTTGCCAATGAAGCTTTTAAACCTATTACCTAAGATCCTCATTCCACTCCTGGACAGATGCAGACCATCTGGATCATCTGGATCAGATTGTTGTAATATTAACTTCATCCCCGCTACTTGCTGATGCCCACTGTTCGTCAGATTTGACCACTGTGCAGACTCCATTTCATTTATCACTTAGATTTTTTGCTGTTTTATCCTCAGTGCTCAGTGACTCCTCACTCTCAGACCTGTATAATCCCTCTCTGGTACCTCCTCTTGACCTCTTCTCCCTCATTCTCAGTGATCTATCCCCCATCATGTTTGACTTCCCAAACTCCTAGTTAGTCTCATGGCCATGGTTGGCTGTCAGCTTTGCCTACTTTACCTGTCCCACCTATCCATTACCCACCCGGATTTTAATCCTGACTTGTATGCACAAGTCAAATCTTTGTTTAGCTTCTCTAATTCCCTCATTCATAAATACCCACCTCTTATATGGCAGCACATACTACAAGCCATCTATCCTGCCAAGCTGGGTCACTACCCTATGACTCATCCTTCCTATTTACCCAAGTGGTGGACATGTCTATATCATTTTTGCTGAGAGGCGTGGATAACTTTTGTATGCCTGGCCTTAATTTAATTAATTTTTTAACTGTTTAATTCAATTGTTTAATTAGTATTTCAGAAAGACCTTTGAGCGTGAGCTCTTTTACAAAGGTTCCACTTCAGGGTGGACAGTAAGACAATACACATATTCAGTGGTTACAGAGGCCTGATCATTAGGCATTAAAGAGCAATTACATGACAATTAAACCAATAGGAGAAAAAAAACTGAGCAGTTGTAATTGAATACTAAGCTATTTCTAATTGGTTGTCCTAGGTAGCACACCCCTGGAAACTTCCAAATACATTGAGATACTATGGCAGAGTAACTGCATAGGGTTTAATGCTATCCCAGATGGCGAGAGGCTGGGTGACAGTGAAACAAGGGGGACTGGGTTTGAAACCAACCGCGGAGAGCGAGAGGTGGGGGATAGTGAAACGGGGGGGCTGTGATGGGGGGAGCAGCTCCAGAGGGCTTTGTCGAGTATGGTGTGTGTGAGTGGGGAGGGGTTTGGGAGAGGCAGTATCAAGTGCATTTAAAGAGGACTGATAGCTTACTTAAGCCCTTGGCTAGGCTGGAATGGAGGCAGGGTTCTCTAGGTAGCCCTGCTGGGTGTTACCTTGGGGGTAGGCCTGTCTATCAAGGTGAGCCTGAGAAGCAGGTGCATTTTGAGTTAGACATTAGGTGCTGTTTGAGGCCTACTTTGAATTGAGACAGGCTGTTGTTTGTTTGTAATTTCATCGGGAGTTCATTTATCCAGAGGGGCGCTCGATAGGAGAAAGCATGCTGCCCTAGTGAGGCTCAGCTGAATGGTATGGACAGTGCTCCATTCTTCCTCCATCCGGTGATGTGTCTTGAGAGAGAAGCCTCGAGCAGGTTTCCTTTACAGGGTGGGGTTTTTCCAAGGAGTGCCTTCTTTCCCAGGAGGCAAGTTTGGTATTTGATACTGTCTTTTAGGTTAAGCCAGTTTGTATGCTCATACAGGGTGCAAGTATGAGTGTAGTGATCTGTACACAGGGTGAGGCGGCATGCCTTATTGAGTGCAATTTGGACCCTTTTGAGCAATGTATCAGTAGCAGCTCCATAGACCACCAGCCCGTAGTCTCTCATGGAGAGTATGGAGCTGGAGACTGAGATTCAGAGTGCTTCCAGGGTGAAGGATTTCTTATGCCTATAGAGGACCCCAATCTTTGTGTTTACCACTTTGACAAAGGAGTCTACATGGTGCGTATAAGTGAGAGAGTCATCAATGGTAACTCCAAGGTACTTGAGCAAGTGCACCTGCTCAATCTGCTCACCAGCCTCGTTGGTGATTAAGAGGGGAGCATGCTTGTGTTTGTTGTAGGGACTAGATTGTAGCATGGCCTTGGTTTTCTTGTAATTTAGTAGCAGCTTTGCCTACTGAACCAGTCCTCGAGTTTATTGAAAGAGTTCTGTAGTTCTGTTTGTAGGGCAACCTGAGAGGTGCTGCTGCTCAGCAGCATGGCATTGTTCACATACAGAATAAGTTTGGTATCACAGGCTGTGGGTAGGTCATTTACAAAGAGGCTGAAAAGCAGGGGCCCTAGAATTGATCCTTGAGGGACTCCTAGGAGTACATCTCTGGAGCTGGATAACGTCTGCCCGATTTTGACTTGCTGGCTCCTGTGTGTTAGGTAGTCATTGAACCAATTTATGGCGTTTGGTGCCACACACCCGCTCTTTGGAGCTGGAGTACTAGTAAAGGGTGGTTGATGGTGTCGAAGGCTTTGGTGAGGTCAATGAAGATGGACCCCACCAATTTGCCTTCATCCAGTGCCTTGTGCGCATAGTCAGTGTATTCCAGCAGTGCCGTGGTGGTACTGTGTTTTTGCCTGAAACCATATTGGTTTGGGCAGAGCAGATTGTACTTATTGAAGTATTCTGTTAGTTGACTTACCGTGATGTTTTCCAAAGCTTTGGATAGTGGGGAGAGGATAGATATTGGCCTGTAGTTTGACACCAGCACCTTGTCACCATTCTTATGCACTGGAGTTACCAGGGCTTGCTTCCATACCTCTGGAAATTGAGCTAGGGCCAAGGATTTATTAAATAGCATTGTTATGGGCATAATAAGAATATCAAGGGTGAGAGATAGTAACTTCATGTCTAGCCTGTCACTCCCCAATCTGGTTTTGCCTAGGACTTTCCTGACCATCGTTAGGGCCTCCTTCACCATCACCTTCTTAATATAGAAGGCTGGGTGGTTAGTTATGAGAAGGTTGGCGCAACCTTGGTCCTCCACAGGCAGAAGGTAGTCTGGAGGCAGCACTGAGGACAGGTCTGTAAAGACCTGGTTAAAGGCATCAGCAATGGCTAGCGGATCTGAGGAGGATGAGTTATTAATGTTGAGCATCTCTTGGCTTTTGTGAGCCTGATAAATTTGGTGCACTGATTTCTAGCCGTTTTGTAGCACTGTAGGTCATGCTTGCTGCCTGACTTTAAGGCTTTTTCCCAGAGGCAGTCCCTCTCCTTTAGGAGGGAGAGGAGCTTGCCATCAATCCAGCCGTTAACCTCCCCCCCCCGAATTTTCCATTTTGTGAATGGTGCATAGATATCACAGATGGAATTGAAGCCCTCAGTGAAAAAACTAAGGTCCAGGTCCAGTGTAGGTGCCTTGTTGATGGGGGACCAGTTGTAGGCAGACAGGGCCAATTTGAGGGATCCAAGTTTGCCTTTCCACAGAACCCTGCTCTTGATGAGGCGGGGTGGGCTTTTGGCAAATTTAGTGGTCCATATAAAGGAGATTGGGGAGTGGTCACTTAGCACATCCGGGAGAACCCTGAGTTCAGAGAATCGAGTCAGTGAGCTTGCTAAGACCCAGTCAATGAGGGTGCTGGTACCAGTCTTGTAGTTCTGCCTGGTGGGGTGAGTTACAAATTGTGTGAGATTGTGGGAGGTGATTAGGTCTCTGGAGGGGTGTTGCCTCCTAACATAACCAGTTATTATTAAAGTCACTGGTCAAGATGAATTCTGAGCCCTTTCTGAGTGTGCTAATTTCTTCCATAACAAGGGGAAGGCTTTCCTTGGCTTTCTTGGGGGGCAGGTAGGTTGTGATGATGGTAAGGGTCTTGCCTTTTAAGCCAACTTGTATTTTTACCACTAGTAGCTCATAATCCTCCACAACTTTGGAGATGGGGAGGACAGAGTAACTCAGTGAGTTTCTGGCATATAGGAAGCAGCCGCCACCTTTCCTGCCTATTCTATCAAGTTGAAATGCTTGGAATCCTTCGAAGGCCACCTTACCATCTTTGATCCTACCCGACAGCCAGGTTTCTGTTAGGCAGAATATGTCAGGGGCAGGGGCATGGATGGTCATCCAAGCCTGGAGCTGGTCAAATTTGGCAGTTGGACTGCAGATGTTTAGCGGTGCTATCTTTAGGCTGTTCACTGTATGGACCCCCCTGCTCCTCAGAGTTGTTGGTCCAGGGTTTAGGTGAACATTGCCAGAGAGCAGCAGTAGCAAAAAGATAACCTTTCTGGCAGATAAGGTGATGTTTATCTTCCCTCATGTCTTCCGTCACCTGCGCTTCAGGTGGGGGAGGCGTCTATATGCCTGTGTTAAATTAGGGGGAAAGCTAACCATTAAGGTTACAGTTTGGAAGGTTGGCTTGGCAATAACTGTCTACGGAAGGTGCGGGAGGATAAAAAGTCTATCGTTACCAGAAGTGGTAGTGGCCCTGTGTATGCTTTTCTTCTAGCTTGCACCCAGTGGGGATTCAGAGTGGGGAGGTAGGGGTTCGAATTCATATATGGTACCAACAATGCCAAAAGAGGTAGTGAGGAGTAGTGGTAGGTGGCTGCACCCCATGGTAGTTTGTTTGGTGTTGCTGGCCTGCTTAACTGCTAGTTGGTTTATAGTTGAAAGGGTATATAGTCGAAATAAGGTGAGGTCCCTAACAATAGGGCAGATAAAGCAGTAATTGAGAGGAGTTACATGGAGTGGCTGGAGAAAAAGTTGAGCGCATGTGTATGATCCTGTGGGTGGGACTGCTTTAAAAAGGGGCAGTGAGAAAGTGGGTCAAGTCAGGTATTGAAAACAGGGAGGCCAACAGCATGAAAATGTGCAGCAGTGGAGTGACCAGTCAGCTGCTAGGCTGAGGAAAGGGGCGGAGTAAGGGTCTATTTAATACTGTGAGGAGGTGGGGGAAGGGGGTGCATGAAAATTCAGTCCAGAACACAGCACAGAAAAAGATTTCCCTGAGATCAGGAATCACCAGGCGTTGGAAAATCAGCCAAGGAGCAAAGCTGCCAATCAGTGCCTGGCTTCTCCACTGGGCATCCAGTCAAAACAGTGGCATTCAAAACCATGAGTTTCAGAGGTCTGGTGCATACCTGAATCTGTCCGGGGGTCAGCTGGGTGGTCTGTTAGCTGTGGCCTGCTTGGAGAGAGTCAGGGCCACAGGAGCAGCTCAGGAAGCCCACAGATGGGCTGTTTGAATCTGTCCGGGGGTCAGTCGGGTGGTCTGTTAGCTGTGACCTGCTCGGAGAGAGCAAGGGCCACAGAAGCAGCTTGGGAAGTCCGCAGATGGGCCTTATTGGGGGATATCAAGCTTAATCCTGGCCCCTCCACCGACACAATGCCTATCAACAGCCCTAATTGGTCTTACCCCAAGGGCTTAAAAATCACCCACATGAGCATTAGAAGCCTGCCAGCTAACTACCAAGAGCTCGAGGCCTGGGTTGCCCAAAACTCCCCTGACATTCTAGGGCTTACAGAAAAATGGCTCACACCATGCATCCCCGATGCACTGTACAACTTAAATGGCTATAACCTCTTAAGATTTGACTGCCCCACATTGAGCAGAGGAGGTGGAGTCACCTTTTACTTTAAAAATCACCTCAAAGTCTCTGTACAACTCTCTGTGCTTACTGGCCCCTGTGAAACACTTCATACTGTCCTGAATTTAGGTGATACCAAGTAACTAAGCCTTATTTGTGCTTATTACCCCCCCCAAAGAGTGCTCTCTGTGGGCTAACTGAACTTGTGGGATATCTCTCCTCCCTATAAGGTAAACCTGAAATCATTCTTTTGGGCAACTTCAACCTGGACTGGCTGGGGAGTGGCTCTGGCACTTACTCCGAAATTCTTGCCAGACTTCACCTTTCCCAACTTATAAAGGATCCAACTAGATATTCTACAAACAATACACACCATTCCCTACCTGACTGGATTACCTCTAACAGACCTAACAAGATTCTGTCTGCTGGCACATTCCCTAACTCTATTAGCGACCACCTTCCCACTTTCTGCATTTGGAATGGACACTCCCCGAGAATTCCCCCAAGACTAATAACTTTTAGGGACTTCTCTAAACTTAACGCATTAGCTTTAATGACTGATCTGAAGTCAATCAACTGGTCTCCCATCTTTTCCACTAGTGACGTTGATAATGCCCTTGACTATTTCACCTCAACCCTACTCACTCTTCAGGAGCAGCATGTTCCGCTAAAGAAGAGGATAGTAAGGGGCTCAAATACCAGATGGCTGCACAAAGATCTACTTGCCTCCTTCAAAAGCAGGGACACCTCCTGTATCTCTGCAAAGAAGTCAAAGCATCCAGGGGACTGGGAGAAATACAGAACTTTGAGGAATTACTGCAAAAGGGACATACAAAAAAACAAAAGAGGTATATTGCAATAAACTCCACAGGTGATGCCCATGGATTCTGAAACCACATCAAAACTTTCCTGGGCCAATCCCGCATGCCCACTATAACTGAGCTAACACTAAATGGTGCAAATTACAACAGTCTAACAATGATTGCTAATGCATTCAACACATATTTTTCCAACCTCTTGGCCTATATGGACATTTCCGGTGATGCTCCTGCTAGCTCCCATACCTCATATGGGGACCTCCGTCTTTCACCTTAGACTGGTCTCATCAAAGGACATATGCTTCTTCTTAAAGTTAGCTCACCCCATGGCTCTGCCAGACCCGATGGACTGCTGCCTAGGTTCATAAGAACTGCAGCCCCTGCTCTTGCTGTTCTTGTGTCCAGGTTAATCAACCGCTCCATTATATCTCAAGCTGTACCCACTCTTTGGAAGATTGCCCGTGTCATTCCCATTCACAAAAAAGGGATACTAAAATCATGGGCAATTACTGCTCCATATCCATTCTCCCTACTCTCTCCAAAATACTTGAGAAGGTCGTGCGGTCACTGAATACCTACACCTCAACAACCTCCAGTCCCTGGCTCAACACGGCTTTCGAGCAGGGCATTCCACAACAACTGCTGTTATTTAACTAACCAACGATATCCAGATTGCTATGGATAAGGGCCTCCTTACAGGAGCCATCTTCATAGATCTCATGAAAGCCTTTGATCTTATAAATCACCCTCTGCTACTATCCAAGCTGTTCTCCCTGGGATTCTCACAGTCTGCTACTTCCTATTTTAATAGCTACTTGTTAGGCAGAAAGCAATTTGTTAAAATTGAAACTGCAACCTCAGAACCTGCTTCCACTAACCTGGTTGTTTCCCAGGGATCAATACTTGGCCCCTTACTTTTCCCACTCTTTATTAACAATCCACCATCTCTGCCCTGCTCCTCGTCCATGATCCTATACGCGGATGACATGGTACTCTACTCAAGTGCCAAAAAGACCTGCTCTGCACAAATGCAAATCTGCAAATTGACTTTGATGAACTACACTCCTGGTTGTTACAAAACAAGCTGTTACTCAACACTAAAAAAACTGTGGCCCTGCTCTTTGTCTCCTCCCCAGACTCAGATCTTGTACCTGCCCCCTTTCAATTCATGGTCCTGATGGCTGCCCACTGGAGATGGTCACCTGTTTCAAGTATCTTGAGGTAACCCTAGACCCATCTCTTGACTTCAACCTGCATATAGCTACCACTTGTAAGATGGTGAACAACAAATTAGGTCTAGCTTATAAAGTCAGGTCCTTCCTCAACTATGAGGCCAGACTGGCTATTGCTCAAGGATACCTCCTCCCCTGTCTGACATATGGGTCTCTTGCCTATCTAAATGTTAACAATAGTGCCTTACAAAAATAGAACACCTGCTACAACTACATTTGTCGATTTGATCTCTCAGCACCAAGACTGACACACTGTTGTTAGCTCTACTCTCGACCTGGCTGGCTCTCTCCATCCTCACATTGACTTTTTGCTGCTGGCTGCCTAATTGAAAAAATAGTTAGAGCTGGATCTCCTGGGCATCTCACAGCCATGTTAGTCTTCCCGGACCCAACTCATCCCCTCAGATCCTCTGATAAATCCTCTCTTGTAATTCCCAGATGCTCCACAAAAATAGGTAGTCTCTCCTTTGCAGTAACAGTCCCCAAAATCTGGAAATCAGTCCCTCATCATGTCAAAATTTCAGTTTCACAAAAGGCCTTTAAAAAGGGTCTTCATTCCTACCTAACTGACACAAACATCTGCTCTTGCCCTAACACTCCGAAGTCTCTCTCTTAGCAGCCTTACTGGCCCCTGCAGCATGTCCCCCTCTTTCTGCTCTGTACTCTCTGACTGCTGTACTTGTCTCCACATTCATTCCCTATAAATGTGTCTATTTGTTTCTCCACATTACTGACCCCCTCAGGGTTCTCCATATCCCCTATTTCTACTGACCCCTTATCACTGTGTCTGCTGATCTCCTCAATATATTTTTGGGATGTCTAGCTAGCAGCTTGTATGTCCAGTTCTTAATTCACTATTAACCTATCATTGCTGTATTGTAGTCTCAGTCATCCGATTTTGTATTCACTGTTCTGTTATTCGTAAATCTTATGTAACTTTATGTAATATGCAAATTGTTAATCCTGTTTGAACATTTATTTCCCATGTTATGTTATGTTACATAACTCTCCCAGGTCGTGCCTGAAAATAGGCAACACTCTTGTCTAGTGCACCTACCTTGTTAACAAAAACAAAATAAATAAATAAACGAATTAATACTGTTAATCACACCTGTTAAACAGGTGCTAACTGTGCTGCCAGTTGATAAAGATATGCTTGTTTTACTCAGTGTCAGCCTGCTCATCAGAACAAGGAGCTTTGGAGAAAACAAATAGGTTAAACAGATCAGAGTCTGCAACATTTGATGACTTGGCATGTTTTCAATGAGTCTGATACATTCACTAAAAGTGAAAAGTGACTAGTAAGTGAGAAAGTGTGTTTTACTTAGCGGCTCCATTGATTTCAATACAATTTCTGTTGTATGCCATTTCAGATGTATGCACGTAAATAGGGTGTCCCACGCATGCGCATATATCAAGAAATGACTGTAGATGCAATCTGGGGATGCAATACCCGAATCCAGAACCTGGGTGCAATACTATTATATTTCTGATCTGAACAAGCAAAGGGAAACAGTAACAAGTATTAATATCTGCAAATCAATGTAAAAATGAAAAAACTACAACTACTACTTTCCTTGCTGTACAATCAGGCTATACAACCTGACAGTGTTTAGCATACCCGTTAGCCCTGGGGGTTAACATACCTTCTAGAAACAACTCCAGGCAAGAACTCTGGGCAACAACTGTAATATACATGAGACTGAATCAGGAGACTGAAGCACTAAACAAATCAGCAGGCAAATCACAGGGCAAATCAGTCATCTAAGAGAATCTGTGCTGTAATCATACTTGTAAGTTGTCCCCCCAGGTTGTCTCTGTTTAAACAGGTGTCAGGGTACATTCTAACAACTTTTGTTCAAATATCTAAAACAAAAAAAATAAAATAAAAAAAATCCACATAAAGAAAACCAAACTATCATAGGGGATATAATAAGCACTGGGAAGAAGCAGCTACCTGGTTTGCAACAAGTGATTCAAATATAATAGCCCTGGACAATAGCCCTCCCTCCAACCCCAAGAGCAACACACCAGGAGTGCTGGTGTGGACCTGAGCTGTGGATCACTATGACACATTCCCTAACTTCACACATCTGTCAAGTTTGTTTGAACTGGGGTTTAAACTCCCAGTTTAAGCTCTTCTAAGAAAGACAAACCCCAATGGCTTATCATAATGAAGCAGGCAGGGAAGACTTACAGTTTTCATCAGCTCTGGGCTGTGGCTGCTTAGAGGAGTCAGGTCAGGGCAGGTATCTTGCATTGGATCTCACTCACAGCCACACACAATGGACACACACCGCATGGCACCTGAAGCCTCTCGATGATGGTCCTGGATGATCCCGGGGATAATTGTCTTTTCGGGGGTCTTCTCCTCCAGCTTCTACCACAGCCCAAAGGAACTTGGGAGGATTCTGGAATGATTCCAGTTGAGTTGCAGGTAGGATTCGGGCCAGGGATTTGGATCTGATCAGCTCCAGGGATCCGCTGAAGCAACCTGGTGAAGCACAAAGCAACAAACTGGTGAAAAAACTGGAAATGCAAATCAGTAAAGTAATGCAAAGCAAGGGTGTAAAACCTATTGTGCTCACCAGTCCTTCCCCCCGCTGACTAATGTGTGGTAAAACCTAACCCTTTTTCACAATTTGTGGGAAAAGATGATTGTTTCATGAAAAACAAAGTGCTACAATTTGTGGCAAAATAATGCCTCAGATAAAATAAACACATTCTGTGGATTGTTTTAAAAAACTGACCTCCGAATCTAATTCCTCAGGCTCCAAATAGGTAAACACAACTGTTGGTGTTTACCAAATGACAGTATGATTTAAAATATTCAAGTTTATTTGCCTTGCTAACTGAAAACAAGATGGCGGTAGCACAATAGAACATTCCCCATTTACAAACTAGAATTACACTTTTGCAATCAAAAAATCCTCTTTCATGCCATCCCTCCAGCACAGCAGTAGCACTACTGCTTGCAATGCCAGCGACCCATGTTCAGTAGCGAGCCCGGGTTGCTGGAGGGCTGGCTCAGTGGAGAAGGGTTGAGCACCTGAAGGGCTGCTCTCCTTCTCTGGGGAGGGGCGGGCTGCAGTCCTCACTGCTATACCGCCACCTGGATGACCACGGGTAGTGGTGCAGCAGAGAATTCAGACTGGCAGGGAGGGGTGGACGTCAGCCGAGGACCGGAGGGAAGGCACGTCTCTGGGTGCCTTCATCCCATTGGTCCTCCACAAGTACCGACGTTCGCAGGGGGCAGGGACCAGAACACAGGAAAAAAAACATGTCTGGGCCAAAAGACAGGCTAGTCAGTGACTAAGAGGAACAGGGGGTACAGTTCCAGGTGCATGCTCCCCTGAGGTTTCAGAGGGGAAAGGGGGAACCCTCTGCCCCACCAGGGGGGTTATCCAGGGTTGCCTATGTTAATTGGAGCGGGGCACTAATGGAGCAAATTTCTCCGGTCCTCATGGCACAGCCTGTGTGGTGCATTGGGGGACCCTGAGAGAAGGACCAGATGTGGTGAAGAGGAGGCATAAACAGAAAGTAAAAAAAAAAATTAAGAAAACCTCTTTCACATGGCTCTGCTAAATTTTCCCTTAGGGAATAATGGGAAATTTTGAAATTTAATAACTTTTGAATGGATTAATATTTTCTCACCAAACTTTCAAAAGGCACAGCTGTGACCCAAGCTTTATATACCCTAAAAATATCAGACCAAACACCCATGCTGTTTCTGAGAAAGGGCATGACAAAGAATTTACACAAAAATGGTAATTTTCACATTATTTGACAATCTGTATCTCTGCACCTGCTCATCTGACTGGAATAATGCTTGCTACATCAAGAGATCCTGCGTCCTTGATGGTGCATGCAAAATTTCATGCAAATTATTTGAATGGCTATAAAGTTATTAAAGTCCAAAAGTTTGGGTTTAACATAGAAGTGACTGTTGAACCCTAACTATAGGGGTGTGACCACACCTATATATATATATATTAGAGGCAAAAAAACTCCATTTAATGCATTAGTTAGGGTTGCTTCACACCGACAAAAGTGAGGAAATTCGGTGTTAGGGTTGAAAGTCCCCCTTGGTCCCCCCGCCCACACCCCCAACTGGTATCGGGGTGTGCATTAGGGTTGTCGGCCATAACTCTCACCCCATCACATGTGTAAAAAAGCAGTGGTGCAGGAGATGGGGGTGAGGATTGGGACCAACAACCTAATCGCCTCCTGATGCTGGTTGGGAGTGTGGCGGAGGCCAAAGGGCCTGTTCGCTCGCTGGTGTAAGCTGTAACGATAAATGGAGATTTTCTCTAATTCCTTCTTTTGAGATGATGAAATAGTGAATGTAATGTGGCAGAGGGAGGGCGGGGCCCTTTGGGCTCCACACTCCCACCACATGATGTCTTGTCACATAGTAACATTGTGCCGGCAAACGTAAATAGTAATGTGCATGGTGATGCAAAGCAAAGCAGAAAGAGAAACAGTAGTGTAGACAGAAATGTTAAAAACAATGCAAAAGCAAGCGCAAATGAAAACGCAAAGGGTAACTCACATGGTGGCATAGACGTGAATAGTAAGTGAAACGAGAACAGAACCACAAGCAAAAACAGTAACGGTAACAGTAATGTAGTGCACAGGCTGGTTTTCCCTAAAAGCTGCATAAAGAAAGACAGTGAGTACAAAGAATGTATGCTTAATAACGGTTCTCAGAGCAGAAAATGAGGAGTTGGAATACTAAATTGCTTATATCTCAGGAACCGTACAACGTAGAAAAAAAATTTAAAAGTCATATGATTTATGACTTTCCTGGCTAGTTCTGTACTTAGTTCCCAGTAGGGCTAAGCATTTTTCTGATGAAAAGTCTGTATCTCACACTGTTTCAGAGATACTGGCCCTGAAAGGCGCAACGAACGCCATAATGTTATCCTAAGAGAAAAAAAGAGAAGTTTGGAGTGCTATAACTTTGGCTCTCTGTAACATTTTTTCACCAAACCACAAAAAGCCATGTCTGTGGGATGTTGGCTGTGTTCCCTTCAAATTTCAGCCCAAAAGACCAAACCATTATTTTGCAGAAGGGAGCCAAAGGAATCCTGTAATGCGTTGGATGCCATAATGTTATCCTATGGGAAAAAGTGTCAACTTTGGAGTGCCGTAACTTTGCCGCCATGTAATATTCTTTCAATGAAATACTGAAAGGCACATCTGAGAGATGTTGGCTGTGTTTCTTCCAAATTTCAGGCCAAAACACCAAACCATTCTTTTGTAGCAGGGTGCCAAAGAATTGCTGTCATTTTCCCCACAGCCTAGAAAAGTACTGTCGAAGTTTGCGAAAGCTTTTGCAAATTCATTCGACAGTGTCGCAAGTGTGACAGTACTTTGCAAAAGTACTTTTTTCCGAAATTTTAAAAACATATTTCTGGGGTTTTTACCCCAAAATAAAGACATGTCTAGCATCCTCAGGGTCCGACAAGGTAAATACAAAAATAATTAGGTTGCTAGAGGGTCCCAGTTTTAAATGTCAAGCATTTTTCTGATCACTAACTGAAAACAAAATGGTGGATTTGCTACAGTAAAAAGGCCATTTGCGACAGTAAAAACTGCATTTGCGACACTGTAGAACTTTTTGTTAACTTTTCCTGTTGCCTTATAATGGGAACTTGTTTCTTGAATAACTTTTGAACCGTTTAATATTATTTCATGAACTCTTCAAAAGGCACATTGGGGACCCCGGCCACCACGTTCCCTGAAGATTTTTACCAGTGGCATAAACACAATGTGACCTGTATCTGTGACTTAAAATTCCAGAAAAAGCGTGGCGGCTTGCATAGCTCACATAATAACTCCACAGCCGTGATGTACGCGATCGGCACAAACTTGGCAGATCCCAAGGCATATGGGTCTTGATTGTGTATTCCACATTTCAGTCAAATCTGTCAAATGGTTGCAAAGTTATTAAGGGTGCAAAACATTAATGTTTAACATGTAAATGGCTCCTCAACCTAACTATAATGGCACTACCGCGTGCCACTATAATATATATATATATATATATATATATATATATATATATATATATATATATATATATATATATTTATAAAATAGGTAAGTAAAATCACAGAAAATCCAGTGTGCTGACTGGATAAAACATGTCACATGACCGTACATTATTCCACAATGACCTCACACCTCCCACTTCGACCACACGCTTAAACTACTTTTTAGTCTTCAAAACCTTCTCACCAGTAGTGAGATCACTACACACCTTGCACACATAGGTAGCCACACACAAACAAGTGATAGATTCAGACTGCTACCAACATTAATATACAACTTCCCCTGATAAATGACTTCTTGCTAAAAGGTTAAAAGTAAGACTCAGTGTGTTGAAAAACTAAAAAAACAATGTTTATTTCCTTTCCTTATCTAAGGAAAAAGGTGCCGTCTTTACAGGGAGAACGAGTGGGGCACACTTTCACTTTTATTAGTGAAATGTAGCATGACCGAGCGTGGTCAATAATCAGTAATGACATGTAGATAGAATCTGAAAGTAAGTCCCTCTCTGTTAAATAGCGCAAAGTAACTGTGTACTTTACATTATTTTCACGTAGAATCCTGTAAAACAAGTTACCAACTGAAGCGAGTGAGGAGCACTTTCACTTTTATTAGAGAAATGTAGTGTGACTGAGCATGGTCAATAATGGTATGTAACATGTAGACAGAATCTGAAAGTAAGTCACTCTCTCTTGAAAAAGCAAAGAAACTGTGCAGAAAGAAAAAAGCTGCTGCCTGAAGCAAGTGGGGAGCTAGCGCATAGCGAGGGTGTCAGCAGCTTCAGATAGACAGACGCAAGGCAGAGCAAGTGTTGCTATAGCAAGGAGTGGGCTTCAAAACTTCCCTCAAAAACTATCACAACTATAGATATCATAAACTGCAACAACTGAGGAACTCTCTTTGCAAAGGCATTTATCTGCAGGGTGGGGCACTGTTCTATGTGCATCTCTCTCAGGGACCTAACATCTCAGCTAAATGCAGCAAAGTCTGAGATACACCACCTCAGACAAAAACTCATTCAGTCCTCATGGAACGTCAACACCGTACAAACGCCCTACTTCCCAATCACACAGGCCCCACTTCCACAAAGGACATGCCATCCAGGGTGCTGGCTAAGGGTTGGTAACTGCCCTACAAAATCAAAATGCTATGTAGATGAATATAAACATCCTGTATACTCATCAAACAGATACGCTCCACTGTCTTTCATGCAATCTGACAATAAGGAGTGCTTGGAAACAGACAGCAAACCAGCAACGCACAAGGTAGTGCTCACCACCAAGGTAAAAACAAAACTAAACAATACAAAACCAATACTAATCAACAGAGACTCTATGATTAGGAATGTAGCAACTCAACTCCAGCATTATGACCAGACTAACGTTGCAGTCTAGTGCATCCCTGGGACATTGGCATGGAAGGATACAGACCGCATACGGAACATAATGTGCAATAAGGAACCTGACACAAAAGTGATCCTCCACATAGGCACAAGACAGGAATTTAAATTAGCATGGGACAGACAGTGTGGGCGGCTAGCCAGGAACACGTGAAGGGAGGGGGGTAGCCACCCTGGGCATACTAGATGGATCAAATGGTCCCCATCTGCTGACACCATTCTTATGTTCTTATGAAAAACTGGATCCTGAAGATCCAGCATGAACTGGCCAGGCTGGCATCACGGGAAACTGAACAGCTTCCCTCAAACACAGGGGGAGCGGCCACAGCTGCTGAAGACCAGCAAGCCCCCCAGAAAGAAGCACATGCTGAAACTAGCATCAACCAGAGGAGGGACCGGGAGAGCAAACATTTAAAAAGGATAAAAGTGCTCAAGGTTAACCAAGTAAAAATCCTGGAGAACCAGGAGAAAATGTCTCTGCTCAGGAAGCTGACTGGTAGACATTCTCCTAAGATTAAGCCCCGTCGGTTAGCACTCCATCGCAAGATTCACAAACGTTGACTTTTCTGTTTGACCATGCCAGCTACAAAATAACTACCAGTTACTTATACATCATTTTAAACATGTTTTGTTGATAGTTGTTCCTTTTCTTTAACTAACCATCTTTGATTGTAAATAGTTCATGTTTTATTCTCTTGTTGTTTATCACTTTTAACTTTTTCCTGTTGTGTTTTGAAATATTCAAATAATCTGTTCACAGTAGTGTACTCTTCTTTGTCTTGGGATGGGATGGGATGAGATTATTGACTTACTGTAGCTTAAGGTTCAAAGAAGCTTATGTCAATTGGTAAACAAGTTGGGTGAGACACCCCACAGGCAGTTTACTGTTATAATCAGTTGTTAAACATCACATCAGTGGTAGTCCATACGTGCAGTACATGCACAGAACATGACAAGCCATGGAAGTTGTGATGCTTTTTTCTCAGCAGTGCTCATGTGCTGCTGACCACAGTGACACTGTACTGACTGTTACTTAGACACAGACATTTACATGGGGAGGAGAAGGATAATGATGGTCCAACCTGGTGGCACACAACAGGGAAAAATGCAACAATACTGGCAAGTACACATGCTAAGGGCAGTTAAGGGTCACAAGCACAGCATACTGAGACAGTCATTTGATGAACACAGGTTCCACATTACATGCACCCCACCGCTAGTTGAAGTAACTCTGTACCTATGTACAGTTCTACAACACTTAGGCAACTACCTCAGAAGAACCGTAACTGACAGATATAAAAAATAACATCTTGTACTGCATGAAACAGTATGACGTGAAGTACTTATCTGGTCAGTTGTGAGGGACACGTAAGTAGGCCACAGACTTGTTTCTCGATGGTTGGCTCCCGGCAGCAGCAGGAACAGCAGCAGCAGCAGCATAGGAGGAGCATGCTATATGGAGACCTGAAAAATAAAACATTATGGTATTTGTAAACATAAAGGAATCAACTTGGTTATTATATTACAAGATGATGATCTTGGATGCCATGATCAGCAAACGCAAAAATTCCTGCTTGTCACTCTGTAACCTTACATTACTAATTAAGCATATCAGTGCTGTTCAGACAGTGGTCAGTCACTTCATCAATTCCATCCCACCACCCTTTCACTTTTCATGGACACCCTCACCCAAGATTCTCTAGAGGTCTGGTGTACAATGTACACCAATCTGACTTAATTATGATGCTGTACTTGTGAGAAATAAATAATGACAAAACATAACAAGCAATACTACTTACCTGTCCCTAAAAAATCCACTGGAAGCTACAGCAGGCCATTAATGAGCATTAACTCACCATACAATTTATTTTCTAAGAATAATGAAGAGGTTTTATTTGACTAAAGTTAGCTTAAAAAAAATTACATATCTGTGCAGGTGGGATGGACACACTATGAAGAAACCATGATAGCGGCATCAGGTGTGATCTTGGCAGTAACAGCAGCAGCAGCGTGTGACATGCCTGGAAAGGCAATAAGTCAAGTCGAGATAAACAAACATAGGACATTTGGCTAGGCAACACTATGATATTGTATCAGGCTTTGTGAACATTTTCTTAGATACGGTACTATCTTTGAGTCGACTGCCAGCTGTGATTGCCTAACCAACCTGCTATCCTAAAATTTACCTACAACTTGTCCTCCACCATGTGTGTGCCCCCCTACCCAAACAACCACACACCACCCATAAGACACAATCTGCATCTTGAGGAATGAAAGTAGGAATACCAGTACAGTACTCACCTGCTTCACTGGCTGACATTGAGAGAAGAGGATCAAGTAAAGGGTATGAAATGGAAAGTTTTCCCTACAATATTTTTTATTTTTTTATTTTATTGAAATCTAGGATTACAAATATCTTTGAGCAGGAACTGCTAATTTACAAAAGGTTCCACGTCGAAGGAATGGGAGGTATACATACATACAAAGGTCAACATAATAATACATAGTTACACGATAACAAGAAGTAAGAGACTGAGGCTTAGGAAATTCCAGTAATTCAAAATGTGCCAAATGTTAGATAGCATGACATACCAGCCAAGGGCAATCTTGGAAATAAGCACTGCAGGTGAGAGGGAAGGGGGTATGCAGGCAGGAAGGCCATTGTCAGAGTTTAGAGGGTGAGGGTAAGAGCTCTAAAGTGGAGGGAGAGGAGGGATAAAAGTCAGGAAATGCCCCGGGGGAGGAAAGGGAGAGGGGGCAAGGGGGTAGACAGGTAGAAGGGAGCAAGGCGGGGAGAGATAGCTGTCAAGACTGAAGTGGAGGGCAGTGAATGGTGGGCCCCTGATTAGGAGAGGCAGTCACATCGACTACTTGAAATGAGATGAAGTTGGAGTTGTCTCTTAAAAGGGCCAAGAGCAGCAGCAGTAAGAGTTTCTTTGTTGAGAGTATTGTACCACTGTGGTGCTCTGTGAGCAAAGGCCCTCTGGCCCATGGTAGTCCAGCATCTGGGGACAAGGAAGGTTAGTTGTTGTGAACTTCTAGTTTGCTGGGTGCTGTGGTGGTCAATGAGGAGCTTTTCAATGCCCGGGGGCATGACCCCGAGGAGGACTTTTTTGGCTAAGAGGCAGGTTTGATACCGTATCCAGCTGTTGAGAGGTAGCCATCCTGCCCGAGTGTACAGGTCACAAGTGTGTGTAAGTCGATCAGCCCCAGTTAGCAGCCTGCATGCTTTGTTGAGTGCAACTGTAATTCTGTGGAGGGCAGAGGCGGAGGCACAGCCATAAATTGCTAGCCCATAATCGATGATGGAGGTGACTGAGCTGTTGATAGCCAACTGGAGAGTGTCAGGAGTCATGTAGTGTTTGTGCCTGTAGAGCAGGCCCATACAGATGTTGGTGGCTTTGGCGACAGAATCTATGTGCCGACGGTAGGACAGTGAGCTGTCCAATGTGACACCTAGGTATTTAAAATCAGGAACGTGTTCAAGTAAGGTCCCTGTTTGGTTTAGGATGGTGAGGTCACGGTATTTTTATTTGCTCCTGGCATTGTAGAAGGTCATAACCTTTGTTTTGCTGTAGTCCATGACCAGTTTGTGTGACTTGAACCATTCTTCAATGCGCATGAATTCAAGCTGTAATTGTTTCTCGAGGAGCTCTGCATTTTGGTGGTTGGTGAACATGACTGCGTCATTGGTGTAGAGCAGTAATTTCTGGTGGCAGACACTGGGAAGGTCCTTGAGGAAGAGGCTGAAGAGTAGTGGCCCCAGGATGGACCCCTGTGGGACCCCTGAAAGGACTGGCTTTCTTCCAGGTAACACCGCAAGCCTAACCCGCTGGACCCTCTCCCAGGTAGCTTGAAACCAGAGCAGTGCTTCATTGAGAGCCCAATGTTTGATAATTGCTTGAGTAGAGTGGGTGGTCACAGTATCAAAGGCTTTGTAAGTCGATGATTACTGCCCACACAGTTTCCTTGATCAAGTGTGGTATGGATGAAGCCTGTGAATTCTAATAGTGCAGTGGTGGTACTGTGCCCTTTTTGGAAACCATGTTGCTCAGGACACTGGATGTCGTATTTTTCCAGGTACTTGACTAATTGGTCTGAGGCGATGCGCTCCAGGGCCTTAGACAATGGAGGGAGGATGGAGATAGGTTTGTAGTTGGAGTGCAGTGATTGGTCTCCACTTTTGTGTACCAGTGTGATGGTCACCTGTTTCCAGCAAGATGGGAACTAGGACATCCTTAATGATAGGTTGAGAACCTTTGTCAAGGGTTCAAGGACTTCTTCAAGGACAAGTGCTAACAACTTCAGGTCAAGGGAGTCACTGCTGTAGCCTGCATTGTGAATGGCCTTCCAAATATAAGTTCTGGCTTCATGTACTGGGATCTTCTTGAAGTAGACTTGTTGGGCAGGGTGTAGGAGAGTAGTAGTTGCAGGAGGGTTACTACCAGAGGGGGCATCAAAGAAATTAGAAGGGAGGACACTATCCAAGTTGGAGAACGCATTGTTAAAGGTATTGGTGATGGTGTACAGGTCAGTTGTTGGTGTTCCATTTATGTTGAGCATGGTGGGTGGTGACTTAGGGTCCTTGCCTGCAAGGTCTTTCAAGTTACTCCAAAATTTTTTTCCATCACCCCAGGAGTTGGAGAGAGCTTCCTTGAAGTATTTGCTTTTGGATCTCCTAACTGCCCGCCTGCACTCATTTCTGGCAGCTTTATATTTATGAATATCCCCAGGTTGGATGTTGCATGAGCACAATGCCAGAGATGATCCCTATGTTTGAGTAAAGTGATTAGATCGGGGTTATCCATGGGTTAGCTCTGCCCCTGACCTTCAGCTTTTTGAGAGGTGTAAAGATATTGCAGGCCACAGTGAAGTGGCTGATGAAAAGGTCTAAGGCTTGGTTTACATCAATGGCAGAGTCGATTGGTGTCCAGTCCAGGTGGCTTAGGTGTGCCTTTAGTAGCTCAAGGTATCCCTGCTTTAACACTCTGGTGTGTATTATTTTAGGAGGGGGCTTAATGAATTTGTTTGTCCAGGTACATGTGACCAGTGAGTGGTCACTGATCCCATCAGGGAGCACTGAGACGTTTGAGATTCATTCAGGGTGATTAGTTAGGATCCAGTCCAGAAGTGTTCGCGACCCTGTCCTATGGTTGCATCTGGTGGGGGGTGGTAACTAGCTGGGTGAGATTCTGTGACATGACAGCATCCTTGTAGTTTCTGACCTCCAGCAATAGCCAATTTTTGTTGAAGTCACCTAGTACTATGAGTTCAGAGTTATGGTGTAATCCCTGTAGGCTTTCCAATATGCTCATAAATCCATTGTGCTGCTCTTTAGGGGGTAGGTACACAGAGACAATGGTGAGCTCCTTGTTGTGCGCCCCAAGTAGAACTTTAATAGCGAGAACCTGCGAGGGTGGTTTAGGGTTTGAGAACGGGGAAGACTTGACCCAGATAGGAATTCCTCAGGTAGATGGCACAGCCCCCACCTCTTTTGGAAACCCTGTCCTGCCTGAATATAGAGTATCCAGGGATGGTGACTGCAGCATCTGGTATCTTGGGGTTAAGCCATGTTTCGACAACAGAGAGTACATCAGGGCTATGTTGCTGGACCCAGGTTTGCAAGATGTTAAGTTTGTTAAGGAGGCTGCAGACATTGATTGAGGCTAATGTGAGGGACCCATCCCACCTTTTTGTGGCATGGGGTACTAGGCCGGTAGGCCCTGGGTTAAGATGAACATTTCCAGATATCAGAAGTAGCATAAGTAGTATCCTAAGAAGGTATGCTTTTATAATTTTGCAGACTAGTTTTGTTGTAGGCATCTAGTCTTCTTGGCCTTGCTGGGCTGCGTTTGCCCCATGATATTGCAGAGCACAATATATAAAGCCATGTTCTCAGAGGTGCCATGTGATTGATGAAAAGTAACCAAATCCACAGGAGATGGTGAACTAACTGTGACCAGAAAACTGTTACTGTAGCTCAAAGACCCAGAATGTGATAAATTCCTGAAGGGATTACATTCCTGAAGGTGATGAACATTGGCCTGGGGCATATGCAGGATGTAAAAATCCTTTGTTAGTCTCTTCCCTTTGTTCTCCAAAATGGTTTTGAATAGACCTCCAAGACAAGTACACATCTTTTAAGAACAAGTCAGATGGAAATGTGGATTCAATGCAGCACTCCACAACTCAGTGCTTGTATAACAGATTTACTGACCTTACTTTTGGCTTTGATGGCTTCCAAATAAGTTGATTTATGATGAGAATGCCAATACCTGGTGTTGATGTTTTGCAGTTTCTTAGTCCAGGAAATGTTCATAGATGTTATGTCAAAGAATTGTCTAGTTCCTCCAAGCAGAAACACATGCAAATTCACAAAAACTGAACTACTGACAAGAGACAAACACAAACACAAACAGCCAGCCACACAGGCTCTAGTCGACATTGTATATATCTTACCTGGACAGTTGTGAGGGACACATCATGAAAAAAGAGTGAAAAGCGGCATCAGGTGGGATCCTGGCAGCAGCAGCAACAGCACCAGCAGCGTGTGACAGGCCTGAAAAGGAGATAAAGTCAGGTTTAGATAGTTAGACAAACATAGGACTTTTGGCTAACAAACATTGTGACATGTTATATCAGGCTTTATGAACAGTTTCTTATATTCAGTACTATCTTTGACTGACAACAGTGACTGCCTACTCCTCTGACTATCCTAACTAATCCTACAACATCTGCCTTGTATGTGCCCCCACCCCCAAAACAACCACTTGCTACACATAAAACACACTCTACATTTTGAGTAATAACACTAGGAATGCCAGTACAATACTTATCTGATAACCTGGCTGACATGGAGAGAAAAACATCACTGCTATAAAATATAAAGATTTCCCAAAAAATATCTCACCTGCTAAGTTGTAATGGACACATCATGAAGATGAAGGGTGGTATACTGGTGTCAGGTATGATCCAGGCAGCAATAGCAGCAGCAGCATGTGGCAGGCCTGGAAAGGCAATAAGTCAGGATGAGATAGTCACAGAAACAAAAGCAATTTTGATGTTCAAGACTATGCCATCTTGTCAAGCTTCATGAAACGTTACTTAGTTACGTGACTGTCATAGCCAATGACTACCATTCCTGCCAACTATGACTGCCTACCCCACTGACTATACATGATACTCATAGTACAACCTCAATCTTCTGTATTCCACCCTCCTTCACTATCTGTAATAAAACACTCCTGTAGTATGACAGTATTATAAGAAAATAATAATGTAATACCTACCTGAATACCTGCTTTTCATTTTTGAAATAAACATTATTGAGAAACCATGGAAATCGAGGACAGTTGCACAGAACACATTCAAGGGTCACAAAAAGTCTGAAACTGAATGTTGGTATAATCATTGCATGAAATGGGAGCAGTGTGGCAGAAGCAGCATCAATGATCATATCATGACCTATGACATAAGTTAGGAAAAATCACTTTTTGGACCAGTGACATTATTGAATACAGCACTTGTTAACAGCAGTTTAAACAGTATGTAACTGCTACACACATCTCTCTACAAAGACACTCTCATGACATACTTTGCAGTGCGTACAGAAACAAATATACTGATGCCCTCACCTCCCTCTCTGGCCCTGGTGGAAGTGTTTGCAGTCTGCACACCCACCCTGTGTACACCAGCAATGCAGTTTTCTATAGGATAACCTCTTAGATGACTTGACTAACACTAAGAATGCAGTATTTACCATTATTAACATTACTTAACTCCTACATATCACAATGTTAGAAGAATGAACTGTCAAAGTGACAATACACACCTTAGTTATTGTTGTGGATTCAGAATCAGCAGTAGCATCTGGATTCAGCAGCTTTTCTCAGAATACTGGGCCATGGTAGTTCCTCTGTCTCTTTTTCATTCTTATCAGAATAACAAGATCAACACTGGTGGGTAGATTTGATGATTATGAATGAATGTGATGGTGTAAGATGAATTATTTCTCATATGCATGCTGTTTACTCTTTCTATAGTTCTGTGTGAAGTGTCATAATACATATCATGGTGGTAGTGATGGCTTCTGGAAATTGTTCATCATCAGCAAGCTTGCTGTGGCATATTACTTCTTTTGGATGTTGTTATTTGTTATGAGAAACGTGATCCAAGGGTATGGTGTCTATAGGAAATGGGACATCAGCAGAATTTAGGTAGTGCACAGTAGTTCCTGAGGATGTAGTTATTTGTTATGATCCTGGCAGGACTCGCAGTGGTTGCAGATTCAGTTAATGTATCAGTATCAGCTGCAGTGCTGTTTATTTTGGAGGACCAATACTTAATCAGTGTGATTTCCTGGCTGTCACTCACATAAAGTTTGCAATATTCACGTTTTCTATTATTTCAACTGTAGTACTGGGAGCAGACAGTGGCAGAAAACTGTAATTAGCTTGCAATATACTAATGATACTATTTTCAACATACAGGAATGATAGATATGCAATTCCATAACATAACAGTATGCAGCTAATCACTTCAAATACTGTTAAAAAGATTATGTGGGGAAAATTATATTTGTTTTGGTTTTGGAAGGAGCAGTGACATGACAATTGCTGGAGAACTTGGCAAAGTGCTTGAGGTGCACCAGTTTTCTAAACACTATGAATAGCTGTAAATAACCAATAAGAGACAAAGAAAGATATGTGTGGTAAATATTTTTGACATTTCTATTTATCTTTTTTTGGGGGGAGGGCCATCAACACTGGACAACTTGTGAACGTTAACAGGTAGCTGAGTGTTTCCCTCAGCAAGTGGCGTACACCACAACTAGATCCATATCATGAACCGTAACAACAAACAAGTGATGCCACCATAAGTCCAGTCAATTATTTGGGTACATTTCTTTGGGGGGGGGAACCTCAAACATCAGCCAACTTGAAGACTAAATGAAAACTGACTATTGCACACAACAAGTTGTGTACCGCAGAACACAGTAATAATCGTTATCAGCAGGGACAAGGAAACATGTGTCCTAGGAATTATTTTGCTATTTATTTTTTTTTCAAGGGTAGAGGGTGAGAACCATGAACAATGGCCAATTTGGAGAAAAGTAGTAACTGGAACCACCTGACTGCTGAGTGTTAACCCCAGCAAGTGGTGCACCACAGAACACAGAAATCATCATTAGACAGGAGGGACAAGCAAACGTGTCCTCAAAATGTTTTGCTTATTTATGTTTTTTTAAGGGTGGAGGGGGAAGGCCAGGAACATCGGCCAACTTGGAGGAGCATAACTGGAACAACCTGATTGCTGAGTGTTAACCCCAGCAAGTGGTACACCACTGAACACAGAAATCATCATTTAATAGGAGAGACAAGCAAACATGTGTCCTCAAAATTTGTTTGTTATTTATGATTTTTCAGGGGTGGAGGGTGAGGGCCAGGATCATCGGCCAACTTGGATAGTAACCAGTCGCAATAGGCAGAAACTGGACTGAATAAACTTTAGTGTGTAACAAGGGGCAAAGAAGTTTGTCCCTACATTGCAGCCTAACCTCATTTTGGTCTGAAAACATTCTGTGCATGTATAACAAATGCTGGCCTATAGAGCTAGGTTATATGAAGCTTATAAAGCCATGAGAAGAGCTGAGCCACAATTGCAATACTAATGTGCCTTCTAACATTGTAACTTTGTAGATGTGAGTAATAGCACATATTTGGTCTACGTGACTGCAAGTAGGAACACAGGACAGTGTCCAAATCCCCTTTTTAATTAACTTTAGTGCCTGTCCTTATATGGACAGTCCAGAATGCTTGTTAGCACATTCATAAGCTAAAGCGTATCTCTTCCTCCTGGACTTTGGTGACTGGTAGTAACAGTTGTTGCTAGCCGTAGGTGGTAATGGAATGTACACTATCTGTATTTGTGCTGACCAAGGGTGAGATCATACACATACTAAGAGAAAGTACCTTATTACCTTATACGTTGATGTTTGTGCTGTTTTGAACCAATCATAAAGGTTATAAAAATAGATACACTGTTTTTCTCTATATAAGCAAGCCTGCACATCCTGTTATTTTGAAGAATGTACCACTTGTAATTTCTCGCTGTGATTATTATTATAATCATTTAATTCTTCTGACATCAGTCTCGTCTCTGTTCGTCTCCTAAGTATCTGTAATTGATAATTTACTAACTATAGTTTTTTTCACAATGTTACATAGTGACATAGGCATCCACTCATAATACAGCAGCAGTCAGCACATCCCTGCAGGTCGCAGGCACATGAACTATGTCTCTCTCCTACTCAGGAGAACTCAAACCCCTCAGCTGTGTCTTCATGAGAGGGCACTGCAAAACTATCTTCATCCTCTGAAGACTCCTGCTGCTCAACACCTTCTTCAAGAGGATCATGGAATCTTGGGGTTGTTGACAACATGTACTGTTTTGGGAAGAAATGGGAGTTCATTTTAACAAATGTTAGGTACTCCACATTACATTCTGACAGGCTGCTTCGAAGGTCAGTCACAAGTGAACCAGCAGCACTAAAAACTCTTTCAGAGCTTATGCTGGCACGGGGCAGCTGAGGTACTCAATGGCAATAGCAGCAAGTGCAAGTCAGATTTTGAGCTTTCTGAGACAATACTCAAGGGGTTCAGCCTCAGTACTTAGCACCTGTGGGTCATCAAGATAAGACTGCACCATATGGCATGCAAACAGCTGAACATCTGTGCTTCCCTCAGGTGGCTACCATGTGGAGACACCAATGTCCTTCATCATGGACCAGAGAGGGTTTGTGCCACCTCTACTAACTTGTGATAATGAAGATGAAGGAGTAGACACTGTACTGGTGGAGGAGAATTATACTGGGTGAGACATGGTTGAAGCTTGATATTTGTCCCCTGCTATTGTTCTTCCGCCCTTACCTCTGACTTACTCATCTAGTTTTTGACCTTGCCATGCAGGATGACCACATAATGATCCAGATCATCCTTCCTACCAGGAATAAGTGCAGTCATGCCCTGTTTGTACCTGGGATCCAGCAAGGTTGCCAGGATGTATGCCTCTGAGTTGTTAATATGAATGACATGGGGATCATTATCACAAAGATGCATGATGAGGTCAGCAAGCTCAACTCCAACTGTGTCTGCAGCCACTTCAAATTGTCCCTGTACATTGCACAGTACGTGCATACAATGTGCAGCAATGGTATCACCTGGCTCAAGCTTGTATTGTCTGCACTCACACCTGTGTCACCTGTTCCAGTGGTCGTAGTACCTGGATAACACTATCCATCAAATACCACTGGGATGGAGTAAGCGACATGGCTGACTGTGCTTCCTGATCCCGTATGTGCATGATATACTCATGGAATGGCTTGTACTGTTCATACAGCCACTCAAGCATATAGAGAGTGGAATTCCAGTGAGTTGCCACATCGAGCTTCAAGCGGTGCTGTGGTACATTGTTTGCCTTCTGTAGAGCATGAAATTCTGTTCTAGCTAGTGCCAAATGATTGAAATGACTGAAGATGTTATGGCTGACAGCCAACATGGCACTAACTGCTTCATTCTCCAGAAAGGGCCTCACAATTAGATTCAGCACATGTGCAAAACAGGGGACATGATAAAAGCAGCCACCAGTGATGGCTTTGATGGCATTGCGGGAATTGTCACTGGCACTATATACTGCATTGAATCCATGGAGCTTTAGCCAGTGTGTAATGGCCTCATTGATGTGGGTGAGAATTTTGTCTGACATTTGAAACCCATGCATACTATCTATGCTTAATGTGGCATGCTGTCAACAACCAGTAGTACTGATGCCAGTATTCAGGGGACAAGTAGATGAGGGATATGGGTGCAGAGCATATACATGAGGGAAAAAAGCCCAGTGTGCAGTAATGTACATATAACTAACACCCGATGATAGCCCACTGGTCCAGATGTCCATGGTGAGGTGAATGCTGGCTACTGCTGAGTGTGACACAGCATGTGACACCATGCATGCAAGGTTATGGTACATAGCTGGAATAGCTTTAGTTCTAAAATACATTTGACTTGGAACTTTATATTTAGGCACAGCCTTCTCCATCAGTTCTCTAAATCCCTCATTTTCAACAAATGAAAATGGCAAAAGGTCTTTTGCCAGCATCTTGGCAACAGCCGTATCGAACTCTTTTGTCACCGGGTGTTTACGATGATATTTTGTGTGCTTGCTTAATGCTGATTTGATATCTGTCTGTTTAAGCTTCTGAGTATGTAGGACTGTGGGTTGTGGTTTGTCTTTGCCAAGTATGGTCATGTGGCTTTGGCTGACTTCGGCGGCATCAGGGACATGCTGGTGTTGCAGAAACCTCTGTATGGGTACAGATGGATAACCTTGACTAATACCTCCACATGTATCTGCACATGTAAGGATAGAACATAATAAGGGGTCAAATGTTGCATCATCTACTGGCTGTGGACCCTCGCTTTCAGTAGTAGAAGTAAACAAAGTGGGCATGGATGTCAACATCTTATGTTGGATCCACTTAATGGGATGCTTACTTTGCAAATGGCTATGCATGCCAGTTTTCCCATTGTGTGAACCCGGTTTGCCATGGCTAATCTTGGAATGACAGATGTTGCATACTGCAACACTGTCATCAGTATCATCAATCACAAAGAAATCTCACACCAATGAATGTCCCCTCACATGCTGGAGTTTTGTGGGTGGTGGGGCAGATTGGAATGGTAACACAGATGTATGGGTGGGAAAAATTGTTTTCTTTGCATACTGCTAGTTTCCCACAGATCTCATTTTTGCTACTTGCTGACCCTTGACCATGACAGGTTCCTGCTTCAGGACTGATGGAAGAGGGATTTCTTTCCCTATGCCAATTACAGTTTTGGCTGCTGCTTGTGGACATGGTGGCTGCCAACTAGGGTCTGCTACTGGATCATCACCCTCACAACCATAATCACTACTACCCTCCATGCTTTCTGTCATTTCCACTGGAGAAAGTAAAGGCTGACTATATACAAGGTCTGCTTCCTCAGTGACATTTTCTTCAACGTGAACACTGCCACTAACAGTGTGTTCACTACTAGAATGTTTGTGCTCCTCTGACACATTTGAAAGCAGTATCTGCTGCTGTTCATTGTCTCCTCCCGGCAAAGTAACTGGTCCTGCAACACCCTTACTGTCATCATCTGTCATACTGCCTGCCACT
Organism: Neoceratodus forsteri; assembly: GCA_016271365.2. Classification (NCBI taxonomy): domain Eukaryota; kingdom Metazoa; phylum Chordata; order Ceratodontiformes; family Ceratodontidae; genus Neoceratodus; species Neoceratodus forsteri. The sequence continues at coordinate 503,490,371 of CM057459.1, forward strand.
GTACCAAAACCCTCCTTGCTCTTACTCACTACCAGCTTCTGAGTTAAATCATGGGTTTCCAAGGACTGAGACAGTTGTCTATTTTCAGGCTCATCCTGAGACCCCTGGGACTCACATAATATCGTGGCAACATCAAATGCAGTCTTTTTATGCTGCTGTTTAGAGTGATGTACTACACCAGCACTGGGAGTAGCAGTACTGTGCTGAGTGCCAAAGAAGCTTGACAGATTGATTCCCTGCAAAGCCAACAGTGACACAGCATGTGGTACAGATGGCATTGCAGTACCAGTAGAACTTGCAGTGCAGCTACTAGTAGCACCTTCCACAGCACCCTTTCCATGCCCTTGTGGCACCCTTCTGACATATGCAGTACCTATGACACTTTTATTTTTTCCACATCCTACATGCTTCCCACTGCCTTTGCCTGACATGTCCTATTGCCTGTACTTTACTAAACCCAAATATACCAGAAAATATTACAGGAAATAAGAGAGACACTAATACACAGACCGACTACAGAAGACAGTAACACAAGATACTGTGTTAACAAAAAAATTATGAACTATCTGTGACACAGCAGTCAAAGTAGAGATAACAGCAATGTATATTTCTTCTACTGAATAAAACTGGTGGATCTAATCACTCCAAAAGACTGTTCTGTGCTGCAAAACAAACACAGCTCTTCCCTCTTCAGAAATCAACTTCAGAGTGAGTAGCTATGCAGTAAGAAATGTGTGCTGCCTTCTCCCCCTCCCCTGAACCTCATGTGGTTGCAGAACTGAAAAACATGTGATCAGAGCTAGTTGCAGTGTAATTTGACCTTTCCTTGGGGTTTCAGTGCTTAACCACAGAATTTGCACTGAACCGCTGAATTTTAACTAACCAGTCTGCACACCATGTGACTGCAGAACTGAAAAAAATGAGATCAACTGTAGTTGCAGAAAACAATGGTCATATCTGTGAGATTTGTGACCATAACTGCAGAATTCCAGGCTGTACACCATGTGACTGCAGAACTGAAAATCATGTGATCAGAAGTAAATGCGGAAAAAATTTACATTTCTGCGAGATTTATGTGCTAACTGTGGATGTTTTTCAATACCGCAGAATTCTAAGAAGCACAATATACAACATTTTGGCAAAAAAAAAAAAACACAAAAACAATTACTTTAAGACACAGTTAAGGTGCTCAACAGACAAGTTGATTACATTCAGTATGACCATTGCAATTAAGATACCACCTTCAGAAAATAGAATATAGACAGACACTGATGGCAGGAAAAAAATACTGCATAATCATATATAAATCATGGAAAAATACATGATTTGGCAAAATTAATAACTAGAAATGTTATTTGCACAGTTTTCAATGAAAAGCCCGCATTTACAAGTGACTTTTATGCAGGACTAGGCAGATATCCACAGTAAATAGGATAAAGTTCGGAATTCTGCCAGAGGCAAAAGAGTGGAAAATTCCACAAGATATTTGAAATTTCATGGAACTTCCTCAATGGTGGAAATCCGCACTTCCACCCACCCTGAAGACAAAGTAATTAAAAACCTCCAAAATCATACTGAACAAGGAGCCGATGGATTACGATCAGAATTTTACAAATGGCTCTAGAATTTTATGCCACAGGAATTATTAGCCATTTTTAATGATGTTCTTCAAATTTCTGCTTTACCTAAAGAAATGAAACTAGGTCTTTTAATTTTCCACTTCAAAAAAGGTGATAAGTCCTTATTTTCTAACTGGAGACCTATTACTTTATTAAATGTGGACCTAAAAATATTTGCCAAAATCTTAAGCAACAGATTAGCAACTGCTATAGTGGTTGTTATCCATCCATCTCAAACATGTTCCCTTCCATGGAGAAAAATAAAAGATAGATGCATTTTACTAAGAGAAATCATAAAAAACTGTAAAATACACAACAAAACAGGATACATACTTAGCCTGGACCAGCAGAAAGCATTTGACAAAGTATCACATGAGCATTTATGGCTTTGTTTAGAATATTATGGAATCCCACACCAAACGCATTAAATGGAATTAACTGTGCTACTTAAATGCAACCATAACCCCCTTACTTAATGGTTGGATAGGAAAATGTTGTCCTATAAAAAGAGGAGTCAAATGGGCTGCCCTTTAAGCCCACAACTATATATTCTATCTTTGAACCCTTTGATTCAGAAAATTAATAATGCACCAGATATTACAGGTCTCCAGTTAGCACATGGTTCTAACCATATAAAAACAATAGCTTACGCAGATGATCTCTGTTTAACCCTACCAGACAAACTTTCTGGACTACATATGAAAGACACTTTCACAGAATTTGCAAAGATAACTGGTTCTAGTATTAATTATTGAACAAGCTTTTGCCTTCAGATTGACAGGGAAAGGATAAGTGGATACAAACTATATTGAAATCCCCATAGTTGAGGGTCCATGCCAGATTTTAGGTATTTACTTCAGCCACAGAGACATGGCCCTCTATAATTGGTCCACACAGTTAGAAAGTGCCCCTTAAAAAGTTCAAAACTGGAATAACTGGAATATGAGTAAGAAAAAGGGAATTTACTAGCTTAAAACCTTTCTTTGATCCCAATATTTCTTTTTTTAAGTCACATTTTCCCAATACTGTACCTAAGACTTTAGAAACTATACTATATGGGGTCTTCTTTCATAGTTTATGGGGAAGCAGACTAAACCCAGTTAAAAGGAACATACTGTAACTTATTTTGCCATTACGCAAGGTGTGTTAGGGATGATAAATCTAGTTGAATTTTTCCATTGCATATTTTTGTATACAAATAGTTTACCAGTACAAGTTGCAGCAACACTCCCTTAGACCAAAATCATGTCCCAATATATGACACCAATATTATATATGTGGAGAGAAAATGTCCCCATCCCAAGAAGATATTCTTTCACTCCTAAACCCCTCATATTAAATATTGTTTCCTTAAGCCTAAGCAATGGCATATTACCAAAAGACAAATATGCCTTTTTGGCTAGGCCCAAGTTATATGACTGTATCGTACAACAATTCTTCCTAGCAAAACCATGGCCAGATAACTCATTGGAAGAAGTAAAATATACACAGACCATGTTAACAGATCTCAGGAGCTCACCAAAAATGTGAGATGTGATATGGTTCGGAGCTCATGGTAAACTAAATGTAAAAAACAATCTGAAACATAAGGATATCTCAGAATTTTATTGCCCCAGAAATTCATGTGGTAAAACTTTAGAGACTATATAATACCTGTATTTTGAATGTCCCTATATTATAAAGTTTTGGAACCTAGTTGCACAACGATGGCTACATTCTTCTTTCTCCCACATGACATGAATTTCTAGTCCTAGGAATCTTTCCCCAACAATGGAAAACACTTTGTAACAGTACTTTTAGAGTAATAATAGCTTGTTTTAAATATTGGATCTGGCAAATTCATTGCCGACTCATGCTTCAGGAACAAGTTATATCACAGGAACAACTATTGTCAATAATTATTCAGGACATAGGAAAAATAAATGCTATTGAATACATAAACTACCACCGAACACCGTTGTTAAACAATGGAAACAGTTTCAAATCTAGCAGTAATGTCATCCCCCCCCAAAAAAAGAGAGAGAGAAGGAAATTAAAGAAAAAAGAGGTGATATTATCTGATCATAAAGAATCAGCACATGTATGTAAGGATGTGATAGAACTTTTAACTGATTTTTCATACTTAACTTTGTATAACTAAGTATTGATAAAATTTATGTACTCGTAGAAAGAGATTATGAAATTCCTTTCTTGATTTTGTAAATAATTTCTTTGGGTATTGTTTTTTTACTTTTTGAGTTTGTCATAATTTGTTGTGCTTGCTATGATATTCAATCTAAATTCCCACACTCTTTCTGTAGGGGGAACCTCTGGCCATCTGGTTTGCAGCCAAGATGGCCAGCCACGTGGATGGATGCAGCAGGTGTAGGAGAGCTGGCCTCTTCTCTTACAGTCATTGTGCAAGAGGTCATGGTTGTTACGAGCTCAGTACATGCAGATGTGAGTTTGGAGATGGAGGTGGATGAGGAGAAGTTGGAAAATGTTGTCATAGTTGCTGAAGACTAATTTCTGAGAGCTCAGAAACTGGCAGCAGTTGAAGAGCTGTTAAAAAAGAACTGGATCAGATGAAGAACTGTTAAAAAAAACACTGGAAGAATGAAAGAGACACTTACTATAATTGGTGGCCAGGTGATCAAACAGGAAGCCTGCTTTCAGGTTCAAATGAAAGAATTTCCCTAGCCCAGGTAAGATTTGGGGAGGAAGAGGTATTGCCTATACCTGGGAGAAGTAAAGTTGTCCAGCAGGAGGCTGCATCTGTGAATGACAGGCAGACATCAAAGGGAAATGCTGTCAAGAGGTTCTGTCAGAGAAATGTCAACTGCTCACTCAAATGTGGATGAGACTGTCCTGCGTGTAAACCAGAAAAAGACTGGGTTGTGCAGTGTGGAACAGAGGTAGAGGCAGGGGAGGCAAGAGCCTCAGTTGGGAGCAACAGCCTCTCCATCCTAGCAGTAGCTTGTGACAGACCAGCAGAGCCCTCAACCTAGTGGAGTCCTTGATTACTGACACCATTAGGAGTTCAGCACCAGTAAGAAATGAATGGAACACATGTTCACTCCTTGGGAGTTCAGCCTTTGCATGAGCAGCACACTTCTGCAAAACCACAACTTGACCATGAAAGGCCATCCACCTTTCAACACAGGGCACCTGGTACATCTGGAATGGTCAATCAGGCCATTGGCTTGGCCTATGACAGGGGCAACCTGTAACACAGCAGCAGCATCAGACCTTGTATCTGGACACATGGACCAGGTTGGCAAAAGTGGCACTCCTGGCAGCTGGGTGGGTTAAGGCTGCCCCATAACTCAATGCTCTCCAACGTATCACCTCCACAAACCATATAAAAATTACAAACAGGTATCTGCCTCTATCTCTGAAATCAAACAAAGGAGTAGCAGACTCTGCAGAGCAGGACACTGCAACACAGGGGCTAGCTCAACAAAACTCACCCAAAACAGGGACCAAAACAAAAAAGCAAAAAGGAAATCCCAAACACTTCTGATTATAGGAGACTCCATGATTTAGGGAGTTTATACCTACCTCCAGCCAGGGGTAATGGTCAGATGTCTCCCAGGTACATCAGCATGGAGAGACATTGACCGCATTGCTAAAACTGTGGAGGAAGCAGGAGAAAACAGCGATGTCCTGGTACACATAGGGATTAATGATCTTTCCAGACGGTCAGTTGTGGAGCCCAAGGAACACCTGACCAGGCTGGGAAGCAAACTGTGATCCATTTCATCTGGCATCTTCTTCTCTGAGATCCTGCCAGTCTGGGAGAGAGGGGCAGATGGACAAAAGGTCAGAGAAGGGGAGATAGGGAAGCTAAACATGTGGCTCAAGGGCTGGTGCCAGGAAAAAGGACACAAATTTGTAGGAAACTGGCAACAGTTTTGAGAGTGAAAGTTCTTTAAATTTGATGGACTGCATCTGACTAAGTGGGAGTCAGTGCACTAGGGCAGAAGTTTGACGTCTTTGCAAAATATTTAAAGTAGCAAATGGGGAGAGGGGTGCAGCACCCAATACATCAAATGGGAAGAACACCCTTCCCCCCTCAGCTCTCAGCTAGTGATCAAACAGGAGTTCATCATGCTTATAGTTCATTTGCATCACCAGGTAAGGAAAAAGGTCTGTCTCCCCATATGATGCACAGGGGAAACACCAGACCTCACCCAACAACTAACACATTGAAATCTTGCCAATGGAAAATCATGCATACAAATCCCCACAGTCTGGGAAACAAGATCCCAGACCTGCAGGCAACAATGACAGAGGCTAAACTGGACATAGTAGCCATTATCGAGACATGGCTCACCAGTAACCACATTTGGGAAACTTCAGTACCCAGCTTGGACTGGCAGGGAAAAAAGGGGGGTGGCATTCTGGGCATTCTGGTCTACTACAGGAGCCACCTCAACCTGTCAGTTCTGCCCAGCCAACAGCCACTGCAGTCTCCCTGTGAACTATTACACACAGTACTGTTACTTGAGAATACAAAGAGGCTACATATTATATGTACTTATAATCCCCCAATGGGGGATACATCGGGATTGTCCTTCCTCCTTGATTCTGCTGGATTAATGGCTGGGGATAATGAGTTATTGATCCTGGGTGATCTCAAGCTAAACTGGCTTGGTGGGAATACAAAGTCATATAAGCCCTTGCTTGTGGGTCTCTTACTGTCTCAGCTCATCAAGGAACCAACTAGGTTGTCCACCACTGGAGGTTCAGGATCCCTCCTACATTGGGTCTTGTCCAACAGGCCTGAGAGGATTAGCTCATCAGGTATCCTTCCTGACTCCATCTCTGACCACTCCCCAGTGTACTGTGTGTAGAAGATCCCCTCCGTGAAAGTTCTTCATGAAATCATTCAGGTTAAGGATTTCTCCAAGTTCGACATTTCATGATGATCTTCTGCATACTGATTGGGTCGAGGTGTGGAAAGCCCAGGACTCCTCCACAGCAGCAGGTCACTTTCTAAGTGCCTTCGGGGCCCTGCAGAATAAACATGCCCCTCTCATCAGGAGAAGGGCTGGGGGTCTGCTACCAAATGGTTGCATGGGAGCCTTCTTGCCCTCATGAGGACCAGAGACAAGTGCTGGGCCAATTTTAAGGTCATTATGGACCTGGCCATATTCCAGCAGTACAGGAGGCTCAGAAATGAGTGTAAAAAAGCAATACGTATTGCCAAAAGTGAATTGTGCAAAGCTGCTGTGCTGAATTCGGCTAAAGACCCAAGGAGTTTCTGGAGGAATATTAAAAACATTGTCAGTGGTTCTTCCTCTTCTGAGGCTACTGACATACTCATCGATGGTGCTAGCTACAACAATCCCCTTACCATCACAAATGCATTTAACTTGCATTTTTCTGACTTGTCGGCATTTACCTCTCCATCCTCCTTGACTAATCATGATAGCTGCAACCTGGTTACTGCCCAATCACTGGCTTCTGTCTCTCAGCCACTCCTCTACTTCAGGGCTGTGATGGCCCAAGAGATGCAGAGATTTCTCTCTGGTCTCTCCCCTTTCTCTGGTGCTGGCCATGATGGTATGGAAACCTAAGATCCTCTGTCTTGGCGCCTTGTACATTGCCGCCCCATTAGCTTATACATTTAACCTGTCCCTAACAACTGGGATTATCCCAGACATATGGAAGGTATCCAGGGTGGTCCCTGTACTAAAGCAGGGCAACCCTAAAATTCTGGACAACTACTGTCCAATAGTCATATTGTCTGCAGTCAGTAAACTTCTGGAGAAAGTGGTGGCTGAGCAACTCTCGGAGTACATTCAGCACTGTGAGCTGCTGTCTCCTGTGCAGCATGGATTTTGGAAAGGATATAGTACATCCTCTGCCCTACTCTCTGTCTCCACCAGAATCAGAACAGCTATGGACCAGGGTAAACACTCTGGTGCTGTCTTCGTAGACCTATCCAAGGTCTTTGACCTTATGGACCACACCCCGCTTTGCTCTCAGATTGGATCCTTTGGCATGTCTCCCTGGTCCTTCTCTGGCTCTCCAATTACCTACATGGTAGACAGCAGCTAGTCAAATACAGCAAGGTGTTCTCGGGCATCACTACAGTATCCACAGGAGTTTCCCAGGGCTCAGTACTGGGGCCCCTGCTCATCTCCATTTTTGTCAATGCCCTTCCCTCTTCCACTGTCCACTACAGTACCACCCTGTATGTAGATGATCTGGTCATCCTTACTCACTCCCAGGACACTGGGGTCATTAACCGCCAATTGAGTGAGGATTTCAGGAACATCCAATCCTGGGTGTCATCCCACAAGCTGGTTCTCAACCTTAAAAAACTCAGGCCATGCTTTTTGGGTCCCTGGCCAAGATCAAGGCCTCCCCTGCTCCTCTGCACATCACTGGAATCGATGGTGCTCCGGTCCTTGTCACTGGTACCTTCAAATACCTTGGAGTGTCACTTGACCCTCAACTTGACCTTGGGCATCACATTCAGAATGTCTGTAAATCTGTAAACTGCAAATTGGGATGGCTTACAGAGCTAAGAGCAACCTTACCCCAGCTGCATGACTGGCGCTGGCTCGAGGTGTGTTTCTCCCCTCCCTCTGATACGGGCTTCTTCTGTTTGCCCGCACCTTCAAAGCTCTCCTCTCAAGGTGGACTGTTTCCTACAATAATATTTGTCATTTTGCACTTGCGGCACCTCGACTCACCCATCACTGTGACCTGTACAGCAAGCTGAACTGGCTCTCCCTGTCTAATTACTTAGACTTTGGTATGGGGTGCTTCTCGGGCAAGGTACTTCGCACTGGCACCCCCCTGGCTGGCAGAGCTCCTCATACTGGCCACCTTTCCACACTTTTCCCTTAGGTCCCTGGGTCCTGCTGTCCTCAAGATACCTGACACTCACACCCAGATGGGTGACAGAGATTTTGCCTCGTCTGCCCCCATGTTGTGGAACTGTTTTCCTGTCCAGGTTCACTCCTCCCTCTCACAGGCTTGCCTTAGAGCCTCCCTTTGGAATCATATTAAGTTTGCCTCAGCGTGTAGCTGTACCAAGCCTCCATAATACTCACCTGTCTCCTGGCACCATTTCCCCTCCTCTCTTCTAGACTTGCCAGACCACCTGGGGTTTGGATCAGTTTGTAATTGCCTCCGCTCGATATTCTGGGTATGCTCTGACTGTGGCTCCACTTCTATGGGGTCCTGTAGTATGCATAACTGTTTATATGTGCACTTCCAACTGTATATATTGTACTGCTCGTATCTCTATGCATTTTATATCACTGTACATACCCTATTTGGGCATGTAATGTTTTCCCTGACTCTGTTAATTTGATTGTATCTGTACTATGTTTTCCTATGTATATGAATCATACTTTCATGTACTCTTCCGGGTCATTCCTGAAAATAAGCAAATGTCTTGTCTAGTGTACTTACCCAGTTAACAAAAGCTAAATAAATAAATAAAAATAAATAAATACGTACTGTTCAGAAGAGAACAATGTGCAAAAAGGGGGGTGGAGTGGTCCTTTATGTCAATGAAAATAACAAAGCTACAGAAATTCAGAATACACATAAGGAGCCAGAAGAACTGTTGGTCACCCTGGAAACAGGAAATGGGATAGTCATACGAACTCGGGCTGTCTACAAGCCTCCAGACCCGGGGGAGGACATAGACACATTACTGTTAGAAGATATACAAAACATGACAGTTAAAGGGGAGGTTCTGATAATGGGAGACTTCACCATGCCAGATACAGACTGATCGATACCAGCAGGAACATCCACCAGAACTAGACACATGGTGGATTCCCTGGAAAGGGAGGGCCTCAAACAACTGGTACAACAACCCACAAGAGACAGGGCTATTCTAAATCTAGTACTGACTAAATGGGGAAAGGATCGCAGATCTCCAGGTAGAAGGTCACCTGGGAGACAGTGACCATCACATCGTTTGGTTCAGTTTGGTCACTAGAATGAAATCATCCCATTCAAAGGCAAAAGTATGGGACTTCAGAGGAGCTGACTTTGATAAGATGGCCAACAGAGTTAAGCTAGCCCTGGCAAGAAGAAATACAGGTGAGTGGGTACAGGCAAAGTGAGCAGGAATTAAGGATACAATACTTGAAGCAACATCCCATTGTGTTACAGAGAAAAGCAAGAGCAAAAGAAGGAGGAAACCACTTTGGTTCTCAAAAACAGTAGCAGAAAAGGTCAAAGCCAAAAGGCTGGCCTTCAGAAAATATAGGGAGGCATACCAAACTTCCCTAAGGGAAGCAGGGAAGGCAGTAAGGCAGGCAAAGGCCCAAACCAAGGAAACACTAGCACGAATGGTAAAAGAAGGAGACATGATTTTCTATAGATACATTAGTGAAAGAAAAAAGTCCAGAGGGGGTATTGCTAAGATCAAAGGGGATATGGGGGAGTGTGTGGAGGAGGACTATCTATCCTAAATAGATACATCTGCTCAGTATTTACTGAGGAAAAGGTAGGGCAGGGCCCACAGCTCAGCACCATGGACACAGGGGGGAAGGAGGTGTGCACTAGTCCCTTCACCAAAGAAAGGGTCCTAAAAGGTCTCACTAAGCTCAGGGTGGACAAGGCAATGGGACCTGATGGCATACATCCCAGGGTACTAAAGGAACTAAGGGTGGCACTAGCAGCACCATTAGCAGAACTGTTTAGTGAGTCTCTGAGCACAGGAGTGGTTCCAGAAGACTGGAGAAGGGCTCATGTGATCCTGTTCCACAAAAGTGGTAACAGGGAGGAGGCAGGGATCTACAGACCAGTCAGTCGTACCTCAGTAGTGGCAAGATTATGGAGGCATTCCTTAAGGAAAGGATAGTGCAACACCTGGAATCCATAGGAGCACAGGATCCAAGGCAGCATGGGTTTACAACAGGATGGTCCTGTCAAACTAATCTCATAGATTTCTTTGACTGGGTAATCAGAGGGCTGGATCAAGAGGGTGCAGTTGATGTCACCTAACTTGACTTCAGCAAAGCTTTCGATACTATTTCACATAGAAGATTGATTAATAAGCTGGGTAGGCTAGGGGTGGATCACAAGTTGGTCAACTGGGTGGCAAACTTGTTGACAGGCAGAAAACATAGAGTGATGGTAAACGGTATACAGTCAGAAGAGATGAAAGTCACAAGTGAGGTACCTCAGGGATCAGTCCTGGGGCCAGTCCTCTACAATATCTTCATCAGTGACATTGCAGAATGACTGGAGGGTAAGGTTTGTCTGTTTGCTGATGACATCAAGATCTGCAAAAGAGTAGATGATCCAGATGGGGTGGGCAGAATGAGAAGAGATCTAGATAAACTGGCAAAATGGTCAGAAGAGTGGCAACTGAGGTTTAACGCAAAGAAGTGCAAGATCAAGCACATAGGGAAGAGAAACCCAGAAGCCACATATAGGTTATGAGGGGATTTGCTGGCAATCACAAGAGAAGAAAGAGACTTGGTCATCATCATCACAAATTACCTGAAATCATCCAAGCAGACCACTAAAGCAGTAGATAAGGCTACAGGGATGTTGGGGTGTATTAGTAAGGCTACTGCAAGTCATAAGAGGGAGGTAATAATCCCTCTTTAGAAGACACTGGTTTTGCCCCATCTAGAGTACTGTGTGCAGTACCGGAGGTTGCACCTGCACAAGGACATTAACAAAATGGAGACAGTCCAGAGAAGGGCAACCAAAATGGTGCAGGGACTGCATCAGAAAACATATGAGGACAGATTAAGGAGCTCAATATGTATACCCTTGAGCAAAGGAGGAAGAGAGGTGATATCATTGAAACATTCAAACATCTTAAGGGCATTAACAAGGTGAAAGAGTCTAACATGTTTCAATATAAGAAAAATAGTAGGACAAGAGGACACAGCATGAGATTAGAGGGAGATTTGATTAAGGGGTAATGTGAGGAAGTTCTTTTTCACAGAAAGGGTGGTGGATGCATGGAACGGCCTACCTCAGGAAGTGGTGGATATGAATGCAGTACACTGCTTCAAACAGGAATGGGATACGCATAAGGGAACAATACAGAGGAGTATGAATAGACAGGTCATTGACAGAGTAAAGGCCTATGGCACATTTATAAGGTAGAAGAAATGGGCAGATTGGATGGGTGTTGCGGTACTTATCTGCCGTCAGCTTCTATGTTTCTATGTTACAGTGTGTCCCGGTTTCCTACTGTTACAGAAGCAACTGGGAATAGAAATGTTGCAGGACAGACAAATGAAAGCCACACCTGGAGTTGGCTTAACAATGGGGGGATAGTGAGTACTGCTATAAATGCAGAACATTTTGAAAATGTCACTAATAACCTTAGTCAGAGTCATGATTCTTCAGCCTTGCCATCAGAGTCACTACCATTTCTGGGTGAGTGATCTGGGGAACTTGGGACTGGGAACAATGGGAAGGGAGAAGGCACCCCTGATTCTGTGCCTAGGACAACTGTATTAAAGACAAGGCACCTGACCTTCTGGTCAGAAAGAACACCCTCAGCCTGTTCACCTCCCTCATCTTAGTCCCCAGAGAGATGAGTAAGAGCCTCAGGAAACATGAACAACTTCAGTCTGATTCCAAAACATCTTCCAATGAACATTTGGACACTGATTCTTTACACCCAGAGCAGCCTAGAAGACAGTTTACCATGGCTAGCCTCTTTGCTGCACAGGATGAGCCTGCTCAGTTGGAGACTCCTATCAGTTTTAAGTATAAAGGGGGATTGGAGTTCCCCCCAAACAGAGTGTATGTTATTAGAAATCTTTAAAAAAATGATATGGGCTTTCTTAATCTGTGCCATATGCTGTTATACACATGTTTAAAGAAACACATTTGATGGAAGTTTTAAGGCCTTAAAATAATTGGAGCTGTTTTGCATTAAATAAGACACGTTGCAAAACTTTGATTTGTGGTGGATCTTAAGTGCTATCCCTCTGTCTGAACCTGCCATCAGAACCATCATGATTCTCCTCAGAAATGAGGGGGTGGATGTTTTGGGCATCTCCTACTGGCTGTTACAGAGATGTGAGCTTTTGGATTGCCCTGTCCCCATTACTGATTCTGAGCAGGTCAGGACAGGGGCTGGAAATTTAAGGTTAAACTTAAGCAGACTAACAGAGGACTCTGTCTTTTACCAGGAGATTTTTCTTGGGGCAGGAAAGTGGAATGTATTTTTGTCCTGGCCAGCCTCAGACATACCATCATTGTGGCTTGAGGTCACACCTGAATTCTGCCTGTGGAATGGAGAGGTGCAACATTTGCCTGGAATGTGGACATCTGAGCCATAGATGTCTGAATCATTTTAAGTGCATCCTGTGCAAGGATCAGGGCACTCTTATAGGCAGTGACCATGGCCCTCTCATAACAGAGGATACGGTCTCAAACAGGAAGAACTGATCAGTTGGGACCAGGCCCAGGGTGCGACCAATGCCTCAATCAATCAATCAATCAATCAATCAATCATAATCTTTATTTTGCCAGGTGGAACATCATTGAGACAAGCTCATTTACAAGATGGACCTGGGGCAAAAACAATTGTCAACAGGGTTAAGACATAACAGGTTGAGTGAACGTTCATAACAATTACATAGTAATAATAACAACATAATAACATGTAACTATCACATGTGACAGGATACTTGCACCAGAACATAGCAATAGATTCAACAGGAGGTAATGCTATTTAAATACAATTGCATGGATACAGATATATGGATGTAAGGTAATGAGATAAAGTTTATACAGTAAACATCATTGGAGGAGTCATAGTGAGCAGGAGTGGCTGTTCCTCTAGTGTCAAAGTGCAAAGAAGATTGAGATTTAAGAGTCCTTTGATAAGTACTATAGGCATGTCCTGGCAAGTGTGGTGGAAAGGGGAAGGGGTATGGGGAGTGGGGAGTGGGGAGGGAAGGTCAGATGAGATAGGAGAGGGTTGGACATGATGGTCTAGGGAGGAAGGACTGTTCAAAGGGAGAACACAACAGATGTTACAAGCAATGGTTGGGGTTTAAGTCCAATATTTGAAGCAAAGACATATCGTGATGTTGGGACCTTGATTTGGACAATGACAGAAGGGAGGACTCAAATGACACCTCAGGCAATGGTTGAGGTTCAAGTCCAGAATTTAAAACAGCAACAAATCATGATGTTAAGACCTTGACTTGAAGCAATGATAGGCCTAGGAGAAGGTCCTCAGGAACAAGGATTTGAAGAGGGAGAACTTGATAGGGGAAGCGAGCCTTAAGGTTTTCTGGATCTTATTCCAGAGCGTAGGAAGAGTGAAGCTTACTGAGGCTCTACCACAGCACATTTTAACTTTATGGATAGCCAGAGATAAGATGGTAAGACTTCTGAGAGAATATGAACTAGGGATGCAGGGAGTCAGGCAGCTTGTGAGGAACTGAGGTAATTTATGAGTGATTGCCTTATATGTCCATAGAATAGCATTCTTTTGTCTCCTGAAACTATGGGAGCTCTAGCCTATGGAAGAATAGAGGATGCAGTGGTATGTGTCATAAGGGGCATCCAAAATGAACCTAAGGGTTCTGTGGTATAGGGTATCAAGCTTGGAGAAAGCTGTGCTAGTACTATGGCTATATAGGAAGTCCGCATAGTCTAGGAGAGGCAGGAAGGTAGCTTGGACTAGGAGTTTTCTAGCCTCCTGGGTTAGTGACTGCTTGATCCTGAAGAAAATACTGAGCCTTTGACGCAGTTTCTTAGTGAGTTCTTCAATGTGATCAGTGCAGGACAACTTGTAGTTAATCCAGACCCCCAGATATTTGAATTGTTCCATGAACTCCAGGGCTTCACCCAAAATGGTGCTTATGTGAAGACCCTTATCTTTTTTTTTGTTTTTTTTTTGGAGATGAGGGGCCAGTGGAGAGAAAATCATGGTCTTAGTTTTTTTTGTCATTGAGCAGGAGTATCAGGTTGAGTAGATTTTTTTGGAGGATGTCAAAATTGTTCTGTAGGTCCAAAATGGCTTGATTCACAGTTGATCTGTCAATGTATAGCACTGTATCATCAGCGAAGAGATGGATACTAGATGAATTTAGGCCATTGTCGATGTGATTAATATAAATGGCAAAGAGAAGTGGACCAAGTATGGATCCTTGGGGGACACCTCTAAGGAGTTTTTTAATTTGCGATAGGTCTTCTTCAGCCTTGACTTGCTACTCTCTGTCCACAAGATAGTTTGCAAACCAACTTAGGACCAGGTTGTCCACACCAACTTTCTTCAGGGTCACCAGTAGTAAATCATGGTCCACCATGTCAAAAGCCTTGCTAAGGTCCAGAAACAAGGCGCATATATATCGCTTATTATCAAGTGCAGACTGCCAGTCATTTATAACTTTGGCAAGGGCAGTGGAGTTACTATGCATGGGATGGAAACTGAATTGAATTGAGTTTAGTAGGTTAAAACTTTCCAGATGAGATTTGAGCTGTTCATTTACTACCTTCTCCAATAGTTTTGACAAGGCCAGGATCAAGGAGATTGGGCAGTAATTATTTATGTCGCAGGGGTCCCCTGATTTAAATAGAGAGATGACATGGGCCGTCTTCCAGACCTTGGGGAGGGAGCCGTGATTGAGAGACAAATTGAAAAGGTGGGTAATTGGGGGGGGGGGGGGGGCAAAATATAGTAGGACAACTTTAGGAAGAAAGGCTCAGTCATATCTACACCTGAACATTACTTGGTATCAAGTTGAAGAAGGAGATTCTCAACCTGTTTGACGGTGACCAGACAGAAGGAGAAAGAGTGGTAGGGATCAATAGATTCCAGATCATGGCAATCAGATGACTGACTAAGGAACTGTGCCCTGATGGCATTTGCTGGGGAGGTATCAAAAGCCATCCCTGCTCTGGCAAAGTGATTGTTAAGGAGGTCAAGGATCTCATTTTTATTTGTAGTGCGGGTACCACCAGTCAAAATTTTGTGGGGAAGTGTACGAGTGCTGTTATGGCCTTCTACCTCCCTTAAAGTTTACCAAATCTTAGTAGCAGAGTTAGTAGATGTGTTACCCTCAGAGCGGAAATAACTAGACTTTGCAGCTCTGATAGTTTTTGTACAGAAATTCCTTGCAGTTCGGAAAGCAGACCAGTCTGTGGCCAATTTAGACTTTCTGGCTCTTTTTCAAACAACATCCCTATGCCATAAGGCAGTCTTCAGGTTATCAGTGAACCAGGGACAGGATTTTCTTTTGGTTCTGCTTTTGGTAACTGGGGCATGGAGGTCTAGGGTTCTGGTGAGTATTTCATGAAGTATCTCATGTGCCTCTTCCACAGAAGATGTGAAGTAAATTTCTGCCAGTTAGCATACTGGAGGTAGTACAGAAAAGCATCTGGGCAGATGTTCCATTTACATCTCTTACTAACATACTAAAATGTCAGCAGAATAGGCCTAATGGTCTTTCGTGTCTGCTCCTTTGGTCAACTGCCACCCTTGGAGCTGACCTTGCTGCCCCCCTCGCCTTCTCTGACGTCTCCCTTCCCAGTTCAGGATATTCTCGCTGCACTGGATTTTGCTTCCAGAACCCTTCCCCTGTACCTGTTCCACCCCCTCTTGAAACCCTCCACCATCTCTGCCCTCACCAGCCCCCTGGGCAGTGCATTCCATGGCTCCACCACCCTCTCAGTGATGTAGCACCTCCTTCTTTCTCCCCTGAATCTTCTCCCCTCCAGATTCCACCCATGCCCTCTAGTTGCCCCCTCCTCCTTCCTTCGAAGAACCCTGCCTGTTCCTCCCCTATTTACTCCCTTCATGTACCTGAAGACCTCTATCATGTCCCCCCGGTCCTTTCTCTCTTCCAATGTGTACATATTTAGCTCTTCGAGCCTCTCCCCATAGGTCCTGTCCCCCAAGTACCAAATCATTTTGGTTGCCCTCCTCTGGACCCTCTCCAGGAGTTTAATGTCCCTCTTTAAGTGAGGCCTCCAAAACTGCATGCAATACTTGAGGTGTGGCCTCACCAAGCAGTTATACAGAGGGAGTATCACTTCCCTCCTTCTGGAGGTGATCCCCCTAGCGATGCATCCCAGCATCCTGTTGGCCTTGGCTGCTGTCCTCCTACAAGTCTCCAAGTTGTTCATCTTGACATCCACCACCACCCCCCAGGTCCCTCTCAGCCATCGAGACTTGCAGCATTCTCCCCCCCAGGGTGCACACTTGGCACAGGTTTCTGGCCCCCAGGTGCAGTAACGTGCATTTCCCTGCATTGAACCTCAGCTTCCACTTTCTAGACCATCTTTCCAGAGCCTCCAGGTCCCCCTGTAGGGCCACCCTCCCCTCCTCCCCATCCACCACCGACCCCAGTTTTGAGTCATCTGCAAAGAGACTCATCTCAATCCTGATACCTGTCCTTATGTCAGAGACATAGGTGTTGAACAGTAGGGACCTGAGGACTGATTCTTGTGGGATCCCACTAATGACCCTCCTTGGGGATGAGACTATCCCACCAACTACAACCCTCTGGGTCCGGTCCTGGAGCCAATTGTCTATCCATCTTATCATCTGGTTCCCCACTCCCATTTCTCCCAGCTTATCCAACAGGCCCTCATGAGGAACAGAGTCAAATGCCTTGCTGAAGTCTAGAAAGAGGATGTCCACTGGTCCACCCAGGTCCAAGGCACTCGTCACCCAGTCATAGAACTCCACAAGGTCTGTCTGACACGATTTCCCTGGGATGAATCCATGCTGTCTATCGTCCAGGCATCTGACTTTTCAGGTCTCCCCAGCTTCTCCTTGACAATGCCCTCCATCACCTTGCCCACCACCGATGTCAGGCTGACAGGCCTGTAGTTCCTTGCCACCTCCCTTGATCCCCCCTTGTGGATAAGCACTATATGTGCCACCTTCCAGTCCTGGGGCACCCACCCTGTCCTCAGAGAGATGGTGAAAAGCTGTGCCAGGGGTTTTGCCAGGACATCCGCAAGTTCCTTCAGCACTCTGGGATATAATTTATCTGGCCTCCATGCTTTCTCCATCTTAAGGAACCTGAGGGCTTCTCTCACTCTCTCTGCTGTAATTTCCACCTCCACTACCTCTACTTCCTGCTTAGCTTTCCTCCCTCCCGCCAGTGATGCCTCCCCCCTCTCCCCAGACCCACTGATCGGTAATCTTGTGGATGTATTTAGACAAAGAGGAGGTTTGGAGTTGAGCCGACCTTACACATGCAATTTCCCATTGGTCACTGATGTTGTTAAAGAATACACCTGAGTGGAAGAATAGGTGAGGCTTGCTTAGAAGGATTAGGTCAAGAAGGGAGCTACGCTCTGCGTTTTTGGTGTTTAGGTAGGTAGCTTCATTAATGATCTGGGTAATTCCATGGGCATCATGGAATTATTTGACTGGTAAGGAGACTGGAGAGATCCAGTCAAAGTTGAGGTCACCAATTATGGATATTTCTGATGAAGTGGTAGCTCGTATGTCACTTAGGTGTTTGAGCAGTGATATGCTAGCTGAGGGGGCCTATAACACCCACTAATGCAGATAGAGGTAGATTTGGCTGGTTGAATTATTAGTGTGAGGCACTCGAACTCCTTGGGGACTGTAGTCATGTCCACCATAGTTGTAGTAATGTTGGAAGGAAGCAGAAAGACAACAAGCTAAAGCAGACAATAAAGACTGGACAACTGCCACAACATCAGAGCCAGCTGAATCCCTTGTATGAATCACTCACTCCCCCCATGGCATCAGGTATCCCTGACTGTAAACACAGAAAATATAGTTGTTGATACTGAACCCCCTATCATCCCCTGTTAGAGTAGAGGAGGCTCCTGTAGGTAAGCATGACAAAAGTCAAGTACTAGGGGATTTCCCTGCAGTGCAATGTATCTGATACTACTTCATCTTCTGTGAGTCAAGTGATGCCCCCCTCCATTCCCTCAGTGGATGAGGGAATGGCTGTAGTGACCACCGGAAAGACAGGGAGACACAGGAAGATGAAAACTTAATCTAACACTGCCCCTAAAAGTGCTGCTAAAAACAGATTTGCACCTTGGCCTATCATAGGCAATGAGATAATATGGAAGTGGAAGAGGATGATTCAGAGGAATTCTCCATCTCATCTTCTATATGTATGCATCCTCAGACTATTAGAAATCTCTGTCAGAGTCATTTGTGGCAAAAACAAGCCATGTTCGAACCAGATCCCAAACCCAGAAAGTAGATCCCCTTTTGCTTAATATGCCAAAATGTGATTAGGCTGTACCATCTCTCCTGTTACACTGAATGTTGACAGCATAAAGACATATCAGAAAAGGTTATCTAATATGGCTGTTCTTCACTCTCTGCATAACAATACTGTGTTCCTACAAGACAATCAAATTAAGACCACCTTTGAATTAGAGGCAGTAAAACGCTAATGATCCCTGGGCCCCTCCATTGGCTGCAGGACACAGACTGGTGTGATGGTATGGGTAGCCTTCCAACAGGTTCAGCTTTCAAGGTGATAAAACTGGTAGAAATAGAGCCCAGAAGAGCCCGGATGGTAGACATAAAGTATAAGGGCAGAAATGATTGGTTAATTAATGTGTATGCCCCCCAAGACCAAGGCCACATGAGTTTCCCTTTTCCAGGAGATATGTCCTTACTTCCACACCAATAGATTAGTGGTTATGGGGCACCTTTAATTGTGGGCTATCCTTGCAGGACTGGGGGGGGCCACTAAAATGATTTGTAGTGACTCTACATATCTTGACAATATGGTGAAAATGGAAGGTCTACAGAACAGCTTTCGGGGAACATCTAACACGTTTGTGAAAGGCAGATGTGAAGCAAGAGCAAATTTTCTGTTCTTGTCAGATGCTATTAGAGTGGAAAGGGCAAGGACCATTGTGGTAGAGATGTCAGATCATTTAGCTGTGATATGTAGTTGTAACAAAGGGCCTACGTCCCCTTGGCCATCTACCCAGTGGAGGTGGTATACAAAATTGTTGGAACAGACAGAGATCTAGAGAAATGCTAGGAGTTCTTTCAGGTCCAATGTTCAGTTTTGGCAGCATATTAGGATTTAATACAATAGTGGGAGATCACTGAGAGACTTGAAATACCTATTTCAATCTGAAAGTAGGAAAATACATACAGAAAAGTATTTGCACTACCTGAACCTGAGATCCCACCTCCATAAACTAATATCCTGTAAACATGTTACAGATTGATTTAAATGAACAGATTGCTGCCATTAAAGCAGCGATAAAAGAATATCATTATGAGAGGGCTTCTCTAGAACAAGAATTAGAATTTAGGACTGGGGGAGCTCGCAACATCTAGACAAGTTCTTAGGCAGTCAAGACAGGGTTAAAAATAGGACAATGACGGATATGTCCAGAGGCTCAGGTGGCCTTGTGGCATCCTTGTTGAAGGAAATTATGGATGTTGTTTATGAACATGTCGCAGATACCTTAGGGACAGCTGCTGATGCAGTTTTGGATCCAGAAATAGTACCTTCTTTGGAGAAATATTTTCTGTTTTTGTCAGATGTTATTAGAGTGAAAGGAGCAAGGACCATTGAGGTAGAGATGTCAGATCATTTTGCTGTGATATGTAACTGTAACACAGAGCCTATGTTCCCTCGTCAGGTATCTTGCCCACTGTGCTATCTTTGTAGACAAATTCTGATTCAGGTCCCACCACTCTTATATCACCTTCACCTTCTCCCTCCCACCATCTTCCTCCTACTCCCCTCGCAACTCCATCCATCGGACCTTTGCTTTCCCTCCTAGGTCATCTACTATGGGCCAGGCCACCTTTTCTTATCACTTCCCTAAACTCTGGAATGCAATTCCCCCACCCATCTGCAATGTCCCCTCTCCCATTCCCTTCCCTCCCTTTTCTGTGACTTCATCTCCCTTTCCTGAAACTGTTCCTAACTTCTGCCCTTGTCCCCTAGCCCCTACTTGAGAAGCACTTTGTGTCCTGGTCGATTCACCTTTTGTTTCATCCACTCACTAAATGATGTGATCTATGTAATTGCCTGTATAATACACAATCCTATATGTTCATGCACCTGTAATTTGCCTGAATGTAACTTACCTCATCCTGTTTTTATTATTTATCTGTAGTCACTCTGTATCGTGTACTCATTTATACTTGTAGTCAGTATTACTGGTCTGTTTCCCCATTCCCTCCCCCAGACGCATCTGGAAACTAGTTGTGGAAGGAAGGAAGAAAGGAAGGAAGGTCCTCCCCCCATCAGCTAATGATGTCTTTAATGCTCACAGCCCCTTTTTGACTTGCAGAGGTTGAATTTGCAGTCAGAAGTTTAGGGAATAATGCAGCCCAGGACACTGAAGAATTGCTGGTAAGCATAAAGAAACAGTTAGACTGTAGTTCAGTATGCCACTACAAAATACCAAGGTTTATGTCCATATTTCCAAAACATTCTTGTCTCAAGTATGAAATCCTTAAATTATGGGTGTATAAGGAGTGAAATGTGGAACACATCATAAATCAGTGTTAATGTGAACACAGAGTGCTAGAGAAGAAATTACTGTGTTGAGCAAGACACACTGTGCAAGATTTATTAAATGAAGCACAACTCTTAATATTGGGAAGTGCTTCAATAATTATACAGTTTAATGTCAGGCAGAATCCTACCTGTTTAGAACAAAAAAAAAGGGAAATCTTGGTGCTAGTGTCCAACTGACTGAGGAATGATTGTGAGGTATGTTTGGACCAAAGCTGTACCAAGCTAATTTTGAGTCATATTTTCCATGCCTGACCTCAGTCAAAAAACACCAGAATTATGAAGTCGTTGGTATAATATCATTAACAGGTGCTGAACATTTGAACTCACTTAACTTTTTTTCCCATTTTAAACATGAGCATATGGGAAAAAGACCACTTCCTGCATCCCTGCATTCTGCCCTTCTCTAGAATTTTTTTGAAATGTATTCTGCTGGTGTCCAAGCATAGCTGCCGAAAGTGTAGAAAACAAAGTGATCAGGTTTCATGGGAGTTTAGCTACAGTGGAGTTAGTTTTGCCCTTGGAAGGAGGCACTGGAGGAAATGGAAGTCTGGAGTGCACTTGCTATCCCTCCAGGGCCCCTCACTGTTTAATTTAATCTTGCTACATTCTGCGATGGTGACCACACCCCAGACACTGCATAAACAGGCAGTCACACCACAAGTAATTAAAATAAGGAAAATGAGAAAGGCCCATTTCTAGCATTTACAATAGTACATTGCAGTTCACAACATGTACAGTCTTTGGCACATTTTATTACTGATTTAGAAAATCTACAATTGACTTTGCTGTGGACGTTATTCACACAGTTCACCAAAAGGGAACTTTTTGCATAGCCCTGATATAAAATTAGAAACAACTTATTTGCCCTTAGTGTTATTTCCGCATGCTCAAGAATCAATTTTCTCCACCAGCAGCACCACAAAAGTCTCCAGCCAACCACAGGACTGGCAGGGGGGGCAATGGCAGCTCATGTTTGGCATAAAGTCCTAAACATATATAACATTGTATATAAATTGACTGCTTTTCAAAGTTTTGCAAGGTTTAAACAGAATCAAATGCAAAGATATTTTTCAAAATATATTGTACCATTAAAATAGCAAAGTATTTCCTTGATAAATTGTGCTGCAATGCCTAGTACAGAATGGGCAAAGTTTGGGGTAATCATGATCAGATTGCTTTGAAGTCAAACCTGGACAAAAAGTAAATGGTTCTCATGTCTCATTAACTATCATTTTTACTGAATATGAATTTTAGGACAGAAATGTTTAACCATGCATGATGGTGTATTTACATAAAAAGAAATATAGAGCTAGTAAAGGAGTTAAGAACACACTCAATGTGTTTGACTGTCTGTGTACTTTTTATGTCGCTTGCACGCATGTGCAAGAAACATAGTGCCATCATCCAAGTTTTCAGAGGTGTGGCACCCATCTTCCAATTCAGTCAGTGAGTTTGCAGGCGCGGCCGCAGTTCTCCAATGACTGCTGCAGCTGTCTATGACAGCAGTCAAAAATGCAGTGGCACACAGTTGAAAGGGAGAGCTCCACTTCAGTGAGCAGAGCTCCCCCACCTGCAAGCACACATATTGCGTGTTGATGTGCTCCTCCCCCATGCACTCACTGTATGGCCGGCAGAGTGCCCAATCCCCGTCGGCTCACGCTCCCACAAAAGCTGTCCAGGTGCCATGCTGGGGCCACCCCAGCATGGCAAAAAATGTTATAGCCAATGGGAGTGTCCAATCCCCCGTTGGCTCCACGGCTGCACGCCCCCCCCAAAAGCTTTGTAGGTGCCACGCTGGGAGCCCACCCCAGCGTGGCAAATCTTGTTATTGCCGATGGGGGTGCCCAATCCCCTGTCAGCTCCAGCCCCCAAAACAGCCTTTCCAGCTGCCATGCTGGGAGCCCACCCCAGCGTGGCAAACGTCCTGCGTCGTCTTAATTAAAAAAAACCCTGTAAATAAAAAACGGTCCTCGCAGTCTCCTGCCCCCACCCACACCCACCCACTGCCCACCCTGCCTTCCCACACCCCCACCCATACTTACCTCCGAGCTCGTGTGATGATCATCAGTGGACTGGGAACACATCTGCACTGTTCAAAGCCGACCGCAAACTGAGGAAATGCCGGTAAGCTGTATAATGGAATAAATAGAGTTTTTTCAACTTTGTTGCATATCTCAGGCATTTTTTGGGATTTTGGGCCCAAATTTTCAACATGGAGTCTTTGGGACCCCTCCTCATGAATTCTTGCACAGTCATGGCATTAATCGGGCCGAAGGGTGATTTTGTGGTCACTGTGCGAAATCACCTTTTGGGACCGATTAATGAAACAACACTATCAGTGTTCATAAGGTGGAGTTCTCAAAAGCCTATGTTAATTTTGTGAAAAATTCCTAAAATGGTTGTTTCTGACGCCGTTACACAGTTCTCCTTGCGACTCATAAGTTCACGATTTTCAATATTTTCACTCCAGATTTTCAACATTGTCATTTACCACCTCCTTATGAGCAGTACAGCTGTCATTTTTCACATCTTGCCCAAAACGTGTTTCCGCCCATGTAGCGCACAATGGCGCAGTCTGTGTATGAAATCAATGTATGGGACACATTAGGAAAATCACAGTGACACTGTTCATGAGCAGAGGTCTTAAAATGGCTATGTTGAAAATTTGGTGAAAAAATTCCTAAAAATTACTGTTTTACGAGCATGCGTTGCACAGTTCCTACGTACGCTTGTAAGTTCACAAATTTTCAATATTTGCACTCCAATGACTTCCAAATACCTAAACAGCACATACAAGCAAGCAACATTCGGCATTGACAAATGCTTGTTAGTACACTGGGTCATGCCTGAAAAGGGTATTTTGGAACCAGAGTACTTACCTGGAGAGCAAAATGAATTAAACTAAACTACTTGTGTTGCATGATTTGCAATTGAAAAGCGAAACTGTGAGAACAAATAGAAGAGATGAATGGTATAGTCAGAGGGTTGTGAGTGCTTGGAGTGCACTACCGGAATCAGTTGTATATAGCAGTACATTGTATCAGTTCAAAAAGAAGCTTGATAATCACATGGGAACAAAAAAAATTATACAGTTCCACTGATATTCGACAAGTCATTAAACCTAATGCCAATAGACTTGTATAACAACTTTGAAACTATGAAGCTTACTTCAATGTAAAAGACTCATACTTACAAAACAGACCTGTGACTAGAGATCCTGGGATGAAGAATAAATATAAATTCCCCGATGGGAGTACCAACATTAAAAGAAAAACATAATGGCTTATTGCATTGGAATAAGGCTGGACAGCATAAAATCATCAGCTAGAGGTGTACTACAGTAATGGACCCAAGTGATGCAGTGATTCTGGAACTGAGTTAAGTAATTTTTCAAGGAATATGTTATTTTCTCCATATGGTTTGTAATTTGCATATATAATTAATCAATTGACACTACATGGACAGTGTAGGTATTGTAAATGTAAGCAACCATTATACAGTAGCTACTAAAGGCTCAATCCACAAAAATCCAGAGATACTTGAAAAAAGATGTGTAAATCAAGTGCAAAGGTCTGAGCCATGTAAAATTCACAGTGGTGGTGGAGTGGACCAACAGGTGCACAAGGAGATGCAAAGAGATGTGGGTGAGAAGGGTAGAATTGCCATTACTTTTGCACAATGGTGACCTTTGTGACCTCCCGCACTAATGTTTCCACTGACTCGCTGACACAAACTCCACCACACTGAATATCCCTGGATCAGTACAAC
The DNA here is from genome assembly GCA_016271365.2 of Neoceratodus forsteri. Taxonomy (NCBI): domain Eukaryota; kingdom Metazoa; phylum Chordata; order Ceratodontiformes; family Ceratodontidae; genus Neoceratodus; species Neoceratodus forsteri. Next base: position 503,515,215 of record CM057459.1, read on the forward strand.
CACCCCGTATCCACACCACCGATTTGTACAACTAAAAAACAACCAAATAACAATCCAACATTTTCTACACACCATTGAACCAACAGACAATACACACCACTCCCCTCATCCTGTAAACTATATACATAAGAAATAAACAACTGAAGCAACATATGCAAATTATATGTTTATTTATAAAGAGCTGGAGTGAGGATGGAGGTGCAGCAAGGAATGACAGGTACACCAAAAAGTATAACACACACTACTTCTCTTCAGACTGCAGGGTTAGGGTCAACAAGTGGTTCCCACTGTTGACCATCTGGAAAACACCAAGTAGAAATGTTCAGTAATGCAGTGCATGTGACTTAAAACAGATGACACATTACCACACATGGAAAACAGGCACAGGCATGCAGTATCACTGACTGTGATTACAATCTTTAAATATCCTACAGTTGGCCACCTATAGTTATACAGATACATGTATCCCTTCCCATCATTGTTGAGGGTGAGAATGGGCAGGAGTGGGTTTGTCATCATTAAGAAATGAATGATGCTTCCCTAGAATGGGCTGGCTACCCCTTTCCGCTGTACGGAATGTAAGCATCAGTCCCAATTTCCCCTGAAAGCACATTTAATGAAGGAAACCACTGTTTCTCACAGACAGCACATTTGAACAGTTCCTAACTCTGAGAGAATAGTAATGGTGAACACACTTACCGTTAGAAGGTGGCATACTAATCCATTGGTGTTAGTCTACGTGATATGTACACCCAAGAGGCCAGTGTCCCATAGAGACATAGGAATAAGTACTGGGGGGGATGGTGCCAACTTGTTGAGACACAGCTGAGACAGAAATGGACTATATCTTGCCACACTTCTGCAACACTGTCCATCCACAATGTGCGTGGGGTCATGACCCCCATACCACATGATAAAAACTTGGGGTCAATGGTCACTTTATGTCCCGGGTCATGCTAGCAGAACATATAGCCATCCACAACATTTATTTATTTGCATTTTTGGTAACCGGGTAAGTCCACTGAGACAATTACAGTCCCTTTTTATGTTTGCTTGCACACATGTGCAAGAAACATAGTGCCATCATCCAAGTTTTCGGAGGTGTGGCAGCCCTCTTCCAATTCAGTCAGTGTGTTTGCAGGCGTGGCCGCAGTTCTCCAATGCCTGCTGGAGCTGTCTATGACAGCAGTCCAAAATGCAGTGGAGTACAGTTGAAAGGGGGATACGCTTCAGTGAGCAGCAATAAGATATCACCTGCTCATGTCGCGCTCCCCCCTACACACACACATGCTGCCATACTGCATGCTCCCCATGCACACACTGTGTAGCCAAGGGGTGCCCAATCCCCTGTCGGCTGTGCTGCGCCCCCCCAAAACAGTGTTCCATATGCCATGCTGGGTGCCCACCCCAGCATGGCTACACATCCTATAGCCAACAGGGGTACCCAATCCCCCGTCGGCTCCACGCCCCCCCACCAGCCGTCCTTGTGCCATGCTGGGAGCCCACCCCAGTGTGGCATACGTCCCACGTCGTCATTTAAAAAAACAAACCTGAAACTGAAAAATGGTCCCTCGCTGCCTCCGCACCCACCCACTGCACACCCCGCCTCCACAGACCCCCCATCACCCCCTACTTACCTCTGAACTCCAGCGCGACGATCTTTGGTGGACCAGGAACACGTCTGCACTCTTCAAAGCCAACCGTGAACTGAAGAAATGCCGGTAAGCTGTATAATGGGATAGATAGGGTTTTTACAACTTTGCTGCATATCTCAGGCATTTTTTGGAATTTTGCACCAATTTTCAACATGGGGTTTTGGGACCTCTTCTCATGAATACTTTCACTGTCAAAGCGTTAATCAGGCCGAAGGGTGATTTACCGATCACTGCATGAAAATCACCTTCGGGACCGTAATGAAACAACAATGCCACTGTTCATAAGGTGGGCTCTCAAAAGCCTATGTTGAAAATTTGGTGGAAAAATTCTAAAAAATGTTTATGTGGCGTCTTGCACAGTTCCTACGCTAAATGGTTGTGAATTTTCAATATTTTCACTCCAGATTTTCAACATTGCCATTTTATTACACTTCCTTATGAGCAGTACAGCTGTCATTTTCACATCTTGCCCAAAGCGTGTTTCCAGCCCATTTAAGCGCACAATGGTGCAGTCGGTGTGAGAAATCAATGTATGGGACACATTAAGAAAATCACAGTGACACTGTTCATAAGCAGAGGCCTTAAAATGGCTATGTTGAAAATTTGGTGAAAAAATTCCTAAAAATGACTGTTTTACGAGCTTGTGTTGTGCAGTTCCTACGCACGCTCGTAAGTTTGCGAATTTTCTAAATTTTCACTCTAGATTTTCCATATTGCAATTTTATTACACATCCTTATGAACAGTACACGTGACATTTTTCACATGTCACCCCAAATGTGTTTCTGCACATGTAGCGCACAATGGTGCAGTCGGTGTGCGAAAGCAATGTTTGGGACAAATTAAGAAAATCACAGTTACACTGTTCATGAGCAGAGGTCTTAAAATGGCTATGTTGAAAATTTGGTGACAAAAGTCCATAAAATGACTGTGTTATGAGTGAGCATTGAGCAGTTTCCACACACCCTTGTAAGTTCATGACTTTGCAATATTTTCATTCCAGGTTTCACCAGTCGCATTTTTCCACACTTCCTTATGAACAGCACAGCTGTCATTTTTCACAACATGGCTGAAATGTGTTTTCACAGTTTCAGCACAGAGATGCATGGTCGCTGTGAGAAATCATTGTTCGGGACTGATAAAGAAAATCACAGTGACACTGTTCATGATTGGAGGTCCCAAAATGCCCGTGTTGACAATCGGCTGTAAAAAATCCTCAAACTAATTACATTACGGGTGTGCATTGCACAGTTTCTATGCATGCTCGTGACTTCACCAGTTTTTTTAATATTTTTACTGCAGATTTGCAACATTGCCATTTTTTACACCTCCCCATGAACAGTACAGCTGTCATTTTTCACATCCTGTTCAGAATGTGTTTTTGCACCTGTGGTGCTAAATGCCGTAGTCGCTGTGCATAAGCAGCTTTCGGCTAACAAAGTGATATTGCCACTGTTCATGAGGTGGGGGTCACAAAGAAACCATGTTGAAAATTTGGAGTGAAAATGCCAATGAATGCCTGAGGTGTTAGGGTTTCCAACCATAACGCCCCACCCTGTAGAGAATGACAGGCATCAGGGGTGTGACTTGGGATTCTTGCCTGTAATGCTCATACCATTCCACACCCTGCATCCAGTGAGAGGCATCAAAGTATGCCTTGGACTCTTCGGCCCCAAAGTTCACCCCATTCTCATACCACACCCATCTCACCGTGTTTCCTGATGGAATGGGGTCATATAGGCAAAGACTCAAGGCACACCATGACACTTGTCAGTGTCTGCAGGGTAGGGGTGTGGTGAAATGGCGTGGTCATTATGCCTGATTCAACCAAAGGCACACCCCAATGCCTGTCACTCTCTGCAGGGTGGTGGTGGGGTTGGCTTCAGTTCAATACTTCACTGCCATTTCTATTATGCAGCTCTGTAACTTCTACACTACCAATGCCAATGCCAGCAAGCAAACATTCGGCATTGACAAATGCTTGTTCAAGGATGACCTGGAAGTGCAAGAAGTATACAATGGAATGCAAAAACATAACAATGACAAAATAGCAGTGAAGTAGATTAGATATACACCAGTTCAAAGTTCCTTAGTAAAACTGAGGTACATACAGATACAGCAAATAAGTTAATAGAATAAAAAACTAAGCAATAAATTGCAACAAAGACAAGGCTCTAGGCATAGATTGCTATTGATAGCAAAATAAGGGAGCAGGAGCAGGCTAGGATACTAACTATATGGCAGGACAAGAGAAGGGACAAGGGTTGAAGGCTAGGGCAGGGGGGAGGAGGAGGAGGAGGAGGAGAGAAAAGGAGCTGTAAAATGATCAGAATCCAAGATCACCAGAACTAGGAGCAGATTCCAGAGGCAGAGAGAAAGGAAAGTAAGTTGAATTGGAATTTGGTGAGAGTAGTGCAAGACGGAGGGGGAGAGGGAGTTCCAGTCACTCGCAGTTGTGAAGTTGAAGGCTTTGCATGCAATGGCTAGCCATGATTTAAGCATTATGAGCAGGGGAGTGAAGCAGATCTAAGGGCACGACTGGGTTGTCTAAAGTGGATATACTCACTGAGGCAGGGAGGAGTGTACTTGTGGACCAGCTTGAGCATAAAACACAGGGTAGTGTATCTTAGTTTGGATTCATAGGGTATCCACCCCAGTGCAGAGAGAACATCACAGTGGTGGTGGCAGGCATTGCTTCCCAGAGAAAACCTACCCACTCTGTGGTAAACCTGTTTGAGTTTAGATAATGTAGAAGAGTAAGTAATGAGCAGAAGCTGAGCCCCATAAGTTAGAAGAGGGAGGAGGAGGACGCAATCCTAAGACAAGAGGCAGCGGTGAGGAAGGGGTGGATACGATAGAGCAGCCCAAGATTTTGGTTCAGTGATTTTACTATGGCGGTAGAGTGGGCATTGAAGGACAGCGTGGTGTCCAGGGTGACTCCCAGGTATTTAAAGGTGAGGACAGTTTCAATGGCATCACCATTGAGGGAAGAGATCCTAAGAGGATGCTGGGAGTGGACCTGGGTGGGAGAATGGGAGAATAACATGCACTTAGTTTTCTTGGTGTTAAGGACAAGTTAGTTCTGCAGGAACCAGCCTGAACCAGCCTTTGAGAGCAACAAAGTCAGTAGCTAGGCTGTCACTGATCCAGTCAATATCAGAGGAGGAGCAGTAGATAATCACATTGTCTGCATGTAAGTGCACTAAAGCCCCTCCACAGCTATTAGGCAACTCATTAATGAATAAGGAGAACAGCAGAGGGCCCAATATGGAACCCTGAAGGACACCATGGGTTATGGGTCTGAGGTCGGAGAGACAGCCGGCCCACTTTACCCTTTGAGAGTGGGGGGAGAGATAGCTTTAGACCCAAGCTAAGGCAGAGACATCAAGGCTGGTGGTGTGCAGCTGTTGGAGCATTAGACCATGGTTAACCAGGTGAAAGGCCTTGGTGAGGTCGATGAAGATGGTGCCGGTGAAGAAGCCTTTGTCCATAGCCTGGAATATATCCGAGGTGACGTTTATTAAGGCAGTGAGAGTACTATGGTTCTTTCTGAACCCATACTGGTGGGGGCATAATAGATTATGGAAGTCTAGGTAGGTCTGTAGGTGGTTATATACGAGCCTTTCCTGAATTTTAGCCAGAGGACGGAGAATGGAAATGGATTGAAAGTTTTCGGCAGCAGTGTTGGGTCCACCCTTATGAATGGGCACAATCACTGCAACTTTCCATTTGTCGGGGACAGTGTTTGATAGGAAGGACCTGTTGAACAGGTCATGGATGGGTCATGTGAGGGCATGAGCAACCAGCTTGAGAAACCTAGGCTCGAGGGTATAGTAGCCTGGTGAGCTAGCGGGTGTAAGTTTGGTGAGGAGCCGTCAGACTTCTTTAAGGGTGGCCAGTTTCATATGGAATGCAGGGCGGGTCCCAGGGACAGCAGCAGAGAATGTTAGGGACAAAAGGGGTCCTGTGGAGGCAAGGAAGAGTGAAGTGTATTTGAGTAGGTCAGTGAAAAATTTGTTGAAACCAGTGGCAATAGACAGAGGGTCTGTAAGGGTGGAGCCCTGGGCAGTGATGGCATTGGGGAGATCAGCAGTCTTCCCCTTAATCAGAGCATTCACCTGCTTCCAAAACTCTTTAGGATTGCAGAGGTGCTCAGTTTGGAGCCTCTTGTAATGTAGGCAACTGACTTCATGGAGGGAACTTTTATATTTGTTTGTAAGCTGTTTATAGGCTTGCCAATTAGAAGGCAGCCGAGTGTTTTTGTAGATACTCCAGGCACGGTCACGGGAGGACATGAGCATTCTTAGGTCCTTAGTGAGCCATGGGGCCTTGGTACCCTTGGTCCTACAGCTTTTTAAGGGAGTGTGACTGCCAACTATACTAGTAAAGATGGTTATAAAGAAATGAAGGGCACTTTTTATGTCAGAAAGGGTATTGATTGGGCTCCAGACAGTATCCTTGATAGCTGTGGTAAAGCTGCCCGGGGTCAAATTTGGACATGTCCCTGATCTGGAGAATCTTAGGGGGAAGGTTGGGGGAGTTGTTCTTCCAGACACAGAAGGTAGGAGAATGGTCACTAATACTGTCTGAGAGTACTCCTGCAGTCTTGACATTAAAGGGGCAGTTAGTGAGCACCCCAGTCAAGCACAGTATGATGTCCAGAATTAGAGTTAATATGTGTTGGGTCACGGATGAGTTGAAGAAGAAGAAGAATCAGTATTTATATAGTGCTTTTCATACATCCCAAAGTGCTTTACAAGCAATGCTAGACTGGTAGTGAAGTGACTGAATGTGTGGTGGCAGCCATATCGCACATCATCACCCACACACAGCCCGGATAATTGCATGAACCAGTTCATGGAAAGGGGAATGTTGGCCAGGACACCGGGAATGTTCCCTACTCTTTTGCGAAGAGTGCCCTGGGTTCTTTTACTTCCACCTGGACACCCACCAGGACAACACCAGGATGGGCAGAAGGGACCTCGGTTTAACGTCTCATCTGAAGGACGGCACACCCCAGCAGTACAGCACCCCCCCAATACTGTGCTCAGATGCCAGCGATTTTAAGGTGCAAGTCCAATCCTGGTGTGGAACGAGAACCCATGACCTTCTGGTCCAGAGGCGGATGTGCTACCAACAGAACCACGCTGACACCAGGTTGAGCCAGGTTAGCATCAGTAAGAGATGCACGCACCTTGTCAGCAGAGCGGTTAAGCCAATCAGTATTGAAATCATTGCAAAACACAAGGTCATGAGGAGGAAGAGTGGCAAGGGATGAGATAAAGGGGGGAGACAGGTGGGGACTTCTTTAGGTGGTAGATAGACACAACCAATAATTAACTTTTTGACTTTACCTAGGATCAGAGAAAGGAATAGTGATTCCACAACAGGGGATCCAGCATCTGGGCCCTGGTGTTCAGTGACATCCAGGTCAGAGTGGGTGTACACTATAACACCACCTCCATTTTACTTAGTCTATCCTTTCTGAAGCAGATATATCCAGGAAGTGCCACCTCATGTGGTGCGATTGCTGGCTTGAGCCAGGATTCCATGATACAAAGGATGTCAGGTGACTTCTGAGTGACCCAGGCTTCCAATTCAGCCATTTTTGGATGGAGACTGCAGAAATTCATATGAGCTATTTTCAGACCCTTCATAGGAGGTAGTGTACCATTGGTATGGACCAAAGTAGTGATAAGACCAAGCGTGCCCAGGATTAGGCTCAATGTCCCCTGCATGTACTAAGAGGAGGAGAATGGTTAGACAAGTCCAGAGCAGGGTTACAAGGAGCTGCACATTGAGAATGACTGGAGAGATAGGAGAGCACAGCCACTTGCAGAGCCAGAACCCGAGAAGAGCAGCACTTGGCCTAGGAATACAAGGTAAGCAACTGTAAAGGCGAGAGGGATCAGGGGTTATATGAGAAGGAGAAGGAAGACTGCTGGCCGGAGGGGAGTGATTTAATGATAAGGCAATAAAGCGGTCTGCCCAGCAAAAAATGCCTAGGCAGGACAGGATAACTAGCCATCCAAGACTGGTCATGGTAAAGTCAGGGGAAGAGGTAGTAAAAGAGTAAATGGAGAACAGGGCAGGAACAACAATAATGGGGACTGTAAGTTCAGTGTAGGGGCCCCTTTAAGAGGGAAGGTTAGCTGAATTATTTATTAACAAATGGGAGAAAGGGGAGGGCAGGGCACTCCAGGATAAAAGAGGATTTAAAGAGTGGGGGGGGCAAAATTCTTTCCCATATCAGTAGTCCCAAAACAGTTTCTAATGCACGAGGGCCAAAATTCAAGCTCTCTGAGTAGCAAGGCACTGCCTAATTGTAGAAGAGAAGGAAGGTGCCACAGCCAATGTAGGAGCAGCATCCAGATCAGGAGAGCCAGTGAAATAAAAGGCTTTTAAGCTGGGCAGTTGTACCTGGTTCGCAATGCTGGGTGGGTTGGCTGGGTCATGGAAGGGCAGCCAGCAAGGAGTGTAGCTGGTCTGCAGCCACTTGGAGCCCTGGAGGGTCAAGGTCTACAAACAGAGGGAGAGAACTGGGAAGTTAGAAGATAACCAAAAACAGAGTACTCAGCTTAATTGGAGGGTGGGGCAGAGAAGCAGAAACAAAAGCAGGGAGTGTAGGCAAGAAGAGAAAGACGACCTTGTAGGGAGAGCAGAGGAGAGAGATCCTTGGGCGGTGGGCTGATTTATGGCACCACAGGGTAACAAAAGGCAGAACAAAAGAGCAGTCAGAGAGATAGAAGTGGGGGGTTGTGTGTCACAGGCAGCAGAGGAGTGTGGAGGGTGGGAGGAGGAAAGGGAAAAGGGAAATAAAATATTTCAAGAGAAAAAAAAATAGCCCAGCGAGGGAAAGCAACAGAGAGCCTGTGGGCTGGGGATGGTCAGACAGCAGATAGTTAAGGACAGGGATCGGGACCTTGAAAGAAAAGAGGTGATAGGAGTGCTGTACCGCAGGAGCAGGAGAAACTAGGTTTAGGCAGACCAAGCTTAAACAGTAGGAGTAGGTTTTAAGGCACAGCAAAGTTAAACAGGAGTTTCAAGACAGTACAGGAGATGGGACAGAGCTAGTAGCAGAGGGAAGGAAGCAAAAAATGACACTTTTGAATAACACCCAAACAAAAAGGCAGAATAGTATTATGTTGATCCCGCAGCAAGTTAAATTAATTTTAACAGAAATTTAGCAGTAAACAGAGCTGTAATTAAATGGGAAAACAAAAATAAGTACAAATCCAATCAGAGCTGTAAAATTAAGTGTTCCCAAAAACAACAGCTGAGCAGGCTAAATTAGTTTTAGACAGCAGGCATACATTGGAATAAACAAGTTTCCTCTAGGCAGATTTAACAGTAGATAACAGCAGCAGTTTAAACAAGCATTTGTCAATGCTGAATGTTTGCTTGCTGGCTTTGGCATTGGTAGTGTAGGAGTTAGAGAGCTGCATAATAGGAGTGGCAGTGAAGTATTGAACTGAAGCCAACCCCATCACCACCCTGCAGAGACTGATAGGCATTGGGGTGTGCCTTTGGGTCGTCAGGCATAACGGCCATGCCATTTCACCACACCCTACCCTGAAGACACCGACAAGTGTCACGGTGTGCCTTGGGGTCTTTGGCTCTTATGCTCACCCCATTCCATCAAGATGGATGCTGTATAAGAAAATGGAGTGAACTTTGGGGCCGAAGAGTCCAAGGCACACCTTGATGCCTCTCACTGGCTGTAGGGTGTGGAATGGTATGAGCATTACAGGCAAGAATCCCATGTCACACCCCAGATGCCTGTCAATCTCTACAGGGTGGGGCGTTATGGTCGTAAACCCTAATGCCTCAGGCGTTTGTAAGCATTTTCACTCCAAATTTTCAACATGTTTGTTTTGTGACCCCCACCTTATGAACAGCGGCAATATCAGTTCGTTAGCCGAAAGCTGATTTTGCACAGTGACTACGCCATTTGGCACCACAGGTGCAAAAACACATTTTGAACAGGATGTGAAAAATGACAGCTGTGCTGTTCATGGGGCGGTGCAAAAAATGGCAATGTTGAAAATCTGCAGTGAAAATATTAAAAAAACTGGTGAAGTCATGAGCGTGCGTAGAAACTGCGCAACACACGCCCATAATGCAATTAGTTTGGGGATTTTTTACAGCAGATTGTCAACACGGACATTTTGGAAGCTCCGCTCATGAACAGTTTTACTGTGATTTGCTTAATCTGTCCCGAACAGTGATTTCCCACAGCGACCATGCATTTCTGCGCTGGAAGTGCGAAAACATATGTCGGCCATAGTCTGAAAAATGACAGCTGTACTGTTCATAAGGAAGTGTGGAAAAATGCCAGTGGTGAAAATCTGGGCTGAAAATATTAGAAATGCATGAACTTACGAGGGTGCGTGGAAACTGTGCAATGGTCACTCGTAACACAGTCATTTTATGGACTTTTTTCACCAAATGTTTAACATAGCCATTTTAATACCTCTGCTCATGAACAGTGTCACTGTGATTTTCTTAATCTGTCACGAACATTAAGTTCGCACACCAACTGCGCCATTGTGGGCTACATGCACAGAAACACATTTTGGGCAAGATGTGAAAAATGACAGCTGTACTGCTCATAAGGAGGTGTGATAAAATGACAATGTTAAAAATCTGGAGTGAAAATATTGAAAATTCACTAACTTAAGAGCATGCATAAGAACAGCAATGCATGCTCTTAAACAGTTATTTTGAGATTTTCCACCAAATTTTCAAAATAGGGTATTTAGCCCACTCATGACTCAGACACTGTTATTTTATAACAGTCCCGAAGGTGGTTCCGCCGCAGTGACCACGAAATCACCTTTCGGGCTGATTAACAAAATGACAGTGCCAGAATTCATGAGAAGGGGTCCCTAAAACCCCATGTTGAAAATTTGTGAAAAATTCTAAAATGCCTGAGATATGCATCAGAGTTGAAAAAAAACCTATTTATTCCATTATACAGCTTACTGGCATTTCCTCACTTCGTGGTCAGCTTTGAAGAGTGCAGACGTGTTCCTGGTCGGACCAAGATTGTCGCGCTAGACTGGAGAGTATGGGGTGAGATGGGGTGTGGGGAGGCAAGGCGTAGAGGGTGGGTGCGGTGGGGAGGGGGGTCAAGACAGTCAGCGAGGGAAACATTTTTTTCAGTTTTTTTTCCATAGATGACGCGGGACTTGTGCCACGCTGGTGGGCTCCCAGCATGGCAGCTGGAATGCTGTTTGGGGGGCCAGTGGAGCTGACAGGGGATTAGGCACCCCCGTCGGCCATATGGACTGTTGCCACGCTGGGGTGGGCTTCCAGCGTGGCACCTGGTAGTCTGTTGGGGAGGGACAGTAGAGCCAATGGGGATTGGGCACCCCGTTGGTCTTATGGACCTTTGTCACTCTGGGCTCCCAGCGTGGCACCTGGAACTCTGTTGGGGGGGAGCACATCAGAGTCGACAGGGGATTGGGCACCCCTGTCGGCCACACAGTGTGTGTGTGTGGGGGGGGGGAAGCACATGAGCACACAATATGCTAATCAGCACTTTCTTATCACTGCTTACTGAAGTGATCCCTCCCTTTCAACTGTACACCACTGCATTTCCAACTGCTGTCATAGACAGCTGCAGCATTCAATGGTAAACTGTGGCTGCGCCTGCAAACACACTGACTGAATTGGAAGACAGGGTGCCACACCTACAAAAACTCGGATGATGGCACTATGTTTCTTGTACATGCGTGAAAGCAAACATAACAAGTACAATTTAAGACTGGAGTTAAGGCAGAAATTAACAGATGGTAGCAGCAAGAAATACAGTTAGCTGAAAATCTTTCCCAAATCAGTAGTCCCAAAACAGTTTCTAGTGCACTGAGTGCCAAAATTCAAGCTCTCCAAGTAGGAAGGAGCTGCCCAATCATAGCAGAGGAAGAAGGTGCTGCAGCCAATGTAAGAGCAACATCCACATCAGGAGAGCCAGTGAAATTAATGACTTTTAAGCCAGGCAGTCATACTTGGTTCACGATGCTGGACGGGCGGGATAGGTCACAGAAGGGCCTCTAGCAGGAGCGGAGCCAGTCCACAGCCACTTGGAGCCCTGGAGGAGCAAGGTCTGGTTTGTGATGCTTGGTGTGTGGGCTGGGTCATGCAAGGGTGGCCAGCAAGGAGCGGAGTCAGTCCGCAGCCACTTGGAGCCCTGGAGGGGCAAGGTCTGGTTCATGATGCTGGCTGGGTGGGCTAGGTCGTGGAAGGGTGGCCAGCAAGGAAAGGAGCCAGTCAGCAGCTGCTTGGAGCCCTGAAGGAGCAAGGTCTGGTATGCAATGCTGGGTGGGCAGGCTGGGTCATGGAAGGTCAGCCAGCGAGGAGTGGAGCCGGTCCACAGCCGCTTTGAGCCTTGGAGGGTCAAGGTCTGGTTTGCGATGCTGGGCAGGCAGGCTGGGTCATGCAAGGGTGGCTGGCAAGGAGCGGAGGTGGTCCGCAGCCACTTGGAGCCCTGAAGGGGCAAGGTTTGGCTTGCGATGCTGGATGGCGGGCTGAGTTGTGGAGGGGTGACCAGCAAGAAGCAGGGCTGGTCCACAGCTGCCTAGAACCCTGGAAGGGCAAGGTCTGGTTCGCGATGCTGGGTGGGTGGGCTGAGTCTTGGAAGGGCATCCATTGAGGAGCAGAGCCAGTCCGCAGCTGCTTGCAGCCCTGGAGGGGCAGGGTCTGGTTCACAATGCTGGGCGGGCAGGCTGGGTTGTCAAAAGGTGGCCAGCGAGGAGCAGAGCTGGCCTACAGCTGCTTGGAGCCCTGGAGGGTCAAGATCTGGTGGGCAATGCTGGGTGGGTGGTCTTGGTCATGCAAGGGTGGCCAGCAAGGAGTGGAGCCAGTCCACAGCCACTTGGAGCCCGGGGAGGGCAAGGTCTGCAAACATAACACATTGATGGATGGCAGAAAACTGTGCTATCACATGCTAGGTTGTACAATAGGGTGGCCATGTTCATGGCATCAGTAGTGTTGGTATACAAACAGCCAAGGGGCGACAACACTTCACTGCCATGTACAGTTGCAGCCATAATGCGTTCAGATATTTCCACCATACACCATACACTGTATGTCAAATTTGATACTGTAATTTACTGGCTTCCTGTACAAATGCACTGCTATACTGTACCATGTATGACCCTGGGTCGACACTGAAAAAGGGACTATAATTGTCTCAGTGGTCTTACCTGGTCACCAACACTCAAATAAATAAATAATAAATATTTCCGGATATTTTGTGATATATCTAAAGAGATTCTCTCTGGTGGCCCATAGTGGTACTGCTAGCAGGACATTTCTCCTGAAATATCACAGAAATTTCAGGAAATATCTGACCATGTCTCTGGCTGCCACTGTAGTTTCCTGCCATTTCCTGTAAGGACACCATTTAGAGACTGATTATTTGAATCTAGATCATGGGGGGCAGTCGCGAGGATGACACAAAGCACACATTACCTTTGTGGGGCATAAGCAGTATGACCTAAGCCCAAGAATCATCCACTCACATGATTTCTGCAACAGCCCCTTATCATGGAGTGGAAAGGGTACTGGTATGCTAATGCAGAGTACTGGATGGAGTTAAGCCCTCCCAGGAATGGAACACACATATATATTTGGCACTGTGTTTTGGTGACTACACCTCTGTGCATCGTGTCTGATAGCAACCTTGTTATGTCTTTGCAAAGTAATACCAGTAACATTACAACAGTGATACTGCAGTGAGGCAGTCCAGGACTGGTCCAGAATGGCCACTCCTTTATGGCCCAGACACAGATCATGACCCAGAGGGACCATGGCAGGAGGAAGATGGTGAAGAGGGACACCTGCATCTGGGGGAACAGATGAGTAGACCACTGGCAGGAGGAAGTGAGGCAGCCATAATGAGTGTGAGGGGCAGTGTGAGCACTACATATTAGGCTGTGCCTAGATTGTCTGTGGCCTGATGATGACACCATCTGTGATGGGTCCTGTTGACAGGAAGAAACAGTTGGACTCAATCAGTAGCCACGGAAAATATTCTAATGTGTGGATAATTTTATTGCAAACCATATTTTATAATATAATTAAAAAACAGACAGCAAATACAGAGGTCTGTAATCAAATTCTAAAATAAGATATTTTCAATATAATTATTCTCATAGTGGCTTGTTATTCTTAGTATGTGATTGAGCCTGACTTTTTACCTGTATGCTATTAACAGATTTTGGAGCTCTGAGCAGTTTCTGACCTAGCTCCTTTATTTTGTGACGGGGACTAACACTGATGAGCATTAGTGACATTAGCCCAGAATGTAATGTGGGCTTGCCATGGTTGTGCGCCATTCTTATTATCAGGCAAACACATCTTGATTGAAGAAAACTTATTTTTTTCACTGCACTTTGTTATGTAATCCTTTTTCTACTATGCTTGATTATGTTGCATTGAGGGGTTGTACGTGGCTGAACATTAGCCTTCTGTGTCTGCCAGCATTGTACTTCCTACTCTTCATATGCATTATGCATAACCGATCAGGATTCTTCCTTTCATTATTCCTGCAGCTATGGTTGCATAGTTTCATGCGTGTGATCTCCATGTGTGAATGCCTATCTCACACTGTGTATTGGCATCAGCATGCATGAACCATATGTATGTCTGAACCTGTATGTGCAGAAGTGTGTTACATGGATGGGCTTCTTGCTAACTTCCATGACTCTGGTACATAAGTGCCTATGAACCTTCACTATGTGGCTGCCTAAGCCACCCAGAGTGATTGTGTCCCTAAATATCAAGGACGCTGATCTGTGATTTTATCTAGGTAAAGTAAAAATCAAATAAGTGCTGGTGTAACAATAATCGAGACAGACAACAACATTAAGGATATCTCAGTATCCATATAGAAACATAGAAGTTGGCAAGCAAATAAGGATCACTAGGCCCATCCAGTCTTCCCATTCCTCCCTACCTACGCTATTACTACAGACTGTACCCAATCAACAGCTCTTTCTCCCTCCCTCCTTCCTTTCCACTATGATTGCCTTGTGCTTATCCCATGAATTCTTCAACCCCACCACTGTTTTCAGCCCACCACCTCTGCTGGAAGGCTGTTCCAGAAATACACTACTCTTTCTGTGAAGAAGTACTTCCTCACATCTCTTCCGAATCTGCCCCATCCAGCTTCATAGCATATCCCCTTGCTTTTGAGCACCTTTTCCTCTGACAAATACTTCCCTCCAATACCTTATTTACCCACTTGATGTATTCATAGAAACATAGTTGACGGCAGATAAGGACTGCAAGACCCATCCAGTCTGCCCATTTTATCTACCTTATGAATGGCCATAGGCCTTTACTGTGTCAGTGACCTCTCTATTCATACTCTCAGCCCCTCTAATGGCAATTGCCAATGCTTCGAGTTAAAGTGCGAAAAGCAGTGGTGAGAGTGGGCATCCCTAACATGTGACATGGGCCAGTGCAATGGGTGATGTTATCTGACCATTGATCCTGAGGTATGCTGTTGGGCACCTATATATATTTTGAAACCAGGAACGACTTTCAACAGGAAGCCAAAGTCTAGTAAGGTTTGCCACAGAAAGGGACAGGACACCCTAATACTGTTGGGATTGATCTTTGGGTGACATAGTCCATCAAATGAATGATTCTACTAATATTATCCATTGTTTGTCTGTAGTGGATAAAATCCATCTGATCTGGATGAATAATGGTTGGGAGAAATTGTTCAATTTGGTGAGCCCAAATGTATATATTTACTTAGTTTTTGTTAACCGGGTAAGTGCACTAGACAAATCCTGCCTATTTTCAGGCACAACCCGGGGGAGGGGGATACAGATGAATGCCGACTGACCTTGAACCAGATTAAGCCTTGAACCTAATAGACATATATAATTTATAGTCTGTATTTAATATGGAGATTGCCTATAACAGGCAGGAAATTTAGGGTCATGTCCAGGTTTAGGGATCACTGAAGGGATGGCACCGGTCCATGGGGAGGCGGAGAACTCCCATCATAAATTTCAGGGAAAACATCTAATAATCTGGAGGCCAAAGGATTTACAAAAGTCTTGTACCATTCTATAGGGAACCCTTCTGGGCCCAGAAATTTAAATGTTCTCATTTGAGAAAAGGCCTTATGAAGTTTCTCCATTCTGATCAGGGCCAAAAACAGTTCTTGATGGATCTGAGAGAGTTTCGATATTGCCAGACCAGCCAAAAAAACAATAGTATGTTTAAGCGCAGGGGGATAAGGGTCCTCATACAGCTGACTATAAAAAGTCTGAAAAAGTTTAATTATCACCAGGGTAGTAGACAACAATCTACCTGTTGTGGGGCATTTAAGTAAATGGATATGAGATGCCATCTTATAGCTCTGTAACTTTCTAGCCAACACCCAAGCCCCTCTAGGTCCTCACTCACAATGGAATTTTTTCAAACACATTAATATCATTTGTGCCCTTTGATCTTTGATTTTCTGTAATTCTGCTTTTATCTGTCTAATACGGTTTCGCCTCTCTATCTCCCCCTCCTCATGTTCTTTTTGCGGGGAGTCCAACTCCGCTGACAGAGCCTTATATTGAGCATCCCATTGTTTCTTTTTATGGGAGGAGTAAGTGATGATTTCCTCATGAAGAACTGCCTTGAGAGTGTCCCATAAAATGCTCAGAGAAAAGTCAGGAGAAGCTATTTCTAGTAATAATTATTCATTTTTTCCTGTTATCATAGTTTTAAAAGTTTCTTCCTTTAACAAAGTAAGGTTTAAATGCCAGGAAGTCAATTTGTGGGATTTGCTTCAGTTTAATTTTAGTAACAGTGGGTAGTGGTCTGAAAGGAGACTAGCTCCAATGGATATGTCTCTAAGTACTTCCAAATGCTTGGTCATACCAAAAAAATAGTCTATGCAAGAAAAACAGTGGAATCTGGAGGAATAATAAGTATAAGCCCTAGACTTGGGAAAGAAATGGTGCCATACAGTACAAGTCACATTAAACTGCTCCCTCAACTCACTGGTGTAGCATTGTTCAATGAGTTTCTTAATCTGTGCAGTGTTTAATTCAATGAATTAGTAAAAGGTTAGTATTGGTTTGCAACTAGTTGTTACATACTATAAGCTTTATTTTCAGCAGAGCGCTTATGAGTTTCATTTCAGAAGGCAGACTAAACAGCTCTTAAGGAATGCTGTGATATTTATAAACAATGCTCTTAAGGAATGCTGTGATATTTATAAACAATGCCATGAAAATGCATTGCATAAACACTACAAAACAGCTACTGCCATTTCACTAAACAGTTACAAGTGAGTTGAATAGGTAGTGAAGGATGGTTGGAAAACAGTTGAAAGCTTCAACAGTTCGAGTTTTCCAATGCAGTAGCATCACAAAAAAATTGCTACACCAGTGAGTTGATGGAGCAGTTTAATGTGACTTGTACAGTACATCCATGATCCCCAACTGAGTCAACTGTGATTGGAAGTATTTCTTGGATGCTGAAGTTTGATGCTTTGCCAGATCTGAGGTATTTTAAAGAGGGAGCCAGAGTAACATTAAAGCCCCCCCCCCCATAATAAGTATACCCTGTGGCAAGTCTAGTAATAATAAAAGAAAGCACAAACTCTTGTTGGAGAGGCCTGCAGGGGAGGAATTAAGCATCAGCAAGGGTCATCTCCTTACCAAACAGTTGTCCCACTAAAATTACAAAACTTCCAGAGCGTTAGTTTAATCTTTGTGGTAGACGTACTGTTGCAGAAGGAATCAGGATGGCTACCACCCCAACGCTTGCCCTTCCCATAGGAAGATGAGAACATTCTCTACCTCCCCACTGAGGACAGTTTAAAATGCTCCCCAAGGAGAGGTGGGTTTTCTGAAGGTATATGACATAGGCTGCTTGCATTTTAAGATATTGGAACAGCCTGGATCACTTAATAGAACCATTTAGGCCATTGATATTAAGAGACAAGTCTTTTATCGGGGAGACTGCCATTTGTTGCCTAAAAGGAAAGAAATCATGGTTTTCAAATGCAAAATTAGGGTAAGATTACTGCATTTCCTCTGTCTTATTTCACTAAAAAGTAAGCATGTATAAAAGCCTATATCCCAGAATTGTGAACCGTATAGCATTAACCACAGGGCAATCCAGCATTCAGGACTGGGGGCAACCATAACCTAACTGTAGAAATCAACATATTCCATTATGCAAAAAAAACTGCTCTCTTGATAGTCGTATCCCAGAGAAAACAGTTTCCGATGTTGCAATAACATAATTTAACATATTAACCTTATAAAGAACATTATCCCTGGCAAAACCTAGCCAGGAATAAACATTCTTGTTAAACATCAGTTGGATACCATAATCTACCCTTAAGGGAGGGTGTAAAAAGTCAAACATGCCAACATGGCATAACTATTAATTGTGAAAGGAAAATTTTCCCAACCTGATTTTGTAGTACAAAGCAGGGGAACCCCAATATTTGGATTAATCAGGAATAACTTCTTCAAGTGGCCATTGTATAAGGTATTGGGTCCTAGTAGAAAATGAAAACCAAAAGTAATATAACAGACTTCCAAGGCAGGTGCACAGTGACTATGTGGGAATGAACTCTATGAGTCACTGGCATGGAGGGAAAGCCAGGATTCTGCACTACCTGGGCCTCCTGGGAGCATATTAAACTCCCAAAAATCTGGATTAAAATATAACCAAAACAAATCAATAAATTAAGAGTGAAAAAAATTAAGTGGGAAATTAGTCATCACTGCATCTATTCACAATGCTCAAACCTTACACCGTTGAAAAATAAGGGTTTAAAATCTTAATCCTAGAGATAGTGGTCCCTATATAAAAATAATCTAGGAGATCAGATTGTTATTTATTTATTTTTGTGACTCTACCGCCCCTCCCCCCCGAAATAGGGGGTGTATCTTGGACTGGTTGAGATATTGGAAAAGACTGTGTCTCTCCTAGGCAGATCTTAAACAAAGGGGGTAATATACAGTAGTTGGCAGCTGCTACCATCCAGAACTAAGGGTCATTGTAAATGAAACGGTCTCTAGTAGTCTTTCAGTGGTTCCATGAGGAAGCACCTTTATTCCAATAGACATAGCCAGATAATGATCACAGGTGATTCTGCAATAGGAAATAATAATATATCCCACCACTGTGGTGACCTTAAACTAATGAAAGCAGATCAGAACTCACATATCGATTAGGGAACATACAGTTCTACAGGAGCTCCTGGCTGTATACATCTGCTTCAAAGAACCATCAATGGAGTCAATGGAGACATAAAAAAGTTCAACTAGACACATATAGGATTTAACAACTCATTGTCTCCCAAAAGAAAATATTACCACATGTTCCTGTCATCAGCATTCAAAGAGTTAATTTCTGTCAGCACCCAATAATAAATCAAAGGTCCAAAGAGTCTATGAGAAAGAGGCAATAATGTATGGTAGCTGATCCAAGTGGGGTGTCAGAATCAGTAATATCCCATGCAGAGGTTAGTACATATAAGCAAGAAGGATTTCCAATAACCAGGGGCATTAAACTAAGTCTTTTAACAGGCCACATACACAGTTATAGGAACAGCTTTAAGTGTGTGATTATTCCTGGTGTCTCTACTTCGGCAGCCATTTTTGTTTATCAGTAGGTCCTAAGTAGGATTTGGTAGTCAGCTGAAGAACTGGGACTGGGGGGGGGAGAAAGAGCAGCTGGGAGGGGCAAAACCAAGTTCCTACCTTAGTAGGAGTTGAGTGGTCAAGCCAGAACCCTGATCTCCATCCACTAGCCGGTTAGCCCCCTAGTCTCCCAGCAGGGTCCCAAGCAACCCCCCCACTTACCCAATAAGTGTACCTGAGGGAATTGAAAGAGCAGTCAATCCTCTTCATATGGTGGAGTCGGTAACAGAATGACGAAAAGAGACCAGTCGGGTCAACACATCACGGGCAGTGTTCTCTATGGAATTCTTGCCACTTGTCTTTCAGGAAGCAGGTTGCCATCACAGTGGTTGCTGGAATCATGGAGACAGACGCAGGCTTCTCTGGGAACTGCAGGCTCTGTTTGATAAGATCTTCTCTGGCCTCTTCTGCAGAGTGATACTCATGCTTTCCCCTTCGGCAGATGCACTATAAGATGGGCCGGGTAGGGTGTCAAAAAGTGGATACCCTTCTCCTTCAGCACTGAGATCATGGGTTGGTATTCTCATCGATCTCTCATGGTACAGGGTGCATAGTCATTATCCATATAAATTTGGCTTTGTTCGTAAAATATCTCTTGTCTTCTCATCGACAGAACTTTTTCTTTGATGGCATAGTTAATGAAACTGGCCAGCACTGACTGCAGGCAGGCTTCTAGTGCAGTTGTTGGGCCAAAGGCCCTGTTCACATGTTTCAGCTCAAGGGGGAGATCAGAGGGCAACTCCAGGGCTGTGCGAGTAAAATAGAGATAAAGTCTTTAATATCTTGGCCCTCCGATCCCTCTGGTATGCCACAGATTCTCATATTCTCTCTTTGTGATCTATTCCTGGTGTCCTCTAGTCAGGAGATTATGGCTGCTTGTTGCTCCTTAATTCCTGCATCAGGAGCTCCAGATCATCCTCTAGGTTGTCGGTGGCCACCAGTTGCTGCTCCGTGTCATCAGCCTGTTGTTTCAGTGTTTCAACATCTTTTTTTCAATTCTCCGTACAGCTGCTTCATTTCTGTTCTAAAATTGACAGTCTCATTATTGATGGTTTCTAATTTAACCCTTTTCTTTTGCAGGGAATGATCTGGTCTAGGAGTGTCTGTCAAGGCCCCCGGCATCTACAGAGGCCTGTGAAAGCTTTGAGTCTGAGACTTTCAGTAACAATCCATGGGCATTGTCTTCCATCCAGTGAGTTTCTTCTTTTGGGAGGGACCATTTGTTGTTTGCCCCCTCCTCATTGTAGATAGATTCTTTGCAGTATTTTTCCTTTCAACAGAGAAAACAGAATGGATTAGCTGAAGGAGGCTGCCCTTTAAGCCCACTACTATATATTCTATCTTTAAACCCTTTTGATTCAGAAAATTAATAATGCACCAGATATTACAGGTCTCCAGTTAGCACATGGTTCTAACCATATAAAAGCAATAGCTTACGCAGATGATCTCTGTTTAACTCTACCAGACAAACTTTCTGGACTACATGTGAAAGACACTTTCACAGAATTTGCAATGATAACTGGTTCTAGTATTAATTATCGAAAAAGCTTTTGCCTTCAGATTGATGGGGAAAGGACAAGTGGATACAAACTATATTGAAATCTCCATAGTTGAATGTCCATGCAAAATGTTAGGTATTTACTTCAGCCACAGAGACATGGCCCTCTATAATTGGTCCACACAATTAGAAAGTGCCACTCAAAAAGTTCAAAACTGGAATAAATGGAATATGAGTAAGAAAAAGAGAATTTACTAGCTTAAAACCTATTTTTGATCCCAATATTTATTTTTTTAAGTCACATTTTCCCAATACCTAATACTTTAGAAACTAAACTATATGGGGTCTTATTTCTTAGTTTATAGGGAAGTAGACTGAACCCAGTTAAAAGGAACATACTGTAACTTATTTTGCCATTACACAAGTTGTGTTAAGGATGATAAATCCAGTTGAATTTTTCCATTGCATATTTATGTATACAAACAGTTTACCAGTACAAGTTACAGCAACACTCCCTTAGACCAAAATCATGTCCCAATAGAGTCACT
Organism: Neoceratodus forsteri; assembly: GCA_016271365.2. Taxonomy (NCBI): domain Eukaryota; kingdom Metazoa; phylum Chordata; order Ceratodontiformes; family Ceratodontidae; genus Neoceratodus; species Neoceratodus forsteri. The sequence goes on from CM057459.1 coordinate 503,536,595, forward strand.
ACACTGGAAGTAACAATGGAGGGAATGCAGACAACAGCCATAGATGACTCCAAGAGAGCTGATGCAGCCGCCAGAGTGATGACATCCCTGATTAAAGAGAGTGGGCATTGGAAAGTTTGCATCGAAACCCTGGAAAATCAAATCAGGGCCCCGAACATAAGAATTTTGGGTATGCCTGAGGGTAGTGAAGGGGGCAGCCTTATATTGTTTCTGCAGGACTGGTTTGATCAGCAGCTGGGGGGTGAAGCATGACCAAAAATCCAGTTGTTCCAACAGGCCTACAGAGTCATGCCACAAGGGTGATAGGAAGAACAAGATCTCCCCAGAACCATCATTCTGGTCACTGATGGAGCTGGGACCAGGGACTACTTCTTGGCATTGGCCAGACAAAAAGGGACCTTCTTTCAGGATGGACACCGAATTAGCCTCTTTCCAGATATCAGTTATGCTACCCGCCAGAAGTGGTGACGATTTGATGGAGTTTGGGTGATGATGGGATAGGCCTTGGTTCCTCATGGAATGATCGCACATCACGAGAAGGTTTATTTATTTTCTGACCCGGCTGAGGCCTTGAAGTGGGGCTGTAAGAACTCAGTCCCTCCAGCTCGCCAGTCTGATTCAGACCACCAATCCTTGGAGGTTGAAGAATCCTGAACTCCTATCAGCATTCAATAATGAGTGGTGGGTGAAGCTAAATCAGGTACTTTTGGCAGTCTATAGCTAATACCATGTACGTACATTGTTTCTAATGGACAGTAATCTCTCCTGAAGGCTCACCACCTCATGTTAAGGGGTAAATAAGGGATGTGTTCGCAACATTCTTTTCCTTGTTCCCATTTCTACCAGACCGAATTTTGGACTGTTCTCTCTAGTATTAGAGTAATTTTTCCAGAGCAATTAATAACAGATTAAAAGATAAGGGATTCAATATTCTCCTTTTGTAATCTCACTTGGAAGGTTATTAAAGTTTTTCAACTAAGCACCAAAATATTTACTTTTAAGTATAATCAAAAATGGGTTGCACATTATTAGTGCCCTTACTAGTAATTGCATGGCATCCAGTACCACATCATGTGGTGAAGGAATTTGGACAACAATTTGATGTTTTATCATATGACAATTTCCATGCAGCTCATGGGCTTCATTACAGCAATGGTATTATACAACTTTTATTTTTCTCATTATTGGTTCCCTTCAGATGATGTATCTTTAAAGCACTAGATGGTTCATATTGATTTTATTAAGAGGAGTGGTGCCCACCATGGATGTAAACAATGTTATATGTTATATCTGTGCTTGGTAAAAACGGTATGTTTGTTTTACCATAAAATAAAACATAAAGTACAAAAAATAAAAAACTAAAACAGGTCTCACTAGAGATGAAAAAAGGTATAAACAAGGAATTCCAGGAGTACTACTGCTCCCTGTAGTCTAGTGAAGTAAAATCCAGTGATCAAAAGACTGATGGTTTCTAAAATTAACTATGACTGTCACAGCTAAATCCAGATATATAAGCACATCTGGACTGGTCCCTCGAGCAGGCAGAGTTGGAGGCCACTATCTGGAGCATGCCCTTGGGCAAAGCCCCTGAGGTGGGTGTGGACTCCCCACAGACTTCCAGAAGGCATTTCTTGATGTGCTTTCAGCACCACTTACAGCAACCCTAATGGAAGCTTTCCACAGGCATCTTGCCCACTTCCATGAGAACAGCAGAGATATCCCTCTTGCCAAAGCCTGGGAAGGATCTGTCCTTATGGAACAGCTACAGGCCTATCCTCACTGATAACGGCAGGCTGAAAGGCTTTTGCCAAAATTATAGTCACCAGGCTCAGGGAAGTTATACCATGGCCGATTGCTTTGTACCAGGTAGGGTTCTTCCCTGGGTGCAGGGGTATGGATAACACCAGGAATTTGCTTAATCTGCTGTGGATAGCTAGATACCCTCACCCTCTCACTATCCTTCTCTCTTTGGATGCTGAGAAGGCATTTGACAGGGTGGAGTGGAAGTATTTGTTCAGGGTGCTTTCAAAATTCAATACAGGCCTGGCATTCACTTGTTGGGTGAAGGTTGTCTACACTGAGGCCTCCACAGAGGTCATCATGAATTGCAGGGCCTCACCTCCATTCCTGCTGGGCAGAGACACCTTGCAAGGCTGCCCACCATCACCCCTTCTTTTCACGCGGGCATGGGAACCTATTATCAAAGCCATTCGCCATGCTCCAGACATCAAAGGGGTGCATATGGGAGGGGAACATAAAGTACTGACATATGAAGATGATGTAATGCTAACCCTCACTGAGCCAGGCCAGTCCATACTGAGTCTCCTCACACTGATTGACCAATATAGCTGTCTTTTATGTTACAAACTAAATGTGTTCAAATCCCATTTGATAGTCTCTTCCCAACAGATATCGCAGCTGCTGCAGTACCCTTGGGGACTCCTCCATCCCTCACAGCAGGTGGAATACTTAGGAGTAAAGTTTCACTGGAATCTGCACATGTTAGGGATGGACAACCTGTCCTCACTGTTAGCAGAACTGGACAAAGATCTAGATAGATGGAGGAGGTTGCCCATATCTCATTGGGGTAGGGCTCAGGCTTTCAAAATCATGTTAGCCCCCAAGATTCAACATGCACTGGATGATCTCCCCATTTGGGTAGATCCCAAGATCCTTACCTCAATCCATTCCAAGATGCTAAAATTCTTTTGGGGTGTGGGCCCAAGACATATTAACTGGTCCAGACTTAATCTAGACTTCAGAAGTGGAGGTCTCAAATTGCCAGATTTTCAATACAAGGTCATGGCTCATGTTTTACTTCAGCTTGCACAAATAACCGCTTGGTTTTCAAGCCATTACCAGGCCAAGTGGGGTGATTGTGAAGCCTCAATCACTGGTGGGCCACTAGCCACAGTGGTATTGTTTGGCACCTTGCCAAAATGTGTGGGCTTTCACTCTACTCTGTCCCATATGAATGGGACATGGAAGAAATATACTGTATAAACTTAAATAAGTGGAAGCCTAATAGGGCATCATATTCCCCCCTGTGGGATAACCCATGCCTCTTTACTGGAGGACAACCGGTGAAATACAAAGATTGGGATGTGGTGTGCATCCACCTCTTGTCAGATATCATGCACCTGACTCTCCACATCCTGAAATCATTTGCCCAGCTGCAAGCAGAAATGTGGGCTTCCTAGACAGCACCATTTGAGATACCTCCAATTAAGGCATGCCCTCACTGCAAATTAATAAAATGCCAGCACTCAGAAGGTCAGTGGATTTAAAGATTTTTACTGTGCTCTAAATATTTAAGCTATATCATGCATAAGCAGTGAATACTTTAGTGCATGGAAATACAAATTACAGCCAGATCCAATGTAGTGTCTGACAAGCCCTGTGCTTCGAGGCAACAAGACCTCTTCATTAGGGGTGTGGCTCACAATCTAACCTTGTGCAGTTTATAGAACTTCCATGCCATGTGCAGATAATAAGCTCATTATAACCTAATTGAGTATTTCAATTACTCAATAATATGTTTAAGCAAATTGTCAAAGTGAGTTAAAGTGAAAAAAGCCTGGAGTATCACTAAATCCAGTGACCACTCAAATCAATTAATTTTATGGAAATTTCCATATTATTAGAATGCCACTGGGTCAGATACTGCAAGATGCCCTCTGTCAAACTACACAGTGACCAGTTCAAGTTTTTCTTCATAAACAAAAAATATCCTTCATCATTCGCGATATCAGATTTATAACCTTAAAATAAAATACAGCATATATGTATATATAAAAAAAATACATACATCAATTAGTGCATATTGCAACAAAATAAATATTAAGCCTCGATAAGTACTGATTTAATAATGCTTAAATAAGTCCTGAAAGTGTAAGAGAATATTAAGTTTTACAACAAATGGGTAATATTTCTGAAGAGATTTGTGTATTTCAATCTTATAACTCAATTTCTTTTAAACCTTCTAATCCTTAGTTTCTAAGTTGTTTTAATATTTAGAAACTAAAAACTTGGAAGCAGCTACCCCTACAAATGCCCATCACTGTGTAGAAAACACATTATATTAGTTTCATAATAAGGGTTTAAAAACGTCTCTCTTTTAGAAGAAAATATTGCTGTATAATAAATCTTACTCAAATAAAAAGTAATTATGCATACAATACACCTCGCTAAGCAACATATTTCTTATTAAACTTTTTAAGATTTCAACAAGACTGGTTCCCATTCCATTTTGTCATTAAATCCCCTTGGTTTTAAAGTCTTTAGACTAAAAATGTACATCAATTCTTTCAAGTCTAAAGTTTGTTGCCTATTTGCTCCGCTTTGTTTTGTGGGAACAAGATCGATGCCCATGCACCTTACAATGTGATCTGCCTTATTTTGAACCTCCTGTAGGTGTTGAGCTATTGGATGAGAGAGATCCATCTTTTTTATTGCTCGAAAATGTTCCTGGATCCTCTCTTTCAAGGGTCTAGTGGTTTCCCCTATATATGTCCGTCCACAAGCACACCAGATTGCATAAATCACAAATCTTGTAATACAAGTCATGAAATGTTGGATGTGGACTTCCCATAATCCCATTGCAAGTGGGTTCAAAAATGTTTTCCTTGTACTGCTGATGTGCATGTGATTCAAGATTTTCAGGGGAAAAAAAAACAACTGGTTTGTTGCGAATCCAGTTTTTTCCTTTATCCTTATTAACATATTCGCTTTGCACCAAAATATCTTTTAATGTCTTCCCCCTTCTATTGTAATACGAGGTTCTATTTCCCAAGTATTTTTAAAATCTTTAACCAGACTGAAAACATTCCAGTGTTTAATGATTATTGATCTTAAGCCAACAGCTAAGGGACCATAGGTTGTCACAAATGCAATTTTATTTTCATTATGGTTATGTTCCTTATATTTCAACAAATCCTGTCTGTTCATCTGATTTACTTTTTGTAGGGCATTTTACAGAATGCACTCAGAGTATCCTTGAACCCTGATTCTTCCAAATAACTCCTCTTTAGCTTCAATGAGATCCTGTTCTGTGGAGCTGTTTCTTTGCAGTCGTACTAACTGACCAAAGGAGAGATTTTTAACAGTATGAGAGGGATGATTGCTCTTTGTATGCAGAATGCTATTGCCTGCAGTTGGTTTCCGATAAGTTTTACTTTGAATCTGCAGGGAGGCATCACAATATAGGGACAAATCAAGAAATTCAATTTGTTTTTCATTATAATGTGCTGTGAACTTAATTCCAACCTGATTCCCATTTAGATATTCAAAAAAATTGTACAAGTCATGTTCACTACCAGACCACACAAACAGTAAATCATCTATAAACCACATATATTTTTCTATATGCGCAAAAAAATGGATTCTTATGAGGGTTATCGATCTCACCCCCTCCCTCCAGCCCATAAATAGGTTAGAGTAGGAGGGGGCGACCAACAACCCCATTGCTGTCCCCTTACATTGCATGCCCTCACAGCAACCCGGGGCCAAAAATCAGCTAGGCCCAATCCTAACCCTGGAGATGTGGTACTGTGGACAACAGCAACCGGTAGGGCAAGAAGCAGTGATATTTACAGGCATCTTCTGGAATTACTCCCAGATCCAACAAGCCTGGTCAGACAACATTGGTATAATGAGCTAGACCTTGAGATCACTATTGATACCTGGTACAAGTGCTGGGCTAACCTGTAATAAGCTATCAAAGATACAAAAAACAGATTTACACAACTTTAAATCATGCACAGATTGCACAAAACCCCACTCAATTTACGTGAGTGGGCCTACATCCCTCCGGAGATTGTTGGAAATGTAATGCTCCAGTGGGCTTTATCACCCATGTCCTGTGATCCTGCCTGGCCCTTCAGAGTTTCTGGGATGAGATCCAATCCATTTGCACCTCAGTCTTCAGGCAGCCAGTCACCCTTACACCCTTCCTAGTAATGTTAGGACTACCCCTGGAGGAGCCAATCACCACAAGGGCTCACCTGGATGGGAAAAACTGGCTGCTAGGTGCACTAGTGATGGCAAAATGCATTATTCTTAGACACTGGAAAGAACCTAACCCACCTAATATAAAAGAATGGCTGGCAGAGCTGGGTAAAACAGTTAGCTATGAGAGAATGTTGCATGCCAAGCAAAATAGATTGGAAGCATTCACCAACACTTGGGGGCCATTTCTTAACTCTGTTTACTATAAATGTCCCAAAGAATCTGCACTCTCTATCCAAAGACCCCTTCTCAACCACACCCTTGTCTATCACAGCCATAATGCTCTTACAGATGTAAGACCGCTTCTTTAAATGGGGTATTCTTGGAATAACATCTATAGACATTTTTTTTTAGATTCTATTTATTCGGTCTGGTGGACCAGAGCTTTTCTCATAAGTGCCCACTTGACCATCGCCTCTACTCCCCGCCAAGACCTCCCTTCCTCCTCTGGGACCCTGTCGCAAGGACCTTCCACACCTCTGGATCCCCCCCCCGGGGGAGGGTCCACCCCACCTACATGGTGGTCTTTCTGTAATTAAAGGGTCAGTCCTGGTCAAGGGCCTTGGAGGACAGTTGGAGGGATGGTCTGGTACTGGGGATGTGGGCTAGGTTCCTGGAGTCTTTGTTGCTTCCCTGGTCCTCTGGGGTATTTTAAGCATGATGGTTTCCCCTCCTGGAGGGTGGTCATGCAATGACATCCTGGCACTGACGTGCCGACGTCTGCTGCTGCTCCACCCCAATCACTGTACTGCGAGTTCCTTGCACTGCCCCTTATCTCCATCAGGGGCTACTAAGGAGCGGTGCTTGGCCTGGATCCTCCTGGGAAGGGAGAGCAGTCCTCTGGACGCTCAATCCCTTCCCTCCCCTGCCGACCCCTGGCAGCCTGAGTCCATTCCCAAACTCAGGTCACCGGTGTGGTGCGAGGTGTGGTGTCCAGCACCTCAACCCTCAGCGCCACTGGGCCGGTAAAATCTAGACATTAATAGGATAATGCCTGACATAACAAAAGAAACAGATCTCTTGCTTACTATTTTATAATTCCTGCAATCTATTATACTTGCATACATACTATGGTGCTGAGCTTAATTATCCTGAATATTCACATTGTAGTTTTTTCTTAATGTTGTTTATCCACTCGTTGTTATTTGCAAATCAATTATTCTACGTTTGTTTCATTGCTATTGTTAAATGGCATGGGGTCATAATGTCACAGACAACACTGCGCGTGCACACACAATGCCACAGACACAACTGTGTGCTTTCTAACAGCGTTGAGACAAAATCCCGACCGAAACAACAAGAGTGTACGTGATTGCAAAATCAGCAACTGTCTTTCTTTTTTGTGGGGTGCTTTGCCCCCCGCACCCCACGGACTTATAATAATCAACTCCAGGGGTCATGGACCTAGGGGGGAAAAAGGAAAAGTTAAAGCGGGGAAAAAGGTTTTTGATTTAAAAAAGAAAAGTAGCACTACAGTTGGACCTGGGGAGAACCAAACCGCAAACGCAGGTCCCCAATGCTGGAGGCAGGTGCTCCAGTCACTCCACCACGGGAGCAGCTTGGCCAAGCACCACCCTGGCAGCTTCCTTCATGTTCTGTAATGGCAGCCTACAGTGACAGGGGTAGTGGTTCTTACTGTATGCTGAATCAACCCCTGTTGCTGTAGAGCCATTCGCACTTCCTGCAGTGCAGTATTCCATGTGTGGTCTTGTCCATGCTGTATTAACCCAGTTCCTTCTTAAATTACTATGCATCAGAGTTGTAACTCCATGAGTTTACCCTGGCCAGGATCTTAAACTGATTCATGTATTGTTACATTTGTTCACTCTTTTTTTGTTCAATAAAATATAAATTGCACACACGCACACACACACACACAAACAGAAAGGTGTAATCCCACCAGTGTTTAAATGTATTGGTTCAGAGAAAAGAAAAGTCATTATATATTCATATAAGTCATTTCTGGAGCAAGAAGTAACTTGTGTGATAGTTAATTTTCATAGTCTAATTTTGATTAGACAAGAATTTATAAATGACGGAATCTGCATCCCACACCTACCTACGGGTTTATCTTTCTCTATTTCCCACTTTATGAATGATGCTAACCACCATTCCTTATCCAAATGTACCCATGCTTTGTCAGAACTTATAGTGATATATTTTATGAGATACATAAAAATGCACAATGAAAGACTAATGGATTTATCATCCCTATCCCTCCCTCCCTCCTTGGGAGCCCAGTATGTGTGAACATGTTTAATAGATTTTAATTGAACCCCCCCCCCCCCGGAAATCTAAAAAACACTATGCAATTTAGCTTCTAGTTCGTTGGGGGAGGGAGAGGAAGAAAAACTTACATAATATAATGGGAACAAAAAAGATTTTGATCAAGAAGACCCTTTTTGACTTCAACATAGATCAGTGGTTCCACTGAAAGGCTTTTAATCTGCTATTGCTAATTTAGATTCCAATTTAATCTACTCACATTGCTCTCCCCAAATTGGATTCCTGGAATCTTGAAAGGTTCCTTCTATATAGGCATATAGCATAGGCACAGAAAGCCCATCTGCGGGCTTCCCAAGCTACTCTTGTGGCCCTGTCACTCTCTGAGCCAGCTGCAGCTAACAGACCACCCGACTGACCCCCACACAGATTCAGACAGCCCATCTGTGGGCTTCCCAAGCTGTTCCTGTGGCCCTGGCACTCTCTGAGCCAGCTGCAGCTAACGGACCATCCGACTGACCCTCGGACAGATTCAGACAGCCCATCTGCGGGCTTCCCAAGCTGCTCCTGTGGCCCTGGCACTCTCTGAGCCAACTGCAGCTAACAGACCATCTGACAGACCTCTGGACAGATTCAGACAGCCCATCTGTGGGCTTCCCAAGCTGCTCCTGTGGCCCTGGCACTCTTCGAGCTGGCCACAGCTAACAGACCACCCGACTGACCCACAGACAGATTCAGACAGCCCATCTGCGGGCTTCCCAAGCTGCCCCTGTAGCCCTGGCATTCTCCGAGCCAGCCACAGGCAACAGACAGCCTGACTGATCCCAAGACAGATTCAGGTATGCACCGGACCTCCAAAACTCATGGTTTTGAATGCTGCTATTTTGACTGGATGCCCAGTGGCGGATCCAGCCAATGATTGGCAGTTTCTGCTTCTTGGCTGATTTTCCAGCATCTCTTTCTGTGTTGTGTTCTGAACCGAATTTTTTGTAAATGTAATTACTTATGTTATGCATCAATTGGTCTTACTTTACCTGCCAGTATAGCTAGTTTATTACAAGCCTCTAGTCTAGCCTCTCAGTGTTACTTGTTGCTGTGCGACTAGTGCTGGACAAACTGTGTTGTACAGTAGCTGACATTTTGACTGCTTAGATCTAGCTACTAAGCAAGATTGCTGCAGTTTTCCATTTCTGCCTCTACTGCCAAACCCTGTCCCCTTCCCCACACTGGTCACTCTGCTAATTATTAATTTATCCACCCCACTTGTAATGCTGTCTTTCTACACAGCTTAATTTCTTCTCTGCCTTACCTACAAACCCTTCCCTTACACCCCCTCCTGCTGCTGCTGCTGCTGTCCTCCTCAGATATCCCAGTGCCAAAGCACAGCACCCCCCCATTAACTCCTCTTCTATCTCTAAATAATTGCCCTGCATTTGCCACCTCTTTACCTGGTGCTTTGTCCTTCCCCATTGCCTTCCCCCCACTGAGCTTGCTATTGTACTCTAGCTGTATTTAATCCTCTGTCTTTCCCTCCTTGTTCCACAGACAGCCAATCTGCCGGCTTCCCAAGCTGCTCCTGTGGTCCTGGCACTCTCTGAGCTGGCGGCAGCTAACAGACCGCCCGACTGACCCCCAGACAGATTCAGGTATGCACTGGATCTCCAAAACTCATGGTTTTGAATGCCGCTGTTTTGACCTGACACCCAGTGGAGGAGCCAGGCACTGATTAGCAGTTTCTGCTCCTAGGCTGATTTTCTAATGCTTGGCACTTCCTGATATCAGGGAAATCTCTTTCTGTGCTGTGTTCTGGACTGAATTTTTTTCCCCAGCCCCCCTTCCCCACCTCCTCACAGTATTAAATAGACACTTGCTCTGCTCCTTTCCTCAGCCAAGCAGCTGATTGGTCACTCCACTGCTGCACATTCTTATGGCTATTGGCCTCACTGTCTTCAATACCTGACTTGACTCACTTTCTTACCACCCCTTTTTAAAGCAGTCTCACCCACAGGGTTGCACATTTGCTCTCAACTTTTTCTCCAGCCACTCCAGTTAACTCCTCTCAATTAATGCTCTATCCTGCCCCATTGTTAGGGACCTCGCCCTAATTCAACTATATACCCTTTCAATTCTTACATTTCCATTGCCTTTGGTGACATACCCAGTCAAAGCCAAACCATTCCAGTAGCTGGCACCTTTGCCTTAGCTGAATTTTCAACTATATCACTAAATTAGAACTAGTGTCATTGCCCCCCATGCAGTAAAGCAATATTACAGTGACTTTTTCCAGGCATTTTACCAAAATTGACCTGTGCTTCAGCTAATTTCACAGCTGGCACACCACTACTGGCTCAGTTTTACTTCCAGCTACCTACTACACCCTTTTAACACCTTTAGCCACATCGGTCCCCCCACCTACCAGGTACTCATAATGACCCCACCTACTGGTGCTGCCTCAGTCTTCTGGCTTGCACTGCTAACCCTAGCCTCCCTCATTCTGTTAGGTCACTTGCCCAACATCCACCAACATTACAAATTGAAACCGCCTCTCATCGGGCCTCTCACCCTACCCCCCCCACACATCTACCATGGGGCCACCACTCTCACTCCACTGATAGGCTGTACCCATATCCCACCCCACTGATGTTGCCACATTAAGGCAATAGACTCTACTTTGCCTTGCCTATCCTGCTCTACAGCAACTACCCATCCCCACATCCTTGCGATGCTCCTCCCCCTCCCTGATGGCACCTAAACTGGTGCAGAAGTGACTAAAACTAGCATCTATGCATATCATCCTGCTCCTTCTCCTCTTCTCAGGAGACATCCACCCCAACCCAGGCCCCACTCAACCCCCTCCCCAGGCTACTGCTCCTAAGGATCTTAAAATCGCCTCCCTTATTATATGCAGCCTCCTTAACAAATTTGACTCTTTTCAGGGCTGGGTTGCCCTGAATCACCCTCATATCATCTCAGTAGTAGACACTTGGCTCAATGACTGTACTCCAGACTCCATGGTCTCACTACCCTGGTTTACTCTATACTGTGCCGACTGTACCTCTAAAAAGGTGGTGGATGTGCGCTATACTACCAGGACTCACTACAATGTCTTGCCCTTCCACCCCCATCCCTTGAGCATGGGGTCAGGCCCTCACTCCGAAAGTCACTACTGCACCTAACAGAGCCCCCCGTTCCTCTCTTCTATATACATTCCTCCCCGGAGTCAGAACAGTGCTTTCTACACTGTCCTCACCTATCTACAATCTCTCCCTGACATGGCAGAAATCATTGCCCTTGGGGACTTTAATATAAATTGGCTAGCTGACACATCGGCACCCTTTAGGGATGTGGCAACCTCTCCAAACCTGCCCCAACTTGTGACCATCGCCACTAGACTGAACCAGCGGTCTGGCACTGCCACTCTCCTTGATCTGGTGCTCACCAATGCACCCCATAAAGCTACCCAGGTCAGGGTTTTACCTGATGTCCTGAGAGATCACTCCCTGGTGCTTTGTCACCGGTCATATGTAGCAAGAAAGTCCCCCCCCCAAACTATCCTCCAACGCAGTCTCAAACCTGTCAAACTTTGGGCCCTTAGACAATACCTCTCAACTAGTGACTGGTCCCCTATTACAACCGCTTTGGACATTGACACCACTCTTGACCATGTCATTGACACCTTCAGTGCTACCTGTGACAGGTATGCACCCCTGAGCAAACAGGTCATCAAAGGGGTTGACACACCTTGGATGTCACAAGCCCTATTAGACCAAATGTGTGATCATGACAATCTATGGCATATTGCCCTGGAAACTGGTAAACCCTCTGATAGACAGCACTACTAAAAGGTGCATAATAAATGTACTTGGAATATTTGGAAGGCCAAAGCTGAGTACTATCGAACCTCGTTCACTGCCACATGGGGCTCAGGGCGCAAGTTCGGGGACTCTCTCAAAGAGCTCAGTGGTAAAGCCTCCTCTGCACCTCCCTCCCAGCTCTGGGCAAATGGTTCTATCACCACAGACCCTACCCTGATTGCAAATACATTTAATTCCTCTTTCTCTGACCTTAGTAGTGTTCTCCCCCCAATTTTTTCTCCCCCACCCCCAGCACCCCCACCTCACCACCCCCTGTTCTGCTTTAAAACAATGTCGTAGTGTGAAGCTGACCCCCTTCTCCTCAAGGCCCTCAGCAAGTCACGATTCAGCAGTGACACACTAGATCTTAAGCTGCTTAGGCTCACCTTTAATGAAGTTCTTCTCCCACTCATCATGCTCCAGAACCACTCCCTATTGCTGGGCCAGTTCCCCTCTAAATGGAAATCAGCTCTCATCACACCCCATCCTTAGGAGCGGTGGCCACACCCAGTCTGGGAGCTACTGCCCCATCTCAATCCTGCGCCCCCTCTCCAAAGCCTTGGAGAAAATTGTGGCCACCCAGCTTACGGACTACCTCTCCAAATGCAGCCTTCTGTGTTCTGAGCAGCATGGCTTCCAGCACAACCACAGTACTACCACTGCTCTTCTGGAGTTCACTAATGCCCGCCACACATCTCTGGACACAGGCCACATTGCTGGTGCTGTTTTTATAGACCTTTCCAAGGTATTTGACACAGTGCACCACACACTACTGCTGGATTCCCTCACACAAATTGGCCTGTCCTCTGAGACCACTGGCTGGTTTGCCAGCTATCTGTCAGAGAGAACTCAGCCAATCAGACTAGCCCAAATCCAGTCATCCCCTCTCCAAGTCAGGCCGGGAGTCTCTCAGGGCTCTATTCTTGGCCCCCTACTTTTCTCCCTGTTCCTCAACTCCCTACCCAAGGATTGCTCTGGGAAACTACTCCTGTATGCATATGATGCTGTCCTCTACAGCTCCCACACTGATCCCACCGCTGTCTGTAATGCACTCCAAAAATCTTTTCTGGAAGAAGAATCCTTGTTCGTTTGGCATAGGCTAGTTCTAAACTACAAAAAAAAGAAGTCTACGGTGTTTTCCCACTCCGAAAGCAGGAACAGTGGGCTACCCCTGTGCATACTGATCTCCCTCAATGACACCCTTGAACAGGTTACCTCTTTCAAGTATTTGGGTATTAGCCTAGAATCAGGGCTCACCTACCATGACCACATCTGAAAACTGAGCACCGCCGTTAATGTGTGTATTGGTTTACTGCACCGGTATAAGCACTATCTCCCACCTGAAGCCCTCCACCTAACTGTCTTAGCTTCAGTACTGTCACTCACAGATTATGGTATCATATTCAATGGAGCAGTTGACAACACGCATCTAAACAAAATCAGGCTGGCCCATAATAAGGCCTGTAGACTAGCCTCCAGTTGTGCCAGATGCACACACACCTGCTCCCTGTATGCTTCTACTAACTGGCTTAACTTCAACGGGAGGCTCAAATATCAGACATACCTCTTTGCTAAAAAAATAACAGCAGGTCTACTCCCACCTGCCCTTACCCCCCCCACTCCAGGCATCCTTGTCCTCCTGCCAGACCCGGCAATCTACAACAACCCACTTCCAGGTACCCCTCTACAAGATGTCTTTGGGTCAAAGAATATTTAGGCACCAGGCCACTAGCTGGCTTAACTCCCTCCCTAACTCCCTCCTCTCAGAACCCAGACCTGACCGGTTTAAGTCCCAACTACGCAATCTAATCTCTCAAGGCTCATCCTGCCACTGTCCTTGATTTTTTGCTCTACCCATGTCCTCCCCTCATATTTAGACATCACTCTGGTGCTGCCACCTCAGGACGTGCTTATACCTGGACAATGGACACCCCCAGTCCAGCCTAGACTACTAAATGATGACCAGGACATGGCTGGTGCCACTGTCCTGCAGTGTATGTACCCTGTTAACTGATACCATCTTTACTCTGTAACTGTTTTTGCAACTTTCTGTAACCACTTTTGCTAATGTACAAGCTTCTTTGTAACTATTGTGTCTTATTTGCTGCTATTGTATCTGATGTATCTGTATATAATGATGTGGAATCTTTGTAAAGGGGTCTTTGACTCAAAGATATGTTATCCGATATCTTCAATAAATAAATAAATAGCTAAAACTTTTTCTAGACAAACCTCTTCCAGAGGACCATAAGCCTTACCATTACTTTTGTATAAGTTTATTCTAGCTCTGGAAACTTCAGAAAAAGAAGACAACTCACAAGTAATAACTGGCAGAGATTCCAGCTCTAAAATAAGTAAACAGATATTGTGACACTTGGACAGCTGGTTCTGATCACTGTATCATTTTCTTGTAATATAAAAATGTGTCATGGACTGTCTCTCATGAGAAATGCTGAAACAGCATGTGAGTATGACACACACACACACACACACACACAGGTTTTAGATACAAGGCGTTACCTGGAAGGCCAGAAGCTAATTACAGAGTAGAACAGGCCATGATCAAGGATATCCTATTTATCTAAGTTAATTATAGCTGTAGTTGCTAAGAGGGAAATCATAAACTTTTATGGCATTTAGGGGAAGAGTGCAGGTTATATGGCACCCTGGTACGAAATCATAAATGCTTTGATGTCTGTGTGAGAGAGGATACTGCTTATAGATGAAAGGAAATTTACAGACTTGATTGGGGAAGTCACGTGGGGAAAGGAGTTTCTGCTGATGCAACCTTTTTTATCTTACCTTCTAATATGATAAAATATCCTGGGTGTATGATTTTTCATAACCAGAGGAGGAGCTAGGTGACCTCACACAAAGAGGTGGGCAAAGCCAGCTTTTAAACAGATTCTGTTTTTTCTTCAGATACACTTTTATCTATGCTCTGACAAAGAAACATCTTTGAGCACTTTAAGCAAGTATACAGGTAGAGAGAGACAAAATCTAAGTACTGTAGTAGGAATTGCACTGTTAAAACCTTGTTCTTTTAAAAGATTTGTATGTTTGTGATATATGGTTCTGCATTTTATGTTTTACATATTTTTAATCTATTTTAGTAAAACTCTATTTTTAGAGCCTGCTTGGTCTGCCTTTGAATTTCTTTCTTTAACAAGTGAAATATATATGGTTGAAGCAGACACTGTGCATAAGCTTGAATGGTGATACCAAACTGGAAAAAGGTAACATTAATCTGAGGTTTTTATTAGAGTTTTTAAGGGTGCATTTCTGTACACCTGGTTAGGTGCCCGTATTCAAAGATATCTGGCCCCCCAAAGACAGAATTATCTGAGCCTGTGCATTGGGTATGCTAGCAAGAGGTTCACAGTATGAATCCCTCCAGAACTGAGACCAAAGGTTTATTCAAACCCACAAAATAGACGGGAGAGTTACCCTGTTTCTGTTAACTGTTCACAGAACTATGCTAGGAGGTTGGCACTTTGGGAGTAGAGGGCTGACCTGCTGAGTGGGTTTGTGACAGATATCATCTGCAAGAATAGGGGGAATAACAAAACCACTGGGTGTAATCATACAATGAATCTCAGGGGAAATATTAATTTTACATATAAGGGGATCTCAACAAAAAAACATACAGTAATGGACTAACAGGGCATCCCTGATGAACCCCGCCTTTTAATCTGGATCAATTTAGCATGCTATCTATGTAATGCTTGAAAAATGTGGCTGGTGGAATACTATAGTTTCAACAATCATATAAACTGTTCTGGGATCCTATAAGTACGGAAAACGAAAGTAAAAAGAAATTCATAAGAAACACCACCCAAATCTTTCTCCTGTTCTAATGACAGGAGATGACTAGATATCTATTCCCTATTCCCCCTTTCAACAACCTCCCTCAAAATATGAATAAGATCCTGAATTCATCTCTGAGGGATACTACATGATTGTACTGGATATAACAAGAGTCTAGCAACTCGTGAGATCCTGGAGGCCATAATTTTCTTCAGTATTTTAAGGTCTGTATTTAAGAGGCTAAGAAACCACCAATTATTTATATTTGACCTGTCACTGTTTTTTTTTATATAAAGATTTAGATCCCTTTCATATGACTAGGGCCTATAACACCTGTCTGTAACATGTAATTATACACAGGAGCCAATTCAGATTGAAGGGAATTGTCCATTAAATAATATAAGTCACTTAGTAATCCATCAGATCCTGGGGCAGAACTAGATGACAGTGAATTAATAGCATCCATTACTTTTGCCATGGTACTGTCTGCATCCAAAAGATTAAATACGTCAGGTGAGAAAACAGAATTCTAAATATCTTTCTGGTATTCACCTTCCTTAAGCAGACCATGTGCTGGAGTTCCAAAAGATTCTTCAGTGTGTTGTTCCAAAAAAGCTATTCGTTCATGTGTATCTGTCAACAAATTATCATCATTGAAAACAGTAGAAAAAGTAGACTGTTGTTCTATTTTACAGTCTTCAAAATGATTCATTTGGTATTTGGTTCCCTTGGTATTATATTTTTGCTCTGCTGATTGCTGATAGTGGAGCGTAGTCGCATCAGAAATGGCATTCTTTCTGGCAAACATTCAGGTATCCATTACCTTTCGGGAAAAACCCTGTTTCAAGAGCTTCCTTCTCTCAGGAGCGAGGCTGCAAGCTGCATCACCTCTGGATTAGGATGCAGAATGGGACCTTGGGAGAGAAGATCCCCCCCAAATTGGGAGTCAAAACAGTGTGTGTTGAGCTAGATTCACTAGGCTGAAGAATTACCCACTTTCAGACTTCATTAAAGTTGTAATATTGCTTAGGGAATATCAAAGATAAAATGGATATTAGATTACATGTACTGTTTTATTATTATTATTATATGAGATGTCTATTTAGTTCAGATCTGCCCCAAATATTGTTTGAAGATTGGCACATGACTACAAGATTTAAAAAGAAAGGACTGCGTATGATATGTAATCTATTTAAAGTTTGTTTTAATATATTGAGTGAGTGTTGCATTTTATAATTGTAATGGCTTTGTGCTGAACAATAAAAATCTTTGATTGATTGAGGTTGAAGAATCATGGCCTTTGAACCATTCTGGAGCTACCAGAAGAAAGCTTCCTTTTGAGTGTCTTATTTTGCATATGACTTTGGGGAAGAGCAGCAGGGAAGGGAAGGCATATGTTCTGCATAAAATCCACATCTGTGACAGAGCATCCACTGCCTTACTGGCTGAAGAACCTCTGCACTTGAGCAATCTGGCAGGAGGCAAACAGGTTGATCTGTGGACAAGTGAATCTTTTGCACAGAAGGTTGAACACCTCCAGGCTCAGCATCCACTCCCCTGGGTGGACATTCTTGCAGCTTAGCCAATTGGCCTGAATGTTCAATTCCCCCTAAGTGAACTGCCAAAAGAGGAAGACGATTCTCCTCTGCCCACAGTAGCAGATCAGTTGCTTCTCTTAGCATCTCTCTCTCTCTGCTCTTTGTGCCTCCTTGATTGTTTATGTACACCACTGTGACAGCATTTTCTGATCTTATTTTCACAGGTTTTGACTGTATCAGCTTTGAAAATGAAGTAGAGCAAGGTGTACAGTCCTCATCTTCAAGAAATTGATGTGCAGACTCTGTTCCTGCACAGACCATGACCCCTGAATGGGAAGATGGTCCAGAACTACACCTCAGCCCAAAAAGCTGGCATCGGTTGTCAGGATTAGTTCTGAGGGATTTCCAATGGGGATCCCTTGCTTAGGTTCTCTGAACTCATCCACTAATTCAGCAACTGTTGAAGGGCTAGGGAATTGGAATATTGGCCTGAGAGTCCTCCAAGGTCAGGCTGCTAGCAACTCGATCTGAAGGGTCACATTTGTAAGCGAGCCCATGGAATTAGTTCTATTGTTGCTGTCATGAGACCCAGAATCCACAGTAGACTGTGAACCATATGTACTAACCACCCATTGACGATGTGGAGTGCAACAGAAATGCTGATAGTGGAGTGCAGTCATATCAGTCTTAATTTTAAGATTTGTACTGACAGGTCATGTCCTGTAGTGGCCGCAATGTTTATCAGCTGATGAAACTGGTCTCTGATGGTCAAATAGCTTAAATTTCTTTCATTCGAGGACCATGTGATGCAGCTATCAGAGTAGCAGCTACTTGATCTTGCTCCGGCCATCGGACCACCTAAAATGCCTCAAAACTACTAAAATCACACTTATCTGAGCCCAACTGACCAACATCAGCTAACTGAACATTATCGCTTCTGGGATAACAAATTACAAAGTAGTGGTTGGCAGGAGGAATGAAAAAATCAGCTCTCAAACATACACCGCCCTCCACCCCAGAAAAGGCTGCCAAGAAGTCAAGGGCCACTGGAATGGCCAGCTTAGTGAGTGCTATGCAAGCGGAGCCTGAAATGGAACTGCTTACTTTATCACGATTCTTGGAAGAATTTCAACCCTTTCGATCGGAGCTCCAGATGATTTCAGATGAAATTAAATCAATAGCCCAAGCATTAGAAGATGTGATGACCTGAACAACGGACAATGAAGCCAGATTGGCATCCACCAAATGAAAACAACAAAAAATGGACACGGAGTTGATATCTACAAGACAGCGAATTAAAAGTCTTGAGAATAAAGTGGAAGATTTTGAGGGCAGAAGCTGGTGCAACAATGCAGTCCTAATAGGGTTGCCTGAGAAAGAGGAAGGTCCGGATGCCATTGGCTTTGCACAGAAATTTATAGAGTCAGTTGCTGGGCCATCTCCCTTTGGGGATAAAAATATTATCCAACGTGCCCACCGAGCTCTGCGCCCACCACCACCTTTGGGAGCCCCTCCTCGCATATTTATTTTTCGTTTTCTCAACTATCAGGAGCGGCTGCATTTTATTGTGAAGGTTAAAGGGCTCCAAGAGATCAGATGGGCTGAAACAAAAGTGCGAGTGGCTCAAGACTTGCCTCTCTCTGTAAGCAAAGAAGAGCATCATTCCACCAGCTTGTGGTTAAGCTGATTGCTGCGGGTATAAAATTCCGGATGGGATACCCAGTGAGATTCCAGGTATTAATAGCAGGGAGCTGGTCCACTTTTGAGGACGTGGAGTCTGTGGCAGTCAGTCTTAAAAACTCCTTTCCAGAATTATTCCGAGACCGCTGAGTTTCTTAGGGAATACCTTGGAGATGGAATACCGTATTGAAATGGGAAAGATAAGGTTTCATATGAGTTACAGATTAATGTGGGTTTTGGTGTTTGCTGACCTTAAGTATCTCAGTTATGATTAAAAAGAGTAAAGTGACAAATGGCCCAGAGGTCTAACATAATTGAAAGATTGGTCATGTTTTGCCTTTTCCTCTCCTTTTGTATACACTAATTACAAGGTCTGAGAGCTGTAATAAGTGATATAGTTTCTAACTTACTACTTGTAATGGCGACTGTAGACTCGGAAATGGCCAATGCCCTTGTTATGGGGACATATAACAAAGGACTCACCTTCACGATCGGAGAAAAATTAAAAGAACAGAGATGGCTGTTTACCCTGCTTTTGAACACTAGAGGGAACCAAAGACTGCGTTATGGGAACGCACTATAACTACTTTATTTTTAAAATTTGTGTTCGAGACTAGAATTTAGGTCTATAGTTGGTCACGCTTCCATTTTTAATTGTCACATCAGGTAACTTTAGGTTCTCTCTATTCAAGTTACATAAGACAATATACAAAAGTGTTCAGGTTTAGAAGATTTGGAGCCAAGGCGAGTCAAGACCTAATTGGGTATATTTTGAGTTCTTAATACATTTGCTCTTAAAAGGGTTTAGTTCTTTTCCTTTCCTTTTTGTCTTGGTTTTTCGTTTATTTTTATAAGAGGTACTAAATAGCTGGGTTTTTATCTCTAAGATAAGGGGAATGCCCGAACTGTAAATGTGATGATTAATGTGGGGATTTGCAGTAGCATGTTATCAAGAAATAAGGTAGCAGGAGGGTGTACTTATTTACGTTTTGGAGTCTTAATTATATTATACTAGATTCCAATGTATCTAGTAACAGGACCTTAAATAGATAGTGGGGTGGTAGGATTGGTTGGGGGATTAGTCGCTGCTTAGTTAACTGTTAGTCGGGGCTGTAATAATATGGGGGGGTCGGATTGAGAAAGCATAAGAGTACAAATAAATGTGTATCTTCAAAAAGGCATGAATAGGGTAGGGATGGGGGGTGGGGGGAATGGGAGGGACTTACTGCAACACAGTAATTTGGAGGGTTTTTCTTATATTTAAACAGTGGACTATTAAGATATACCCATACACTTCATCTGATATTAATCAGGCTGATGGGTACAATTAAAATTGCCTCCTGGAATGTAAAAGGACTGAGGCAACAACTGAAACAGTATAAAGTCCTTAAACACTTGGCTTTCTTAGCCGCAGACATTACGTTCATGCAAGAATCTCATTTATTGAATTCGGAGGCTCTTCAGATGCGGAGACAACAAATAAATCATGTTTTCTCCTCTGGAGGCACGACTCAAAGTTGTGGAGTCCTAATACTGATATCCAGAAAGATACCTTTTACACTTATTCAAACACTTAGTGATCCACAGGGCAGATATGTTTTAGTACAGTGTCGTTTATATTCCACTGAATTATTGTTGGGAAGTATGTACGGACCTAACAGTGATTCCCCAGGATTTTTTATGCAGCTGGTTAATGTCTTATCTCCTTTCTTATCTTTACCCATGATTCTGGGAGGAGATATGAATACAGTATTTGATTCCATGATGGACCGTACATCAGGACACAAAAGGGGATTATCACCAGCGTAAAGGGCCTTCAGAGAATTTATTGATAATTTAGGGCTGTGTGATGTATGGCGAGTCCTTAATCCTGCTGTTAAGGGTTATACCTTTACATCCCTGGTCCACAAAACATCCTCTTGTATAGATTATATATTTATTTCCAAGACTCTCCTGAGTGGAGTTTTAGAGACATCTATTCAGCCGGGACCTCCGTCTGATCACTCATTGGTTATGTGTAATCTGGCCATATCTGTTACTCAAGGTAGAAGCACAAGATGGAAATTTAACAATCAGTTGTTGAAAGATAAAACAATGATCTCCATGATCACTAAACATATTGAACAGTTTATAGAACTTAATATTGGATCCATAAACAGGGATGATTTGGTATGGAGTGCATTTAAAGCTTATATGAGAGGGATTCTGATTAGCCTCTTCTCTCAAAGGAAAAAGGAAAATGAACAGGAGGCAAGCACCCTGCTCATACAAATATGCCTAGTGGAAGCCCAATTGACTCCTTCCTTGTCGGAAGAGGACAGACTGAAATTATCTAAATTAAAAGACAGGTATTTGGATATTCTAAGGGAAAAAGCGGAATTTGCTATATTGAAAACTAGAGCTTCCTATGTAGATCAAGGGGAAAAAGCAGGACATCTTTTAGCACTCAGAGTTAAGCAACAGGAATCTGCTAGATACATTCCAGCTATTCGATCTCTTAAAGATGGTGGGTTAAAAACATCACTGTCTGATATAGTCTCCGAATTTAAGACTTTTTATTCTGAGCTATATAGCGCTAGGTTGAATCCACCTCCTCCCCAAGAAGTGGAGTATTTTTTACTCTCAGCTAAATTACCAACTCTTTCTAACATTCAACAACAAGCGCTCATTGTTCCAATATCTACCGAAGAGATTGTAAGGGCTATTGATAGTTTATCCCCTTATAGGTCACCAGGTCCAGACGGGTTTTCTGCTAATTTTTATAAACAATTTCAGAAACAATTAGTCCCCTTACTGCTGATGTTGTTTCAATACATTCTAAGGGGGGCCAAGGTTGATCCTACACTATTTGAAGCTTTGATTGTGGTATTACTCAAAACCGGTCGTAACCCGGAATTAACTGCTAGCTACCGCCCTATCTCTTTGTTGAATCAGGATATTAAAATTTTGACTAAATTAATAGCTACACATCTTAATACGGTGTTGCCGTCTCTTATTGGACCAGAGCAAGTAGGTTTCATGAAGGGATGCTCGTCTGTAGATCATCTTCGATCACTTTCACATGTTTTATCGGTCTCAAGGGACGCTCCTTTCCCAGCTGTCCTAATCTCTCTCGATGTAGAGAAAGCCTTCGATAGGGTGGACTGGAATTTCCTGTTTAGTACTCTTAAGGTTTACAATTTCCCTCATGTGTTCCAGCATTGGATAAAAGCTTTATATCATGCTCCCTCTGCACGAATCATGGCTAATGGAGTGTCTTCATCCCCTTTCCCACTAGAATCTGGTACTAGACAAGGATGTCCCCTCTCCCCCTTACTTTTTAACTTATATCTGGAGCCTCTGATTCGTTGCCTAGTAGGATGTGCATGGATCAAAGGCATTCCAGTTCAGGACCAAGAAATCAAAGTCTCGGCATATGCTGACGATCTTTTATTACAGTTATCTGACCCAGAGAACTCAATCCCTCCTATGCTTACCATGATTGAAGAATATAGTCAACTATCCAACTATAAATTAAACGTGGATAAGACTGTTATATTCCCTCTCAATCATAAAGTCCTTAAAAGCGCAGTTAGAGTTTTCAGTCTCTCTTGGGAACAAGATACTTTAAAATACTTGGGTATTAACATTTTGAGAAATCTGGATCTCTCACAGAAGTTGAATCTGGACTCTTTAGTTAGAATTATTGAGACAGACCTTGATAGATGGTCTTAGCTCTCTATCGCCTTATGGGGGAGAATTAATCTAATTAAGATGAATATTTTCCCAAGGCTCTTTTATCCCCTTAATCTATTAAATATTTGGTTACCCCTTTCTTGATTTCATAAAATACATGCAATTATCACAAAATTTATCTGGTTTAATAAGCAACCCAGGTTGGCTTATTATAAACTGGTGGCTCCTAAAGATAAGGGAGGCCTGCGCTTTCCACATCTTCTTTTCTATTACTGGGCCGGGCACGTTTCTAAATATTTGCATTGGCTTTCACCTAGGGAAGAAGTCTTTTCATCTGTAGATGCACCTCTTTGGCTTAAAATTGAACTATCTCTTATGGCGGCTCAAGGAATTACACCTGAAGCACTTTTTCACATTAAGGGTAGCTTATTACCAGCTCAGTTGAAATCAACGCCCATAGCAACATCTATTAAAGTTCATTCACAACTATGCAATTTTCTTAAATATAATCATGTATCTGATCTAACGCAACTGATTGTGGGCAACCCCAATTTGAAAATGAATAATAACTTAATTTCTACTAAATGGTTGGCTCCGATCAATAAACTACCCCCTGCTTTATTGATTTCAAAGGAACAAACTTGGCTCTCTTCCACTGAAATGTTATATATGCTGAAATTATCCACAAAGGATATCTTTAAAATATATCAATTAAGACACCTTATGGTAAAGATATTCGGAAACTCACCTCCTCAAACACATTCAATAGCTTTTAGGAGCAAACTGGTCACTTTAATTGGCTCCCAGCAAGTGGTTTCTAAATGTTATAGAACTCTATACAATTGGGCTTATCCAGACTGTTTGGCTCCTTCGGATTATTGGGCTTCCTTTTTTCCTACACAAGAGATACAATGGGAAACGCTATGGAAGAATTCTTACAAGTATATTTCCCAAGGTAGATTATGGCTTACTCAATTTCATACATTACATAATTTATATTATACACCGCAAAAACTATTTAAATTTGTTCTCTTACTGTCATTCACTTGTAACCGATGTGGAATAGAAGAAGGCTCCCTACATCATATATTTTGGACTTGCTCTAAAGCAACAGAATTGTGGACTAATATTAAACAAAATATGGATCCTTTGTTAGGTCTGCAAGATTTATTTACTCCTGAAATTTGCATACTAGGAGATTATAGTAAGATTACCGTGCTTAACAGAAGGTACCACATAGCCCTTATATCTATGACGGTTAAGAAAACTATATTACGACATTGGAAAGACAGCGAGGGCATAGCTTACTCTGAATGGCTCAAAGAATTTCTTGCTAATATGAGGACAGAGAAAACAATTGCCAGTCTTAATAATAAGTCTGAGAGATATAAGGAAAGATGGGAACCACTTCATACATTGGTTTCATTTTAATGTATGCACTGTGTATTTATAGAATAGTGCAGTGTTGCAGAGGGGAGGTTTTTTTGTGTGTGTGTTTGGGATAGGTTATGGGGGGGAGATGAGAAAGGCTCATATTTAAAGAACCTGTATTACTGTTACATTAACAATGTTCTGCTGGACCCCTTTTCATATTATTTTACTTTAATTTTGTGTATGTATTTTATTTTCCGTATGGTTTGGTTCTGTTTTGTTGTGTTATAAAAGAAAAAAAAACTCAATAAACTTTAAATGGAAAAAAAAATTCTTTCATTCAAAGTTATTCTGGCTTGGGACTTGAAAAATTACCTTAATTTACTTTTCACCTCTTCCCACAATTCCACAGGAGAATTGAATAACACCAAAGCTGATTTTTTGGCCTCAAGTAAATATTGCAATTTTTAAATAATAGTCTTATTTGTTTTAATAAAGAGACGTTTAGTCTCTAAAGGCTTGGCCCGAACCTTCCCTTCAGAACATTTCCAAAAGTGACATGTAACAGCCTGTGATCAGATGTTTCTACTGGAATTATCTTCAAACTATGATAACATAACCAAAAAGCAAAAAATAATGTCTATTTGGGTTAATAATTTACCTTTAAAAAATGTGCAACCCCTGACCTCCAGACTCACAAACATTATCAATTAATTCAACAATATTTATAATGTCTCTTAAACAGCAAAAGTCACAAAATGATTTTGATGTTTTCACTTCTCAATCTGGGAGAGTCAGTACACAATTAAAATTAATTCTGAGAATTGCACCCCTGTGGCCAGATATTCAAAACTTTGAGCTGGTCGCAAACCGTTTGCACTTGGTTTGCACCGAGTTTGCCCAGGTCCATTATATTCAAAAGGCCAAACAGCGTGGGCAAATTGCATTAGCACTGGGCAAAAGTATATTGTATGCAAGGGGCCAAAAGAGGGGGCATGTACACGAATACAGGCACAATGTTATATTCAGTGCATTTGCTCTGCGCAAAGTGTTTTTGTACGACTTAGCGTGACACTTTGCGTGGTGTAAATTATCACCCAGAAAAAGGTAGTCTTAACTCTGGGCAAACCGACTTTGTGTGACTTTGTGACTTTGCACAGCTTTGCACAACATAGAACCATGGTTTATGGAACTCTGTAATTCACAAGTGTGAATTATGGAGTTTGCAGGGGTCTGCCAGTGATGGTTTTTGACCCTAACCAGTAAATATTAAACATAGAAATGAACCAGACATGGAAGAAACATGCTGCACATGGATGCACCTCCTATGCTGCCATCATCTGCCACCAGTCCCAACCATGCCAAGCATTAATTGGTGACCAGGCACCCAGTGGGCAGCATGGCAGTGTGTCCATACAACACATACCTGCAGACCACCCTCCAGTGGACACCTACAAAATCCAACATACACATGCAACACTGGAGGTGTGGAGGGTATTGAGGGGAGGGTGTACAGGTGACCAGTCTGCACCACATACTGGGTGCTGCCACAGGGCTGGGATAATTCAGGCAGTGCAAATGGTCCAATGTAGGGAATCCCCCAACACCAGTGTGCCTGTCTGATGGTATGTGTCCCCCCTAGCCACATACCGCACATCTGTACAGATACCACAGAACACACAGCCAGACATGCATATGTCAATGTGAGTATCCCATGCCAGTGGTGCAGCGTCTGTGGGTCACACAACAGCATAACAGTAATGTCCACTGTCTGTACATACCTGTAAGATGGGCCTGCCATTGTGTAAAGTTCAGCAGTCATTGATGCCCTACACACCATAGGCATTGCTGTGTCCCTCACACTACTGGCCCCCTTGTTACTGTAGTGTCTGCTGTGCACTGTAGTAGGAACTACAGTTTGACTATTGCATGCAGCACCACCACCACCACCACCTGTGCCTGTGTTGTGTAGTCCCCTGGGGCACAATATTCTATGCAGTTCTGTACAAATGTAGCCTGCAGCTACCATCATGTACTTCCAGACTGACCTACAGGTGGGGCTGTGGGCAGACCCAGCGAGCCCATGTACTTCCAGACTGACCTGCAGGTGGAGCTGTGTGACCCTGACTTAGCGCTGGGCAAACTGCATGCAAATCAGGACATAATGAGATGCAAATCTGGATGTTTGCCCACAGACTGCCTAAGTAGGCTCATTTGCATGTCACTTTTGAATATGGCAAAGTTTTGCCCTGGCAAACTTGATAGCACTGGGCAAACGTCTTAGTTCTGCACAAAACCTGCACAAATGTGTCTGTGCCACACAAACATTTCAGAAACATGGTACATTTCTGCAGAATTTCACATGAGCTGATGCTTGCAACTTTAATTAATCCACTCCTTTGCTGGCACACACATTGGCCACATAGTTCGCCTTTACCTTCCTTCACATCACTTTGCACTGGGCTGCTGTTTTGGTTTGCACTTCTTGGTTGCTATATTCAGAGTTGTCTCATTTCCCAGGCTATTTTTTCACTGTACTCCAAGCCCAGTGTACCCAGCTTCCTTAGCACGTTATATTCAGCAGGTTTAGCACAGGCGCTATCCATTCCAAGATAATTTAGCATGCCAGGCAGTGCTAATTTAGCCCCGGGGTGAAGCTTTGAATATCTGGCCCCAAATGGTGAAAAAATATGGAAGAGGTGACTTAAACAAAATCACTTTATCCTGTTTTAATTGTGGGGCATAAATATTAATAAGTTGAAGCCTAATTCCCCCCAAAACTCATCTATTAAAAAGTTCTCAGTAAACTAATGTCAGTTAAATGGAATAAGGAAAGAAGTGGACTAGGGAGTAAAATACCAATGCCTGCACATCTGTCTTTCCCCAGTGACCAGAAAGAAGGACTGGATGACCAAAAATCTTGAGCTTTATTTATCTACCTAAAGTTGTGATGCCGGGTATCTTGTACAAAAATAATATCACATCTAGAATTCTGGAGAAAAGACAAAGTGGCCATCATTCATCTAGGGTTTTGGAGGTTGTTATTATTTAAAGAAGCAAGAGGAAAATTATGGACCAACCCTCCCATCATCAAGACAAAAAAAGAGGAAAATATATGGTTCCAATTATTTAGCTGTTTTCCCTTCTCCTCTAGTTTTTCTCTTTCTCTTCTTGGAAGTATCATGGTCTGGAATGCTCTCTTCCATATCTGATGAGGGGTCTTGCTGGGAGGCCACTACTGAGGAGCCATCTGAGTAATCTTCAGTTTTACTCCAGTCCTTTCTTTTTCTTAGAATTTCATATTTATTCCATAATGAGATGTCCTCTCTTTTAATCATTTGAGAATGTGGCTGACCCTTCATCCTTCTTTTCAAAGTCACCTTTTGTAATGTTTCTCTTAGTGGGATAGGTAGCATCTTTCAAAAAAAGAGGTGTACAAGAACAAGAGGGCACAATTTGAAGATAGAGGGGGGGCTGCTCAGAGGTAATTTAAGGAAGCATTTTTTCACAGAGAGGGTTGTGGATGCATGGAACGGCCTTCCAGAGGAGGTTGTGGAGTCAAAATCAGTGGTGGAATTCAAGCATGCATGGGACAGTCATAAGGCAATTCTAGGGGGTGGGAGTAGGAAGAAGTAGGCTGCTGGTTAACTAGGATCTGCAGCTTATCCAGTAGGTAGGGAAATGGGCAGACTGGGTGGGCCAAGCGGTCCTTATCTACCGTCAAATTCTATGTTTCTATGTTTCTATGGGCATAGACATATCAGAACTGGGAATATTCTCTGGATCTTCCATACTATGAGGAGGGCCAGTGGCTGATTGAGCAACATCCATCGGTGTGGCCTCCCATGGAGGTAAGGGAGTTTGTGATTCCAAAACTGAAATCTGTTCTTGAACCTCCAACTCTTGCTGAGTTCCCTGTTCATCTGTGTCAGCCTGTTTCTGCAGAAGAGTCTCAGTTGTGGCAGGTACTACTATAGCTAACTCCTTCTCTTACATCTCCGGTGTAGTAGGCTTTGGAGGACAGTGCATGTCTGTAGCATTTGCTTGCTGGGATTCAGGTTATGGGGTTGTTGTGGGTTTTATGCTGCTCTTCCGAGATCCTTCCCTCTGATCCCAGTTGATATAGAAATCATGCTTGGCTGTGTCCATAGGATTGCCTTTATTATAAAAAGGGTCTGAGAAATGGAGCTTTCTGATTGGCTGCAATGTAACATTCTAACAGACTTATGTTAATCTTTTATTAACATACATGTAATAATAATAATAATAATAAAGTTTGTTTCACATAAGCACCTTTTGGGCCATCAAGGTGCTTTACAAAAGATAAAACTGATTACAATTATATAAAACAATGACAGTATAATAAATAACTAACAAACAAGAGTAAACAGGGGATCAAATTATGTGGTGCCTTCATAGGCAATAATCCATAAAAAGGTTTTCAACGCCTGTTTGAACCCCTCCATGGTCGTGCACTCCCAAAGCTGACGGGGTAGAGAATTCCAGAGGGTAGAGGCCATGTGCATAAATGCATGGGACCCAGAAGATTTCAAAGACACCCTCAGAATCTCCAGCAACCCCTCGTCAGCTGAACGCAGCTGTCGCACCGGATGGTAGAGCTTAGCCATCTGCTGAACAAGGTTTAACACTGTTTAAAAACATATTTTGTTATAATAGCAATAAGGCATGACCAAGAGCTATGTTAATGGGCTGTTAATCACCCTCTAGAGGCATGTGGCACTGGGCTACACCTCGTGCCACAGTACACCCCTAGAAGGTGATTAACAGACCATTAACATAACCCTTGGTCATGCCTTATTGCTTAATTACAAGTGACCCCAGGGTGTACTCTGTAAGATTGGCCAGGTTCTTCACATAAGTTACATCACATGCTTTTTGTGCAGTTAGGACTTGTGTGATCAATTTTAGAGCAGATGCCACATTTAAGTTTATCATAGGTGCTGCTGAGATGTGAGATGGATTCACATTTAAAACAGGCCTTTGGCTGACCGGGATAAAACAGAACTCCTCTGTCATGGCCAAGAAAAAAAATATGTAAATGATGGATACCTGACTCAGAACGTAGAAGCCTAACTTTTATTGTCCAGCCACCCATCCAAATATATTCAGAATCTATAATAGGGTCAGGTGTGCTCATTACAGTGCAGCCTTGTTTCAGCCAGAACAGTATGTCTACGATGCTGACGCCTTCATTTTTAAACAATATACTAGAGTTCTTTACTGCAGGTTTACTTAGTGGAACTGGGAAAAAGGAGTCCAAGTTGGGGTATGTTTTAAGGTAGAATACATTTTCCAAAAACAGTCCAGACCAGTAGGAGACTTAAAACTAACGTCAGTATAAGTCTCACCTACAGAATGTATTAGGACAAAGATCTCTGAGGCAAAAAAATCCTCATATCTCCTTCGAGGAGGGTGCTAGCTACACAAATTCTATCTAGAATTTCTTCTGTGCTGCCTCTATAGTGTAAGAGGACCACATTACAGTGTTTGGCAGGTTCAGGGGTCTTTTTGAAATAGTATGGATATTTTTTATCGGGGAGGCTTTGAGGGCCCAAATCAACTCTAGTTGGGTACTCGGTTTAGGCAATGGCTGTTTTTCAGGGTCTTTTTCTGCAGTAGAATCTTGGTTGCTACATTTATCTTGAAAGGACTGAGTGAAACCAGACATCTGGTTGTCATCCAGTTGGGTGTGTAAATTGTTATCCATAATGTCTATAAAACTCAATACAAAAGAAGTAGAATTTGCCTTGGAAGACTGACATGTTACAGCATAGGGTTGTAAAACTTCAACAAACTCTGTAGCTGTGGGGATTTCATAAACTGAGGAAAGGCCACATGGGCCTGTTTTAAATAATGCAGGATTGCTGAAGAATTGGAAAAATTCTGCAATCTTCAAAGAAAAAAACTCAGAGTTGGTAGGTGTAGAGGCATCAGGGCTTTTGCTTTCCAATCCTTGTGTAAACATATCACGAGAAGTGCAGGGCTGAAGTACTTCAGAAGGGGAATCAAGGTCAAATTATGCAACAGGAGAACCAATAAAGGGAATAGATTCTTTATGATGTAGTGATTCAGGCACAGAGATATTTACAGGGCAACACCAAACTGATGACAACCCAGGATACCAGCCATCCCTTGCAGAGTCTTTTTTTTTTTTGCCATCCAGCGTCCCTCAATTTCTTTTTAATACATTTGGGAGACAGAGGCTTATACTTAACAAGTTTGCTTCCCCAGACATCATGGCAGTCATGTTGCAACATTTACCACTCCCCACAAACAAAGAGTCACTGGATAAATATGTAACGTCAATACTCTCTGGCTGACAAGAGATTTGCTTAATGGCAGTGATAGCATTGCCAGCCATGGAAACTGTCTCCTCCAACCCTTTCATGTGCCGCTCATCTGTGCAGCCTGACATGTCAGCTAGAGCAGCATTGGGTGAAATTGACAAGCGCTGCTATGACTGGGGGAGATATATGAAACAGGAGGCTCAGATAATTGTGGAAGTACAGTTCCTGCCTGAGACTGCCATACCTGCAGGCAAGCTTTTTCTGCCAAAATCCACTCTTCCTCTTCCATTATCAGCTTAAGTGGAGATGCCTTCATTTTGTGTAATTTCAGCTCCAAACACGGCTCCTGTTCTGTAATATCTGAATGCAGAGTGTCAAAAGCAGCTGCTCCGGGAGCGTTATCTGGTTCTTCTGCTACAGCTGTGCCCACCATGACTTTGGGAACAGAAGCAGTTTTGACCCACCCAGTTTGCTGAATGTCAGGGAGTTCACCAACTTTGCTCAAATCTGACATCCTGTCAGTGTCCAGAACAGCAGGCAGTAGGCTATGACTCACAGTAATACCCTTGTTCTGAATTACAGTATCCTCTGCTTGCCTAACTTGTATCACATTCAGAAGTTATATCACATTTGGTGGGCCACAAGCTAAAGCAACAGATAACATCACTTGAGGTTCCTGAGGACTCCAGCTGGGGAGGGAAGCTATCTCCTCCACCTAGAACCCCACAGTAGTTTCCTGCTCATCTGCAGGCATTTCTCACCCTCCCATGCAGGAAGCAGAATAGATGCCTACAGGAGAGTAGGGGAATTTTTATTTAAACAGAAGCCAAACTTATACAGACAAGTACTGTGAGGAATGCAATACATGAGATGCAAGAAAAAAGGCAAAACCAAAAAGAAGGCTCTATTACAGCATAGAAGCAAACCTCAAAGCGAAAAATCAAAGCTAAAACAAACTAAAACATGTGGTAAAAAGGAATCATGACCACAACAGAGTGCAACAAGAAAGCAACAAATCATAGAAATGAGATGCAGGAGTCCCATAATCTATGGAACTCCTGGTGAGGGTGGGATGACTTATCTCTTTCAAAAACCTTGTAGAATTCCAAATGAATGCTGACAAACAGTTCTTGATGGTAAACCAACTTTTGTTGGAGGACCCATGAGCACTGAGCACTGCCAAAGGTAATATTTACATAAGGCCAGCAAAATTTGCAAAGTGGAGGAAGTAAGTGAAGTCTATACTTGTGAAAAAATGTCCAAAACCAATCCAGGATGTGTAAGGGTAAGAAAACAAGGGTCTTTCCATTAAGCTGCAACGTGGGACCAAAACTGAAGAGCATAAGGACATTTAAAAAACAGGTGCTCTTGAGTTTCCAGGAAGGGGCCACAACCAGTCCTAGGACAATAACGGTCTGCAAAAGGTTTATGCTTGTGAGCATTGTGGACTCCCAGCTTATTATGACTACTGAGCCAAACCATATCCCAAACAAAGGGGGTCTGTCTAGGGTTTTTCAGTTGTCTGAGAACAGTGATCGAGGATGACACTGGACGTTGCAGAAATATAAAATCAGGACTGAAGTGTTCCGCCATAATAAACTGATACAGCAATTTCCTGGCAGCAGTCAACACTGCACCATAGGAGAGTTTCCATTTTCTAACTTTCTGGAAACTCACAATCATATAATCAGGCACAAATGTGGGTTTATGGATGACCCGAAGGCCTGTGGTTTGCCAGTCAAGGAGATATGCTTCCATCCACACCTTTACTACAGAGGCCGAAAGAGATGGAGCTTGTCTTAGGACTGAGGAACTATTAGCCAAAATAAAAATACTAAAGTAGAACACAAGGGGATTCAAAATACCAAGCCCCTCCCCCTTTTACTTTGTCTGGTATGTGATATCCCTTCTAACCAGGTTAAGCCTGCTCCCCCAAACTGTTCTCAAAAAATGCTGTAAAGCCTAGTCTCTAGACGCTGGGGGAGACATAACTAACAAACAAAAAAACAGACACTAAGGATGTCTTAATTAGCAGGATTCTTCTTAACTCGGACAGCAGGCTTCATTCCATTTATACACTTTAGGTAAAGCCTTCTGTATACAAGCCTTCCAATTAAGAACAACCATGTACGAGGCGCCATACAAGATACCCAAAATTTTGATGTCAGTAGTCAAGACAGGGATAAAGGCTATATCTGACAGATGGGAAAGCAGCATCCCACCCAATGGATATCCCCTACTTATGGAATAGTTAATACTAGTGGATGACGAAACTGAGTATGCATCAGATAAGCAGCGTAATGTCAGTCCTTTAGCCTCAGAACTGCAGAAGACAACCACGTCATTCACATAAGACAAGACCTTCGGGGGGGGGGGTCCTGTGGAGTTGGAAGAAAGCCCCATAAGGAAGTGCAATTATGAATATGTCGAAGAAGAGTGTCCAAATAAAAAACATACAGAAGTGGTCTCGGGCAACCTTGATGAACTCCTCTCTGTAGAGCACAGGAAGACCCCAACCACCCATTAATTAAAGGGCAGACCGTAGCTTGACTATACAAATAAAAGATCCAGCTCACAAATAAGGGAGGTAGTCTCAAAAGAGGTGGCTGTGACAGTCAGGAAGAAAAAGATAGCATTCCAGAAGTATAAGGAAACACAGAAGGAGCAGGACAGAGAGCTGTACCAGTTAAGGCAGAAGGAAGCAGGGAGGGAAGTCAGAATAGCAAAGGCTCAAACTGAGGAAAAGATAGCCAACTCAGTTAAGAAGGGTGATAAAACCTTTTATAGATGCATCAGCGAGCGTAGAAAGACAAAGGGAGGGATAGTGAGGCTGAATAGAATGAATGGTGGGTGGGCAGAGGGGGACAGTGAAAAAGCAGGAATACTGAATGAATATTTCTGCTCAGTATTCACAAAAGAGGAGGGGGAAGTGCCTAATCCAAATAATAGAAGCACTCTTGATAGGGGGGTCGATCCCAGTCCTTTCACAGAAGAAAGGGTTCTGCAAGAACTCCTAAAACTGAAGGTGGACAAAGCAATGGGTCCTGATGGAATTCACCCAGAATTCTAAAAAGAATTAAGGAGGAACTAGTGAAACACTGGCTACTCTTTTAATAAATCATGGAGGATGGTGGTACCCGAGGACTGGAGGAAGGTGGATGTGATTCCCCTTCACAAAAGTGGGACCAAGACAGAGGCAGGAAACTACAGACCTGTCAGTCTGACCTCTGTGGTAGGGAAAGTGATGGAGTCACTTCTGAAGGAAAGAATAGTTGAGTACCAAGAGGCCAGTGGGGCACAGGACCCAAGGCAGCATGGGTTCACAACTGGAAGGTCATGTCAGATGAATCTAATAGATTTCTTTGACTGGGTGACCAAAGTAGTAGACCAGGGAGGGGCTGTGGACATGACCTACATAGACTTTAGCAAGGCATTTGACACAGTCCCACACAAAAGATTAATAGTCAAATTAACCAGCCTGGGAGTGGGTCCCAGGGTGGTAGCCTGGGTAAAACATTGGCTGCACAACAGGACACAGAAGGTAATTGTAAATGGAGTCCACTCTGAAGAAAGAGGGGTTACTAGGGGTACCGTGAGGTTCAGTATTGGGTCCAGTCCTTTTAATGTCTTCATCAGTGACATTGCAGAGGGACTGAAGGAAAAGTATGCCTTTTGCAGTTGACACAAAGATCTGCAACAGGATTGATACACAAGGAGGCATGGAAAGGATGAGAAGGGACTTGGCAAGGTTGGAGGAATGGTCAAAGTATGGCAGCTAGGATTCAATGCAAAGGAGTGCAAAATAATGCACCTGGGAAACAAGAACCCAGGAGAAGAATACACAATGGGGGGTGAGGTAGTAACAACAACAAAAAAGGAAAGGGACCTGGGGGTAATCATATCAGATGACCTTAAGGTTAGCAAGCAATGTGAGAAGGCAGTAGGGAAGGTGGGGGGTATACTGGGATGCATAGGAGAGGCATCAGCAGCAGAAAACAGGAAGTTGTTATCCCTCTGTACAGACAGTTGGTGAGACCCCATCTGGAGTACTGTGTCCAGTTCTGGAGACCCCATCTCCGCAAGGACATAGACAGGATAGAGGTAATCCAGAGGAGGGCAACTAAAATGGTGCAGGGTCTGCAAGAGAAGCCGTATGAGGAGAGACTAAAGGAGCTTAATATGTATACCCTTGAGGAAAGAAGGGAGAAGGGGGACATGATAGAAACTTTTAAGTACCTCAGTGGAATCAACAAAGTCCAAGAGGGTAGCATCTTTCAGAAAAAGAGATGTGCACGAACAAGGGGACACAATTTAAAGACAGAAGGGAGGGCAGTTCAGGGGCAATGTGAGGAAGTATTATTTCACAGAGAGGGTAGTGGATGCATGGAACAGCCTTCCTGAGGAGGTTGTGGGGTCTAAAGCTGTGGGAGAATTCAAGAATGCATGGGACAGACATAAGGCAATTCTTGTGGGGGGTAGGAAGAAATAGGCTGTTGGTTAACTAGAATCTGTGGCCTATCCTGTAGGTAGGGAAATGGGCAGACTAGATGGACCAAGCGATCCTTATCTGCCGTCAAAGTCTATGTTTCTATGTTTCTATGTTAGGCCAAAAAAGTGCAAGACCTGAAAAAGGTATTTGTTTGAGACCTTATCAAATGCCTTCTCCTTATCCAAGCAGAGCACAAAGCAATTCAGCCTGTGCATCTTGTACAAAACTTGATCTCAGAATAAGCAAGGTATCCTGATTTGTCTATAAGGTATAGAGCATGTTTGAAATGGACTAATCAAGAAGATGGCTACCCTACCCAAGCGGGCTGCCATAACCTTTGCAAGAATCTTATAGTCAGCATTCAAAAGACTCAAAAGGTCTCCAATTGAGAAGGTCAGCCTTATCTCCTTTCTTGAAGATGTAAACAAGTATAGCCTGGAACAGGGGGGTAAGAAAAACACCCCAGGAGAGACAGTCATTAAAGACGTCTGATAGCACAGGTGCCAAAGACTCACTGAAACATTTATAAAACTCAGGACTCAGACCATCTGGGCCTGGAGCCATGTTTGTCCTAAGTGAGAAAATGCCCCATAGTACCTCATCTGCAGAAATAGAGGCCATCAGGGGCCATGTATCTGCCTCAGACAAGGCTGGGAAAGTCAGGTTTGAAAGAAAAGACCAATGCAGCTGGGTTGGGAGTGCTGTGGAAAAGGTAGACTTCATAAACTTAGTCGCTACCAGTAAAATGGCCTGACTCATATGAACCACTTGCCCAGAAACATCATACAATGACCTCAAGGATATACTGTCCACACAGCATCTGCAATCAGAAAAAGGGTTAAACGTGTGGGATGAGCTTTGCATACCAAAATGCATTTTTTGATGCAGGGATTGCGCAAGGTCATATTGCAGCTTATTCATGTCTGCCTCTAGGGAGCAGATTTTGGGAACCAAAGTCCCTACCTGAGAGTTTAGCTGCACAGTATACTTTCTGCAACTGATCCCTCAGTGACAAGTACTGAAGATAGCCACTAGTCACATTGAAACAAGTGTACTGTTTAAACAATGACCTAAAGTCAGCCTTGTTATTGTAGACATGTATGCCCTAGTAACCCTCATGGAGACTACCTTCAGTTTACAGTATAAGGGAAGTTGGCATTATGATGTAGTCGTTTTGTTTTATTTGTGGTCTTAGCATGCCACCTACTGACATTAACTGATACGCAAAGCTTAGCACAACCTACTGAAAAGCTCTATTGTTACCCAAAAGTAGTACTAGTCAGCAATATTATTTGTCTATGTGTATGTGTGAAAAGTTATAGTTCTGGATGCCAGACGCCCACCTAATCCACCAATTAAAGCCGTGCACTGCTCAGCAGATGAGTCGTTACCCAGGTAACAGACTTTCTTATCTATACTATGTAACATTTACATAGTAGTTTTTGGCAGAAAATTACTTCTAGACCCATCCGTTCTGCCCTAGTTTAACTTTAAGAAAAGTCTTGATTCCTTCCGTCAGATCCTGACAGACCTGTTTCCATTTTTCCCTTCTGTTCTAGTCTCACTAATCCCCTGTGTCTATTCCATGCATGCTTGAATGCCCCTACAGTTTTTGCCCCAACACTTCCTCTGGTAGCCTGTTCCAGGGTTCAACTGCTCTCTCTGTGAAGAAGTACTTCCTCACGTTGCCTCTGAGTCTCCCTCTTCTAGCCATATATCATGACCCCTAGTCGTAGTGCTCATTCTTTTCTGCAGATTGCTGTTCTCCCCTACCTTATTTATTCCTCTAGCATACTTGAACGTTTCTGTCATGTCCCCCCTGTCCCTTCTTACCCCCAGTGAGTACATATTTAATTCCCTGGACCTTTCCTCATAATATTTTTGATGCACGCTTTGGATGATTTTGGTAGCTCTTCTCTGCACTGCCTCCACTTGGTTGAAATCTTTTCTGAAATGGGGTCTCCAGAAATGGACACAGTACTTGAGGTTTGGCCTCACCAGTGATCTCTATTGGGGCAAAATTATTTCCCTCTTTCTACTTGTTATTCCTCTCCCAATGCATCCCCGCATCCTGCTTGCCTTATCCACTGCTTTGCCACACTGGCTAATCACCTTGAGGTTTTCTGTTAAGAAGACTCCTAGGTCCCTTTCCTGGTTAGTTATGGACATTTCTTCCCCTCATAGTTAGTAAGTTACCCCAGGGTTCTTGCACCCCATGTGCATAACCTTATATTTTTTAGCATTATACCCCAGCTGCCATACATTTGACCATTCCTCCAGTGTTTTTTGAGTCCCTTCTCATCCTATCCACTCCCTCTTGTGTGTCCACCCTGTTGCAGATCTTTGTGTCATCTGCAAACAGGCATACTTTTCCTTCCAGTCCATCTGCAATATCTCTAATGAATACATTGAATAGTAATGGCCAAAGGACGGACCCCTGCGGTACCCCACTTGTCACTTCCTCTCTTCTGATCTCTCCCTATTCACTGCTACCTTCTGGCTCCTGTTGCTTACCCAGTTCTGCAGCCACATCACCACCTTTGCATCCACCCCTAGACTGTTCAACTTGTTGACTAATCTCCTGTGTGGGGCCGTATCAAAGGCCTCCCTGAAATCCAGGTAGGCCACATCCACTGCTCCCCCCTGGTCCAAGACACTCATCACCCAGTTGAAAAACTCAATTAGGTTAGTTTGGCATCATCTCTCCCCTGTGAACCAGTGCTATCTTGGATCCTGCAATTTATTACTGGTCAGGTACTCCACCATTCTTTCCTTTATTAAGTCTCCATTTCTTTCCCCACCACCGAAGTCAGGCTTACTGGCCTATTGTTCCCTGCCTCCTCCCTGCTCCCACTCTAGTGGATTGGCACCACATCTGCCCTTCTCCAATCTCCCAGTACTATCACTGTATCCAAGGATACCGTGAACAGGGCTCCAAGTGGGGCAAGTTCTTTCCTCAGTTCTTTTAGTATCCTTGGGTCTACCTCATCAGGTCCCATAGCCTTGTCCACTCAACTCTGTCATCTGTAAAGGGGGCACGTGTCCACACCCCCCCACACATGCACCATTTGTTACTTTCTTTATCTGTGGACCCTTTCCCTCCCCTTCCTTCATGAATACTGAGTAGAAATACTTGTTCAGTATATCTGCCTTCTTCTGGTCCTCCTTCACACATTCACCCCCTTGATTCTCACTACTTCTGCATTATTTTTCTTCTTTCACTGATGTATCTGTAAAATGTTGTTCCTCCCTCCTCACTGACTTTGCTATGTTCTCTTCTGTGAGAGCCTTTGCCTCCCTATTTCCTTTTGCTGCTTCTTTTCTTTTGCTCCTATACACTTCCCTGTCCTGTTCCCCCTCTGTTGTTTTGTACTGCTTGAAGGCTATTCTTTTTGCTCTGACCACCTCTGCTACTTTTTGTGAGAACCAAAGTGGTCTCCTCCTCCTCTTATTCTTTGATACCTGTCTAATATATAGGCTTGCAGCTTCCTCTAATGCCTCCTTAATTTTCTTCCACCTTTCCTTTTCTGTATCCTTGCCAGAGCACTGCTAACTCCCTTCCCCATTTTCCTATAGTCCACCCTCCTGAAATCTAGAACCTTTGTTTTGGTGTAGAATGCTTGTTGCTCAATACTTAACTCAAAGCATATTGTTTTGCAATCGCTCTACCCAAGGAGGTCCCCCGCTGTGACTCTGGTCACACTGTCTCTGTTTGACAGTACCAGGTTCAGTGTGGCCCCCTCCCATGTAGGTTCATCTATGAGCAGTCTCAGCAGTGCTCTCTGCAGCTCCTCCAGGACCTCTCTACTCCTAACAGTCCCTCCCCCCTAACCTTGCAGCTACGCTAGCTACCCAAACTCCTTCAACTTACTCCCTCCGGAACACTGACTCCAGGCTCCTCCAACTTCCACATATGATTTCTGTCAAAGGTCAGCATGCCTTCAAGTACCTTATTCCTTACGTATGGAACTCCCTCCCAGCTGAGGTCAGACACTCCACCTCCACACAGCAGCTCAACCTTCTCCTCAAGCAGCATTTCATCACCTCCTGCCCATGCAGCTAGCCCCTATGGCAACCAAATGCTTTAAATGTATGCATATTGACTTCTTGCTTGTTCATACAGTTAACAATCCTCTACTGATGTGGCATGTGGCACTTGTTAGCTCCACCTCTGTCGTTTGCACTAAAAGCTCTTCCCCTGCCACGAAGCAGGTATATCTTGTACACTGTGAATATCTCATCAATGTAATGTGCTACTGCACGTAAAGTACTCTCCTAATCCCCTCCCCCCCAGGACGCATCTGGAATCGAGCTTTGCATCACTCAGTATGCCTTCCTGGTAAAACCTTTAAATAAATAAATAAATTAGATGATGCCACTGGGATGCTCCAGTCCACATCAGGCATGTTGAAATCCCCTATCAGTATCACCTTTCCCCTGTTGGACATCTCCCCGATGGCTTTCCCCATTTCTTCCTATCCACTTCGTCCCTGAGGTAGGGGGGTCTGTAGATAACCCCTGCCCTTATTATGGCCCCTCCATTTGCTTCCACTGCTACTCATAACATCTTCTCCTCCACACTGTCTCTTGATATTTCTGTTGCTTTAATAGTGTCTTTTACATACAGTGCAACCCCTCCTCCCTTTTTTCCAATTCTATCCCTCCTGAATAATGCGTACTCCAGTATTGCAACTTCCCAGTTGCTGTTTTCATTAAACCAGGTCTCTGTTACTGCCACTATATCTGTCTTCTCCTGAGCTATGATGGCCTCAAGTTGTGCTACCTTATTCCTCAAGCTCCTGGCATTTGTGGACATCACCTTCTAGATGTTTCTGCCTGTTGTCCTAGTCCTGTGTTTTCTGCTGTCTGTATATCCCACTTTGTGGATGCTACTAATTTCAATTCTGCTGTCTCTTTTCTGTTTCCGTAGCATGTGGGTCTTTTTTGATTGTTCCCTTATCTGCACCTTGGTATCCCTGCTAGCCTTTGGGGGTGGACAGCTATTTTCCCTGTCTACCAGCCTGCCCCCCTTGGCTAATTTAATTGTGCCCCAATGCAGCATTTAAACTTTTCATTTGGGATCTTAATACCTCTCCAGGATGGATGCAGTCTGTCACCCTTGAACAGTCCCCCATCCCTCGAGGTGGGCCTCCAGTCCAGATCCTTCCTCTACGCACCAATTCTTCAACCATGCATTGAAGTTCCTGGTACATACGCTCCTGTGCTCACCCATGCCCTTAACAGGTAGCATCTCCGAGAAGGTGATGGATGTAGCCAACTGCTTCAGACCCCTCCCCAGTCTTCTGAAGTCTTCCTGTACCACCTCTGGTTCTTCCTCAGTCAGATCATTGGTTCCTAAGTGGACAATGATGTCCAGCAACATAATGTAAGCTCTTTTTTCACCAAGTTTTCTGCATGATCACCCAGGTGACTGTAGTGGTACCAGACTCCCAGCTATTTAGGTAAGCTGTTTTACGTGTGTACCAGAGAATAAACCTTATAGTCTGCAATACCTGTCTCTGTGTAGTGTTTTGCTTTCAGGTCAGAGTATTCTGCCAGAACTAACTAACAAAGTGGCGACTGTGGCGGGACCTGATTGGACAGAACTGAACCAGAACAAGTAAAGGTGATCAGAAGAACGGACACGAGATAACGTAGGTGAGAGGATCTGCACACCCTCATTTTAACACTATTTAGAATAGTCAGGCACTTTCATGCCTGGACAGGTCTGGGATTGCAGGTGACTAAGCATGTGCCCCCTTGTTCTAAAGTGGAAAGGGGTCTGAGGGACTTTGTATACCGGTCGCATGACTGCCTAATTGGGGGGCATAAAGTGGATTGATACGCTTTGTGTTCTCTGTTAGTGCAGGTAAAAGTGAACCTCCTCCAAATATGGCCATCAGCGCAGAGCTGAAATTAGACATCTAAATATTTCTAACCTCTCATGAGTGCTGGGGCGATTTCATGTTGGACACAAAATCGCACCAGCATTAATACAGTATGTGTGCACCCTGTATTTGGAAATCTGACTTACAGCTAAAAAGCATGATCATGAGGGTCTAATGGTAGCCACCCTTTTCACTGCCTTACAAGCGGTGGAGATGGAGGTCTTAGCTTTGACAAAGGAACTGGGATCTAAAACTCGTGAAGCAGTGTCAGTGGCTCAGCAGGTAGTACACTCGCCTCTGAGACCGGGAGATCAGTAGGCTGTGGGTTCTATCCCCACACCAGGCACTTGTGGTAATATCCCAATACTGACACTGTAATGTAGCATGAGTGGGGTGCTGCACTCCTGAGGTGCTGTCTTTTGGATGAGACATTAAACCGAAGTCCCATCTGCCTGTTCTGGTGGTAGTTCAGGTGGATGTTAAAGATCCCATGGCACTTCTTGAAAAGAGCAGGGGAATTTCCCTGGTGCAATGGCCAAATTCCTCCATTCACAAAAAATACCACCAACAGTTTAATCTGGTTCAAGGTCAGTTGGCATTCATCTGTATCCCCTCCCCCGGGTCGCACCTGAAAATACGCAGGATTTGTCTAGTGCATTTACCTGGTCAACAAAAACTAAATAAATAAATCAATAAAATGGGTGAGCTAGAGACCAGCCTGGAACAAGAAATCCAGTGGGTTTGCAATGAGGCTCAGAGTTAATTGCATTGTACTGTACATGATTATGACAAGGTTTTGCAGGATAAAAAGCATGTGTCACAAATGAATGATTTGTTGACTAGGATGAATGATACGTTACGGAGTGAAAATGAGGAGTTGTATGATGAGCTAGGAAAGTGTCAGGAAGCATTTGCCAGGGACATAAGGGAAAATTGCGATGTGAGCACCACGTACAGAATTTTGCAAGTGCATGTAGCTAAGGGACACTACAAAGGCAGGGTGAACCACTCGCAATGTTGAGCCAAGATGGTGAAGTTACGCTAGAAATTGACAATCCTGAAGGGTCATGTGCTAACTATGCCGTACCATCCACCCATCAGCCTGATGTCATTGGAGGATGACGACAGCGATGATGGGGAAATCCAAGATGGTGGTCCTTGGGACTTTGGTGGATGGCAGCCTCGGCCTCCACCAGTTGCTGCTTTGACTAAGAAGAATAAGAAAGAGATAAAGACAATGATCCGGTAAGTGATCATTAAGGCCAGAATCTCCAAGGCACAGTCCATGGCAGTCCAGCAGGCCATGACTGACATTCTTAAAAAACAGGTGGAGAAACATACCCTCATACAGGGCATGGCCACCACCACGGCCAAAGCTGTCATCAAAACCATGGCAACCGAGCGGGAGTGGCATTCACCAAACGCTTTGCAGTCCCCACAGGCCATCCAAACAATAGTGGACAAGTGGGCTGCATGGGCTGTAATGACAATTTGAGCTGTCATTTGGAGAGAATGAAAAGTCACTGTGAGATGCTTAGTCTTCTACCTGAGCACAGAGCTCAGGTCCTGAGACAAACTATCGACTCGACGCTTTGGACCCAATTATCCAAAATTATCTGGATGAACTACAAACCTAGGATTGAAACTGTTGCAGCCACTCTACTGGCCATGGAAAACCCCAATCTCATAGGTGTAATGCTGGCCTAACCGATCAAGCAGTATGCCAAAGGAATGCCAGCCCAATACAACAGCCACATGTGGCAAGACCATGGCCAGAGAGGACTCAGATTGAGACTCAATTAAATACAAAAGTTTGTTTTTGTAAAATCTACTTCCAAGCCTCCGTGAAAAAGTAGAACCACTGGTATACCCAGGGAGAGATCGCTTCCACAATATCCTGGAAAGGGTAGAACTGGCTTTCCAAATTTTCATCTGGGATCTGACATTCGACATCCAAGGCCAAGGTGGCCACAGTGCAGCCCAGCACCGAACCTTCCTCTCAGTTTGTGCTGGAAGGAAAGTCCAAGGAGTATCAACAGGACAAGGCCTCCAACCAGAAGGGGGTTGGGCAAAATAAGAACAACAAAAAGTATCGCCCCAAGCCAAATCAGCAGGGACAGCAGGGACAGAAGGGATATAAAGGGCAGAGGCCTGGCCTTCCCACAAGAAACTGGCTGAAGAACAAGGAACACAAACAGTTCTGAGAATTCATGGCAAAAATTCAATTAGTAGCAACAAACCTACTGACATTACCAATGCGTACTATGGCCACAACTCTATCAGCCCCTCCAGCAGTGAAAATGCCTGAGGAGGCCGAAAGGCACCAGAAGCAGAAATCTCCTTATGTGGAGGTACGACAAATGCTCAATGAGATGAGCCTCATGGGTGATCAAAAGCCAAGATGGATTGGACTGACAGTGTCAGGCCCCAGTCCAGATAGTCCTCACTATAGTGA
Source organism: Neoceratodus forsteri (assembly GCA_016271365.2). NCBI lineage: Eukaryota > Metazoa > Chordata > Ceratodontiformes > Ceratodontidae > Neoceratodus > Neoceratodus forsteri. The sequence continues at coordinate 503,579,889 of CM057459.1, forward strand.
CTGATGAGTCTTGATGTCCTTGTGTAGAAATACTGGTTGGGGGCCACCAGCTTGAATTACTTCTAGACACTGGTGCCAGTGTATCTGTGGTACATAGAAACATAGAAGTTGACGGCAGATGAGGACTGCAAGGCCCATCCAGTCTGCCCATTTCTTTTTCTACCTTATGAATGTGCCATCTGCCTTTGCTCTGTCAATGGCCTATTTATTCATACTCATCTGTATTGCTCCCTTATGCCTATCCCATGCCTGTTTGAAACCCTGCTCTGTATTCATATCCACCACTTCCTGAGGTAGGCTGTTCTATGCATCCAACACCCTTTCTGTGAAAAAGAACTTCCTCACATTACCCCTTAATCAGCCTCCCTCTAATCTCATGCTGTGTACTTTTGTCCTGATATTTTTGTTATATTGAAACATGTTAGACTCTTTCACTTTGTTAATGCCTTTTAGGTGTTTGAGTGTTTCGAGCATATCACCTCTCTCCCTCCTTTGCTCTAGGGTATACATATTGAGCTCTGTTAATCTGTCCTCATATGTTTTCTGATGCAGTCCCTGTACCATTTTGGTTGCCCTTCTCTGGACTGCCTCAATTTGGTTAATGTCCTTGTGAAGGTGTGGCCTCCAGTACTGCACACACTACTCTAGATAGGGCCTAACCAGTGTCTTGTAAAGAGGGATTATTACCTCCCACTTATAACTCATGATACCCTACTAATACACCCCAACATCCTCCTAGACTTACCTATTGCTTTAGTGGTCTGCTTGGATGATTTCAGGTTATCGGTGATGATGATGCCCAAGTCTCTTTCTTCCCTTGTGACTGCCAGCAACTCCCCTCCCAGCCTATAGGTGGCTTCAGGGTTTCTCTTCCTTATGTGCATGATCTTGCACTTCTTTGTGTTAAACCCCAGTTGCCACTCTTCTGACCATTTTGTAGCTATCCAGATCTCTTCTCATTCTACCCACCCCATCTGGATCATCTACTCTGTTGCAGATCTTGATGTCATCTGCAAACAGACAAACCTTACCCTCCAGTCCATCTGCAATGTCACTGATGAAGATATTGAAGAGGACTGGCCCCAGGACTGATCCCGGAGATACCCCACTTGTGACATGCATCTCTTCTGACTGTATACCATTTACCACCACTCTCTGTTTTCTGCCCATCAACCAGCTTACCACCCAGTTGACCAACGTCTGACCCACCCCGTGCCTACCTAGCTTATTAATTAATCTTCAATGTTGAACAGTATTGAAAGCTTTGCTGAAGTCAAGGTGGGCAACATCAACTGCTCCCCCTTGGTCCACCACTCTGGTTACCTAGTCAAAGAAATCTATGAGATTAGTTTGACAGGACCTTCCTTTTGTAAACCCATGCTGTCTTGGATCCTGTTCTCCTATGGATTCTAGGTGTTGCACTATCCTTTCCTCATGAGTACCTCCATAATCTTGCCCACTACTGAGGTAAGACTGACTGGTCTGTAGTTCCCTGTCTACTCCCTGCTACCAATCTTGTGGAGCGGGATCACATGAGCCCTTCTCCAGTCTTTGGGGACCTCTACTGTGCTCAGAGACTCACTAAACAGTTCTGATAATAGCTCTGCTAGTTCCACCCATATCTCCTTTAGTACCCTGGGATGTATGCCATCAGGTCCCATTGTCTTGTCCACCCTAAGATTATCGAGCTCTTATAGACCCCTTTCTTTTGTGAAGGGACTAGTGCACACCTCCCTTCCCCATGTCCATTGTGCTGAGCTGTGGGCCCTATCCTACCTTCTCTGCCGTAAATACTGAGCAGAAGTATCTATTTAGGCTAGATGCTTCTACATGGTCCTCCTCCTCACATGCCTCCTTATCCCCTTTGATCTTAGCAATACCTCCCTCTGGACTTTCTCCTTTCACTACTGTATCTATAGAAAGTCTTGTCACCTTCTTTTACTGTTTGTGCTAGTGTTTCCTCGGTTTGGGCCTTTGCCTGCCTTACTGCCTTCCCTGCTTCCCTTAAGGAAGTTTGGTATGCCTCCCTATCTTCATCCCGCTGTGTTCCCTTATATTTCCTGAAGGCCAGCCTTTTGACCCTGACCTTTTCTGCTACTGTTTCTGAGAACCGAAGTGGTTTCCTTCTTCTTTTGCACTTTCTTTTCTCTCTAACACAATGGGATGTTGCTTCAAATATTGCATCGCTAATACTTTCCCACTTTGTCTGTACCCCCTCACCTGTATTTCTTTTTACCATGGATAGCTTAACTCTGTTGGCCATCTTATCAAAGTCAGCTCCTCTGAAGTACCATATATTTGCCTTGAAATGGGATGATTTAGTTCTAGTGACCAAATTGAACCATACCATGTGATGGTCACTGGGCCCCAGGTGACCTTCTACCTGGAGATCTGTGATCCTTTCCATGTTAGTCAGTACTAGATCTAGGATAGCCCTGTCTCTTGTGGGTTGTTGTACCAGTTGTTTGTGGCCCTCCCCCTGCAGGGAATCCACCATGTCTCTAGTTCTGTCAGATGTTCCTGCTGGTATTGACCAATCTGTATCTGGCATGTTGAAGTCTCCCATAATCAGAACCTCCCCTTTAGCTGTCATGTTTTGTATATCTTCTAACAGTAATGTGTCTATGTCCTCCCTCTGGTCTGGAGGCCTGCAGACAAACACAGTTCATATGGCTATCCCATTTCCTGTTTCCAGGGTGACCCACAGTTCTTCTGGCTCGTTATGCGTATTCTGAATTTTTGTAGCTTTGATATTTTCATTGACATAAAGGGCCACTCCACCCCCCGCCCACTTTTTGCACCTTGGTCTCTTCTGAACAGTAAATAGCCAGGTACTGAAGTCTCCCAAGTGTGATTACTGGTTAACCATGTCTTGCTAATGGATACTATGTCCAGTTTAACCTCTGTCATTATTGCCTGCAGGTCTGGGATCTTGTTTCCCAGACTTCAAGCATTTGTGTACATGATTTTCCATTGGCCAGATTTCAGTGTGCTAGTTGTTGGGTAAGGTCTGGCATTTTCCCGAGCATTGAATGGGGAACCAGACCTTTTTCCTTACCTTTTGATGCAAATGAACTACAAACATGCTGAACTGCTGTTTGACCACTAGCTGAGGAGGGAGAGGTGCTCTTCCCATTCAACGTGTTGCACCAAGATGATCCACAGCTGTCTCCCTGGTCGACAGGGAAATCCATGTCAGTCCAAACCTTTGAGGGGACTGTAATAACAGCTTACAGGTCCAAGCCAATACCAATGGTTATAGGCACCTTGGAAGTGAAACACTGTTTTGATGGTATTACATCATCACCAGAGCATTCTGGGAGTGGATTTCCTTGCATGCTATGCATGTGTCGTGGATTTAGCCAACCGGCTAATGCTCCAAATGCCAGGCCGGTGTTCAGTGCTATTCATCTCTGATTCACATGTAGTGGCTGCAGTGAAACACAAGAATGCAGAATATGATATCATAGTTATGCTACAAGACCATGAGCTATTTTCTAAGCTCAAACCAGTTGTGGAAAAACATCAAACAGTTTTTGCAAAGCACAGGCATGATTGTGGGAGAATGAACACTCTTATCCAAGTGGTCAGTGTTGAGCCACCAAGACAGAGAAAATATCCATTCTCTGCAGAGGCAATACCCTCGCTGAGGGCAACAATTGATTACCTTCTCAAGCAAAGGGTCATTAGACTGTACATGTCCACAGGAAACTCTCCCATTTGGCCAGTGAATAAGCACAGATGGAAACTTACCATTGTTTACAGAACACTTAAGCAAGTCACCCCCAGTTGTGCACCTACTGTGGCATCTGCCCCAGAAGTGGTAAAGATGTTAAAGCCTGACCACAAGTGGTTCAGTACTTTGGATATCTCCAGTGGTTTCTGGTCTCTTCCACTGGCCCCTGAGAGCCAATACAGGTTTGCCTTCACCTTTGAGGGAAGACAGTACAAGTGGAATTCCTTCTTACAAGGGTTCCATAACTCACCTTCCCACTTCCACATCCACATTCACATGAGGGAGGCCATCCAAGATTTCTCAGCACCACAGTGCCTCTTGCAGTATGTGGATGACCTCCTTCTGGCAACCAGGACTTGAAACCATTTGGAGCTCCTAGACAAACATTTGGGCCTACTGCAGGAAGCAGGCCTCAAGTGCAACCCTGCAAAGGTACAGTTATGCCAACCAGAGGTTTCCTTTCTGGGCCTATACATGACCACTGAGGGCAGAAGCCCTACCCTGGACAAAGTTCAGGGCATCCAAGGTATGCCACTTCCCACAAGCATGGTTACATTGAGATGCTTTCTGGGTACAGTCAATTCCTCCAGAGACTTCATCTGTGGTTTCACAAAATGCTGTACCTCTCTATGAGTTACTCAAAAACGATGTCCCCTGTCATTGGGGACCTGAGCACACAGCTGGTGTCACCATTCTAAAGAAGGCATTGGCCTCAGCACCATCTTTGGTCAGTCCAAACCCAGACCTTCCATTCCATTTGGAAACTGCCACCTCTGAGACAGGTATGTCAGCCATTTTGGCACAAAAGCTGAATGGGACCCTTAGACCCATTGCCTATTCCTCTCAAATGCTTTCCCCGTGGAACAGAAGTACTCTTTGTGTGAGAGAAACCTTTTGGCAACCTTTTGAGCTGTCAAGCACTTCACCTTCAGTACATTACAGGGTTTTCCCTATTATGTTACACATTAACCACACCCCCACCAATTTTCTCCTCAACAACCAAGTCAAAGATGGAACTGTGTCTAACACCAGACTCATCCCTTTGGTCACTCCTGTTACAAGATTGTGACATCACTGTCTTTCCCACCAAAATGCCATCCATTTTGGCACATGGTCTCCTATATCCAGGAGAACTGCATGAGTGTGGCCTAGAGCCACCCATTTTGCCAAACCAAGGCACATTCTAACAGATCCCTCATTTTGCCACATCTTTACAGATGGGTCATCCTCATATTTTGAGGGAGAAAAAATTGAAGGTTTTGGAGTCCTGGTTCTGACCACAACAGGAGACACCATCGACATATCCAGAAAGTGTACCATTCAATCTTCACTGTATGCAGAACTTGTTGCTGTGACATTGCCCTGAAAATAGTTCAGAAAGCTAAAGAGGACACCATCATCTTTTTTGACTCATCATGGGTGTGTAACTCTTTGACTGAGTTTATTCCATTGTGGAGAACACATCATGTTGCTTCATCGGAGGATACTCCTGTCAAATACAGAGATCTGTTCATCTACATTGTCAGCCTGGCTGAGCAATTTCTTTTCAGGCTGTACATTCACAAGGGGAAGGCCCACTCAAAGGCCAAACCTTTTCATGGGCAGAATGATCAAGCAGACACCTTGGCTAAGGATGGAGCTCAATGGGGGGAGGTATGGACAATGCCCCCTCCCACTGAGGCACACAAAGTGGGTGCCAACAGAAAGACCAATGTAGTGCCTTTGGACCTCACCATAGTACAAAAAGCAGATCCAGAGATCAAAGCAGTATTTGATTACCTATCAAAAGACATGGAAAAGGAAATGTCCACAAACATTCAGTTCAAAAGACATGCGGATAACCGTCACCTCTCTGCAGATTAACAATTGGTATTTTACCAGTCTGAAAAATGTGATAATCTGAAACTTTGGCTTATACCCAGAATACTCAGACATGAGGTCATACACCAAGTCCAGGATACCCCTACTGGTGGATACCAAGGTGTAGATAAGACCCTGCAGATACTAAGAACTTCTGGCTGGTGGCTAGGGATGACAGTGGATGTCCAACAATATGTGAACAACTGCATAACATGTGCACAGAACAACACAATCCCTGGCAAGAAAAATGCCAGATTGCTACCCCATGGACAATCAGGTCACTGGAATGCAATGCAAATTGTCTTCATTGGACCCCTGTCCCTTACCAGCCAAAACAACACGTATGCACTTGTGATCACAGACCTCTTCTCCAAGTGGTTAGAGGCCTTCCCATGTTGAGCAAACACCACACAAGTTACTGCCAAAATCCTGGTAGATCAAGTGTTTACCAGGTGAGGCCTACCTCTAAATGTAGACTCTGACAAAGGAACCAGTTTTACAAGTGAGTTGATGTAAGAATGTTTGAATTTACTAGGAGTCAGCAAAAAATTTCTCCTTTCTTACCATATTCAATCATCAAGATGGGTAGAAAGAGAAAACAGACAGATCAAGCTCATGTTCAGATTTGAGAATGAAAACCTCAAAGGTTGGGATACTATGTTGTCCTTACTCCTAATGGCAATCAGGGGAACCCCAGTAAAAGCTACCTGGTATACCCCTTTTGAGGTAATGACTGGGAGACAAATGAGACTATCTGAGGATCTGTGAATTCATCTCAAATACCCTATCATAGACAGAGTGTCCATGGACACTTACGTAGTGCAACTGAGAGATAACCTAGTAAAGATACATCTGTTTGCAGCACAAAATCTGGGCCATGCCCAACAGCAGTCCAAACTGTACTTTGGCAAAAATGTTAAAGAAGTTGATTGGTAAGTAGGAGATCAAGTAATGGCACTGAAATTTGCCACCCCACCCCATCAATTTCAGAACAAATGGGAGGGCTCCTATGAAATCATCAACAAATTCAGCCCTGCACTTTACCAAGTATGCCTTACAGACTGCAAAAAATCCACAGATGAGTGGTTCCATGCAAATCAGCTTAATCTTTACAAAGGTGAATAAACTGGTTTTGATTTATGCTTCCCCCATTGAGAAGAGGGGGATTTGCAAGTTAACCCATTTTCTGTTTTCTTCTTTTTTCAGCAACCATGATGTACCTCCTTTGCTTCCTAATGGTGCTGGTGAGCACAAGAGAACTGACCCACATCAAGAAGATGCGAGCACATATGCTCCTTCGTATACTGGCCCATGATACCTCCATCACCTGATTCTGCACAGGGGTGGTCATCAGTGTTCCCCAAAAAGTTGTTACTATTCAAGAAGGCAAGGATGCTTACCTCAATGCAATGGTGGGTTCCCTTGACAAATCTACCCTACAGGTAGAGTGGAAAACTGATACCTCAAATGGACAACAAATTCCTGTGGTCCACCTTTCTAAAGGCACTTTTCCAGGTTGACTGAACTCCTGCATTGCCCCAATGGAACTTTATCTATTCATCAAACCCAACAGCAGCACTAAGGCCTTTACACTCTTACTGCTATGATGAACCCAGACTTTTGCACAAAGTTCCCAAATGACACTTCCTGCCAGCTTTGTTCTAGTCATTCAATGGCAAGTGCTGCACTCTTCCTAACAGTACTCCCACCATCAGCAGATGATCCTAGCCAATGCCCAGTCCAAGAACCAGGTCCTCCTATTGGCCTGGTAGCAACCTTATTACCTGGAGCTGTAATTAACAATGTGCACTTCATGCGAATGCAAGTGGTACTCAGTCTTACCCACTGGAATATGGGTGAATTTGGATACTGTTTTAATACCAATGCTTCTAAAATTCATGCTGTAATGTTGTTAGGTTTAATGGCAGCATATCAGTGTGTATACAAAACCCTATAGCTGGCCCCAAACAACGGAACATTTAGGTGTGTTCCGGCATCCCAAAAGGGCTGCTTATGCAAATATAGCAGGCACAACTAGTGCTGTTACAGGTTTATTTGGCACTGGAATGTCAATTTGGAACTGAACAGATTTGGCTACAATTAAGAGTTAAACATGAAAATTTAATGATGATTTGGGTCAAAATGTCATGCAGTCCGTGCTACACGGTATAGATGATATTTCACAAGAGGAAAGATTTACGGTGTACAACATGCACAATATTGTACTTTTGTTTAATGAATCTAAAAACAAAATCAATTAATTAATTTTCCAGAATAATAAAGAAGCTCAGCATCCCATAGGCAGGGAGATAATGTGTTCAACTTATGGTAATTTTGCTATTAATACAATTACATATCTCTTCCAGGATCTGGAGTCAGGTGAAATACCAGATTTGATTCATGATAGACATATGGCTAAATGGTATTGCCTTGGATGCTGCACACCTGCATGCACCAGCAAATGCATTGATAAAACTGTTTTTTTTCCCTAGCAACAGCAAGGAACCTGGGCTATGTTTCTCATCACCCCAACCAGGGGCCCTGTTACAACACATGCCAATGTACTCTGAAAGAGACTATGTACATGGCTTTTACTGTCTCTTTACCACACTTTGATCCAGTTTCTTCGGTATTCAACAAGCTAGCAACCATCCATTCAGTGGGCCATCAACAGGGCAATATCTACCATGAACGTATGGACTTACCTCCTTTGCTGGTGTTCCATCCTCAGCTTGATGCCTGGGTCACCCCAAACACAGACTGTTGGGATGAACAGGGCCACCATTACTTGTGCAGATGTGATGTTTTCAACTAAATCAAACTTGTTTGTGGTTACGCACCAAGTTTTCTGGACTAGTCTTATACTCTTGATATGGACCTCTTTGCAAATGAAACTGCTAATGTTACATCCACATCTGCTGAAGACAAGCCAACTATGCTAAAGCCAGATGGCTCCAAGTCTGCCATGGCCACCTCTCCTGAAGACACTGAACACCTCACCAGCAAGATCACCAACTCATCCTTCACTTGCCCTCTTTTGCTCACCAAGTGGAGCCTTCTTGAGGTTTGTGTGTCCTACAGCTCTGATGGACTGTATTTTGTCTTAACCAACCATAAGACTCTTTTTCTATTGACCTTTGATTTGCAACATCACTATGCCCAACTTTTGCTTTGTCCACCAGCAGAGAACTATCATTGGCCATATGGTTATCACCCTTTTTCCCACCCCGGAATCAGATTACATTAATAGTGACCTTGACTATCTTGATGACATTTCTCAGTATTTACCAGTGTTTAATGTCCATATTGACCTATTCACCCTAAATCATAGAACTCTATTATATAGAAAAGATTCACATGTGATATATGTCACAAATGCAGTCCACAGGTCAGGTCCTCTTCTCCCACAGTGCCAACCTCAGAGTGCAATAGCGTGAACAGGTAACAGACAGGGTAACTGTCCTGTGTGCTTTGGGTCCAAATCACCTTTAGCCTCAAGTTTTGGAGGGATTCAAACTGTGACCCTTATGCCAACATACCCAAATGTACAGGCTCAGATAATATTCTCTTCTGGGGGATGCAATATATCTTTCGCCTAAGGGCACCTAACCAGGTATCCAAAATGAACCCTTTTTAACTCTATAAGAGACCTAGTTATTTCTTACCTTATTAAGCAAGCTCAGTAACACAATCAAGCTTTTCAACAGCTGTCAGACTTAAACACAGGTACCTCACATGCAAAAAGAAACTGAGAAGACACCCAGGCAGTATTTCAAAGAAAAGATTGTTTACTAAAATATGATAAAAACAGGTAAAATTAAACACAGAACAACATATCATGCATCTTAGTATCATGTAAAACAAGAAGGCAGTTACAGAACAAAACACCCCCTACCACAAAGACTTAATTTCTTCAATCTAAGTATTACCTTTAAGAGATGTTGAAGTTAGAGAACTTCTGTCTCGGAGCACAAAAATCATGTGTTACTTTTCCCAGCTACAATGTTTCATCTTTAACTCTATCTGCCCCACCCCATTTTAATGAGGTCAGCTAGATCCTCCCTTAGATTTTAATTTCTAACACATTTATCTCTGAGGATGTGAGTCATTACTTTGAGAAATCTGTAACTAGCCATTTCCCAAATATGACAGTCTTTAATCAAACATTTCCTCTTTGATGTCTCTTCTCCTGATTTCCTGCTGCTAGTGTGATCTGAGGGTTTTATGACTCTTCACACATTTCTGGCTATTTACTAAAATGAGAGGAACCAGCCCAATTACCTTTGTTCCTGAACATCATAAAACTCACATTTAGTTTCAACTTCAAAAGCCTGAGCAGGTCATAAAAGGTAATAAAATGCCCTTCTGTAAGGAAGTCTTAATTAAATGGTTCCCCTGGTCAGTTTAATGACATCCTGTGGTTTCAGCTACTGACCTTGAAAGTTAAAGGCCAAATCTCTCACATACTGACATTTCACACAAAGTCCATTTATTTATTATATAACTATCATACAATACCCATATATTAGTAACACTATTACTAAAGCAGGTATTCTTTAAACTCCTTATTCCATGATGGAGATCTCTCCACTGCCTTATCCAGTATTGCCTTAGCACTTCCTTTTAAAGGTTTTGTTATTCTTCAAGTGTTTTTAATATTTTTTATGATTATTACCTTATGCTGTTTAAGACATACTCTCAAGCAACACCATGAACAACTGAAGTTTCTCTACAAAGCTTGTGCAGCTGGGCTATAACTGAGTGTCTTATCAACCTACTTACCCTAATGTGTTGTTGCCTTCTTTTCCAGGAAGCAAGGAGGGGAGTATGTAGACCTGCATGCCCTAGTAACCCTCATGAAGACTGCCTTCAGTTCATAGTATAAAGGAGGATAGCATAGCATTATGATGTAGTGTTTTATTTGTGGTCTTAGCACATCACCTACTGACATTAGCTGATATGCAAAGCCTAGCATAACCTACCAAAAAGCTCTATTATTACCCAAAAGTAGTACTAGTCAGCAATATTACTTATCTTTGTGTCTGTGCAAAAGGTTATAGTTTTGGGTACAAGACACCCACCTAAGCCACCAATGAGAGCCTTGCACTGCTCGACAGATGAGATGTTACCCAGGTAATGAACTTTCTTATCTATACTATATAACATAATGCAAGTTCTTTGTTCAGTGAGTTTTCTGCATGATCCCCGGGTGTTCGGAGAGGTACCGAATTCCCAGCTATTTAGGTAAGCTATTTTATGTGTGTACCAAAGAATACACCTTATAGTCTGCAACACCTGTCTGTGTAGTGTTTTGTCATCAGGTCAGAGTATTCTGCTGGAACTAGCTAACACTATCAATCTACCAGTCAACCCAGTTGTCATACAGACAGTGTACAGAGGCTCGTGCTGACCACAGAGATGTCTACTTAACTGTCAAAGGTTGATCTTGCAAAATTGCTGTATTCAGTCTCCAAGGATCCTTACCATGCATCAGGGTGCCAGACTAAGTCAAAGTACAAGACAGCAACACATGATCAGAATACTCGACGCCACCAGTGTGTGCAGCCACCACCATCAAAAGTTGTAGGACAAAAAGGTAATCTATACATGTAGACAGTGTTCCACAAAAATACTTCTGTCCCCCAGCAGGGTGATGAGCTTTATATGAGTCCATGAGGGATGCAGTCAGAAGGATTAAATTTAACCAGTTTGAGACAGAAAAGAGCTTATCTGTCTGAAAACCTCTATCCACCCGAGTCAAGCCACAATTAAGTCCACAACCATGTGATAGGTATGCAAAAAAGGTTTAATTTGACTGGAACAGTGATACCCTATCGGCCTTTGACTGGGGAGATTATACAGTGATAAGACAGAGCTTATCCTGCTAATACATGACATCTAGAGTAAGGGCATGACCTGGAAGTATGTTAACCAATTGGGAAACATGAAAATCCAATGAATTCAACAAGATTTCCACCCCATTGCAATGGTCCACACCCACTGATCAAAAAGAAGGTCTGTTCATCTACAAACAGGACACTGGAACCAATTCATACCTTGTTTTCATATGTGTATCCTGCAAGAAGATTACATGAGCCATAAGAACCCACAAGTGTCAACAGCCTCTTACCATAGCTTTTCAAACTATTAACATTAATAGTAGTCACCTGCAGGGATCCAATCAAGACCAGAAAAAAAAAGAAAGGCATAACAGTAATCATTTAAGTACATTTTTAGCCCTAGTTCTCCTTCTATCCTCTGGCAAAAGTGTCTGTTCAGTGGGGGCATGCTCCACATCTGAGGAGTATTCCATTTGGAGGAGGCATCAGAAGAGGCCTCTGAGTCCCCAACCTCTATGCCCATCTCACCCAATGCAATAGGCTTGGTCAGAAAGCCAAACCTATTCTTGTGGATCAAAGCTGCAGTTCCATTTTTCTCCTGCAGTTTGAGGAAGCTGATATGTCTAGTTCTCTGCTTCTTCCCTTTAAGGGGTACTGGTGCAAAATCATCAGGAGTTGGGGGGCATAATAGGCATAGGTAGTGGAGATGTGGCCTGAGCCACAAGTGACAAATCGCCATCAGGGCAAACCTCAGGCAGAATGGGATCTGAGTTCTCCAATGATGGAACAGGATCAGCAGCCATAGGTGAGGCTGGGAGTTTAAGCAGTGTTACCAATTGTTGCTGGTCTGGGGGGGGTTATCTGAGGGTGGGACTTTTAGGGGATAGGCCTGGATGAGACCTGTGTGCTCTCAGTATCAGGAGCAGAGCACTGATGCTGATCCCTGCAGACAATGTCCTCCTGGGATTACGACAAACCCTTATTGTGGGACACCAAGGGGCATTTAGCATAAGAATGGCCTCCCTGTTACATAACTTAAAGCAACACCCATTTGCACAATCATTGGTCAGGTGGCCAAAAATTGGACAATGGCTACAGCGAATACCATCACAGACATTAATGAAATGGGTGTAGGAGCCGCACTTAAAGCAGGTCTTGGGTTGGCCCTGATAGAACAATGTGCCCCTATCTCTGCCCAAATGAAAAGTGTAATGTAGATACAAAACCCTGAAATTAGACCATTGCAACTTAACTCAGATTTGCCACCCCCCAATCCAGATCTGTTCAGAGTCAATCAGGGGTTCTGGGTGATCCAAAACTTTGCACTGACTGTGTAACCAGTGTAAGAGATCCCCAGTGTTCACCCCCTCATTGCAGAAAAGCACCATGACAGTTCAAATAGTTGGCCTTGTTAATGGTATTGCTAGGAAAGGGGTCCACAACAGGGTATCCTTATGGGCATCATACTGAGCCCAACATTTTTCAAGCCCAGAAATTAGCTTAAAACTGACATCATAACTGGAATCCCCCACATTAATCAAAGCATAGATGTCAGAAGCCCGACACAAGCAAGAATCCTTGAGTAACCTCCTAGCCACATAAATGTGAATTGGAGGACATTCCAAGCCCCATTTGCAGATCAAACAAACTGCATTCTGGCATTGGGGCCAGTTCCCTATGAGTCTGGAACAAGTCTGAAAATTGCTTAGTGTGGGCATATGGGGGCACCATCTGCTTGAGGGGGTACAACAGGTTCCAAGAGGAGAGCTGCTGGTGGACAAACTGTGTCAATCAAAGTCATGGTACCATCCAAGGGAGCTGAGGCCACAGGAGTAAACTGACTCAAGAGTATCTGGGGGGGCAGTACGTGACTGCAGTTGTGAAGCAGGCAACAAGGTAGTCAAGGCAGTCAGCAAATCAGGCAAGGTCTGTACAAATAAATCATGGTTAATGTCCAGCACATCCTGGGTGGGAGCCAATGTCTGTTCTGCTGGAAACTCAGAGGTGGCAAGGAGGCTCATGGACACAGGGGCTTGAAAAGAGACTGTCTGCAAGCCTGTCATAGTGGCCTGGTATCTCTGTACTTATTGGTCATTGTCATTAGGGACCCAAGTTCCAGAAGTTGATGGATGCCACCCTGTGGCCACTAGGGCTGTTTCCGGCATCCATGGTTCCCCATGTACACAGTCTAAGGAATCTTGCAACTGCCATTGTGTATGAGCCCCTGGAGCACCAAACTGTTCCACTGCTGGGGCTACAGGAGTAGCAACAGCCACCACCATAATTGTCTGTGACATTACAACTGACCAGGCCTCATGCCCCACACATGAATTTGGAGACTGATTCAATGATTGTACCTCTGACTGGATGCAGAGTTCCTCTGCTCATAGCTGATCAAGCAGTGCTTCTGTTCTGGTGATGTGCTGCAAACACAGCTGATGTTCCTGTAGTGTGGTACCAATGACACTCAGACCAGCCACCACTGCAGAAGAAGTCAGACCTTCGAGTACCAAAATCCTCCCCAATATCTCTGTCAAAATGACTGTAGCCTCTGGAAAAGTAGCATCAGGGGAGAGGCAAATTCCCCAGCCACTGGACAAGGAGCAACCCCAACTCCACTCTCTTCGACATCCTCTATCTTGTGATTACGGTCCACTGGTCCCCCTATTGGTGAGAGTAGGGGAATTTTTTTATTAAGAAAATAAGTATATATATATATACAATGGATATAACAGTTTCAAAAGAAAAAATATGTAGAAACATTGAAACAAAATGTGTATAATTCATATAATTAATAAAGAAAACATTCCAAATATCTTATAGGAACTTATTCTGTTTCTTATACCACTTATTCCACTGGGCAACTCTATCTAAGGCAATATTGATGGTGCATTCCCAATTAAACTGAGCTAGGTCTCCGTTTCCAAAATATATTCCAAGTATTTTACTATGTTCCTTGGTAATAGGGATTCCTATAATTTCTGAAATAGTTGGGCTGCTGGTTCCCATAGTTATACAATGGCTTTTTTGAAAAATTATCATACAGCCTGTGATTTTAGAAAAAGCTTGTAATATTTGTTAGGCATTGATGCCAGATATATGGGCCCCAATATTCATACATGCACCTGGCAAAGGTGCAAGGGGTTGCACAGCGCAACTTTGTTGGTCTGGAGCAACCCAGGCAAATATTCAAAGGAGATGAGCCATGATGCATATCCTATGAATATAGCAGGGAATGCTCACTGCCGCAACTAGGATGGCTGGTGCATCCAACCCAGACATGGCTGAACACCAGGAATGAGATCTGTGCCAGTGCAACAGAGCTATGCTGTGCAAAAATTCTTGCTATTCAGTTGGTTGTATGCAAATGGGGCCATAATGTATGCAAGGTGCAAATGGGGTCAGTAGCATGTCATTATGGCACCATTTGCATGAGTTGTGCAGGGCTGGCCAGCTAAATGCCCATGGCACCCTGCACAGCATTTGGTGCTGCCAGAGGGGAGGTTGACTGCTACCCCCCCAGCCATAGGCACAATCACCAAGAATGAAACTACATCCTATCCCTGGGAGTCTAGTGGACTCCCCCGTAGCCACAATCACTGAGAATGTGTGTCAAAGATATCCCTGGCAGTCAAGTGGTATCCCCCCACCCCGTAGCCAGGATCACTGAACAGAACTGTAAATAATATCCCTGGTAGTCTAGTAGAACCCCCATCCCACTCCAAAGCCATGATCGCTGAACAGAAATGTAAATATTATCCCTGGTAGTCTAGTGGAACCCCCCCCCACCTGTAGCCATGATCACAAGTGTACCCTAAGGGACAGAAACCCTGGTGGTCCTGTGGCACCCCCACTCCCCACCCACACAGAACCCCCTGCCTACCTAGCTCCCCTCCCCATTATTGGTGGGCAGCACAAACCCACCTGCATACCGCCCAGCTGACTGCCGAATGACAGCTTACAGTAGCTAGCTGTAAAGCCTATTAGTGCACACTGTGGACAATTGACTTTGCAGTGCATGTAATAGTCGTCCCAAAACTGTGAATGAAGTCATTCTTTAACAGTTTTATGAATGCCTATTACTGTATGCACTGCAAGCCATGATCCACAGTCGTCCTGAGCTTACAGCTGTTACTGATGGCTATCATTCAGGCAAGCTTTGAATTGATATTTGGTTGTGTCTGCCAGCCTATGAAGAGGGGGAGCTGGGTGTGTAGGGGGTCCTGTATGGGTGGGAGATGCCACTGGGCCACCAGGGTTTCTGTCACTTATGGTACACTTGTGATTGCGGCTATAGGTGGGGTGGGAAGGGGGTTGCACTAGACTAGCTGGGAAAATATTTACATTTCTGTTTGGCGATCACAGCTATGGGGTGGGAAGGGGGTTCCACTAGACTACCAGGGATATTATTTACAGTTCTGTTTGGCGATCACTGCTATGGGGTGGGGGTACTACTAGACTGCCAGGGATATCTTTGATATGTATTCTCGGTGATCATGGCTATGGGTGGGTGGTAACACTAGACTACCAGGGATATTATTTACAGTTCTTTATGGTGATCGAGGCTACAGGGTAGTGGGGTATCATTACACTACCAGGGACGTACGTGGGTGCTTATGCATGGTGTTATGGTGGTGTTTGCCACCCATGGCTGGTGATTGCTGTGTTGTGCATTGCAGTACAGCAGCACACCTGTGGGTGGCTGGAAGTTGAGTCTTTTATTTCGGGCTCAACATTGGGCCCAGGTATGTGGTGCACCTCCGGGTTGTGCCAGCATATGTGCTGCACATCCCAGGCTGAATATCGGGATGCGCTGCATATGCATGTGAACGCCCTCTGGAGATGCACCACATACAATTATCATTCTGCCCTGGCACATCAAGAGTTACGCTGCACAAGTCCCTCTTTTGAATACTGCACCATGGTGCATTTCTGTAATTGCGCTGGTGCAACTCCTTTGAATATCTGGGCCATGATCTGCAAGTATTAAACAAGCATCATCTGCATAAACCAAAATTTTTTTTTCTGTCTCTTGACTAGACTGATAATCCTGTTATTGATGAGGTAGTGTTCAATTTTTTTGTGTAAGTGGGTCCAGAGCTAACATGTATAGTACATATATGGTATAACCATGGGTCTAAGGGGGTACCCCTGTCTACCACCATTTTTAATCTGGCAAGGCTTGCCAATCCATTCATTAACATATGGAGATACACATGCTTGCTCATAACAAAGTTGTATCCAAGAAATAAAACATTGCGGAATTCCATATGCTTGCATGCAGTGCCATAAATAATTATGGGACACCCTGTTGAAGGTTTTTGACTGATTAAGGCTGAGCAGAAAACCAGATATTTCCTCTGTTGTGCCTTTTTCCATAATCTCTCTCAGTATTATTAAAATATCCAATATTTTCCTACTAGGACTCAAACATACCAGCCTGTGATGTATAATGGAACTTAATATGCTGGCTAATCTATTACTTAAATTTTTTGTCAGGATTTTAAAATCAGAGTTTAAAAGAGTAATGGGTCTCCAGTTGGATAAAAGTTCTTCATCACCTTGTTTTTACAGAAATATCAATAAACACTTACACATTTCTATGGCTAACTGTTCTTGTTGTAGCATATAGTTGTAAAGTTATTTTAATTATTTTAATGAATGAAGATATATTTTTTTATACAATGTGTTTGGTAAACTATCTATCCCAGCGGCAGTCCCGGTTTTTAGATTTTTTTTTTCAAATTCTTTTTTTTTTCCTTCCCTACTGGAACCCCACCGAACTCTCTCCGGCGACTGCCCAGACCAGGACTCTACCTCCCTGCATGACTCTGTCTTATCTCCTCTCCCCCCCAGCACTGTGAATCCCCTGTGTCTACCCTCCGGGGAATGGCCACCCCCCCCACTGCGCTCTTTCTCATAGGGTTGAAACTGGGCCGTAGAGGAGGCTGGCGAGGAGACAGCCAAGCCTGACTGTTGGGAGTGTGATCCTCGGGTGGAAGGTGCCTTCTCCAATCAGAGGGAGGTATTTTTATTAGTTTGCACCCCTGTGGAGCCCAGCTGCCAAGGCACTGTACGCCGTGACTCCACCCCCTGGCATACAACACCATGCTCTTTCGGCTACCCCCAGCCTCCGCTAGAGGTTGCTAGTTGAGTGTTCATCACACCAGCTCACCCCGGAAGAGAAAGCAGTCCTCTGGATGCTCAATCTCTTCCCCCCACTGACCCCCAGCCACCCAGGTCCATTCCTGAACCTGGGTTGCTGGTGTGGTGTGAGGTGTGGGGTCCAGGGCCTCAACCCTCTGCACCACCAGGCTGGTTCAGTTTTTTGATTTGAGAGCACACATTTTGCTTCTTGTACTGTAATGGGCTTAGTCAAAAGTGTTGCATCGGCAGTAGATATTGCTGTTAGATTGCAAGATTGTAGCCACTCATGTGACTGGGGCATATCCAGGTATGGTTCTCCAAATAATAAATAAATATGATTTTCTACTGCTGTTAGTATTTCTTTGTTCCTTATAGTTTCCCACCTTGTTGAGTTGTTATGGAGGTGATGTTCTTTTTTGTATTCTGCTTCAAGCAGCTTTCAAACGGATTAACCTGAAATTGTTTACCACTAGTGCCAAATCTGTGTTTGAATTCAAGGGATTTAATCCTGTTATATTGATACAGTGGCATTTCTTGTTGAATTGCTGTGATCTGGGAAGAATAGTCCTGTGCACTTTTTCTTTGTAAAACAATTAAATGATGTAATTGACCCCTTAATGTATCGTGTTTAGTATTTTTTGTTGTTGCTGTCCATTAAGTTTGCCTGTCAATTGAAAAATGACGTTAAATTAATTTTATTTTGTTACCACCGTTCTATCTAAGAATCATATAGGAAAAGAATAGCTATCCATGATCATGTATTAGTCAAGTGACTTTTTTAAGAATAAATCTGGTTCCCATTCTTTTTCTTTTAGGATCAGCCTTCAGCTTTTGCGACTGTTCTTCCCCTTCCAAGATACCCTCTACTTGTGAAGAATGTCTTGATGCCGTGTCCTAGTCATTTTCCATTTTGTGTCCCCCATTGTAGTGAGGAAAACACATTATGTAAGGAAATCTGTTCTGTTGTTAGTGTTTTATGTGTTGTTTTGTTTTGTTTTGTTTTCCCTTTTGGAACTTTCTGAAATCTAAGTTCCTCTTGGTTGGGGGTATCTTATCATCTGTAGTATCTTTACTTGAAGATTGTGTGGGGTCTTGAGGGAAAGAGGTAGCAGACAGTTCAGGGATCACTTCCTACACATTTTCTGGAGGTGCTGGAGGAGTTGGTCTAGCAGTTTTCATGGCAACTGGAGCAGCTGTTGTATGAGTGGGTGGTGGTTGGGCAGCTTTTGCCGCCTTATTAATATAGGAGTCCTGTTCTCCATAATCAGCATTGGTCATGTCATGAACCACCCAAAGGCAGGTTAAAAATGTGTGACCTCCTTCATCACAAAGATTACATTTAGGAGTGAAAGTATAGTGACATCCAGAATGGCTCACTGTACCACATTCTATGCATTTCAAAATTTCACAAATATTGCTCATGTGCCACTGCGATCCATATTTATAGCAGGATCTAGGATGACCTTGGTTAAAGAATATACCCTTGTCTCAGCCTAGATAAAAACAATTGGGCAGATGTTGAATCCCCGTATCATCTTGTCTGAATTTGACACAAATTTTCCAACCCCCAGTCCAAAGTCCTTCCCCATCTAAAATGGGGTCCAGAGTGCCCTGAATATCACATTTTTTTCCAGCTAATATATGATGTTGGATATGTTGACCCCTTCATTCCTAAATAAAATAGTAACCAACTTAAAAGTAGGTTTGTTGTGGGGTATTGCCTGAAAAGGAGTCCATAAAGGAATATTCTTCTGGGATGCAAACAGAGTCCAAAATCTATCAAGTAGGGTGGCTGATCTGAAATGTATGTTATAGGTGTTCTCCCCTGGAGCATGAATCAGGGAGTACACATCTGTAGGAAAAAAAACAACAAAGCTTGCTTAACTAATATTTTCCCTACATAAAAACAGTCCAGTGGGTGTTCCATGCTGCCTAGATACCTCAAACATACTGCATGTCAGTGTTTGGCTTGTTCAAGTGTTTTTTGGAAAGACTGCATAAGTAACATTAGTAGAAGTAGTATTGTTAGATTTATTGTTAGACTTATTGTTTGCAATCTCATTTAGCTCTAAATCAGCAGTATTTGTATTCATTGTGTCATTTTTAGTTTGAGTCAGATTAGTTAAGATTGTTTCTCCACCATCGACAGATCTGAGTCATTGGTGTTATCCATAGGTTGAGAAATATTTTGTTCCAATGTTTGTGGAATGTCCTGTGTGAAAATATGCAAGGTTCCTGTTGCACCATCCTCTCTGTCAGTCTCATGGTGGTCTCCATTTCTCTCTCTCCTCTGGAGGCTCCATCTCTCGCACAGCAAGTCAAAGTACCCCCTGCTGCAAGGGTAGGGGGATATTTTATTCAGAAAACAAAATTAAACAGTGTATTACATCATACAATTAAGAACAGAAATAAAAAACTAAAACATGAAAACAGAAACAAAATAATGAAGAGTAGCTTCATAGTAAATAAAAATTAGTCCCCAATTCATTGGTAAAGCAAACAAAAGACTGAAGGAGTAAACATATGTACCAACCTAAAGAAAAAGAACCAAAGAAAATAAGAAAAACACAAAATAAATCAAAAATTCAAAAGAAACAAAAAGAAAGAAACTTATCATAAAAAAAAACTAGAATTTTAAAGAAGTAGATAACTACAGTAATATTCAATAGAACAGGCTGAAAATATTCCTGCCTAGGGAGAAACATGTCATCAAGCAAATTTCCACCCCAAAAAAGGGGGGGGGACCAGGCACCATAAGGGGGAGAAAAACCCACAGTTAAATCCATAAATCATCTGTATAGCTCATTTTAAGGAGAAGAAAACCCACCAAATAGCCAAAATATCCCAGGGAAAAAAGGAGGCTCCCTCGCTCACATGCAAAAAAAAAAAACCTGGGAAAATCAATAGAAACAAAATAAAAAATTATTCGCCTCTAAAGCCAATATACTATCGTGCTTCTTTATACAAAAAAACCTTAAACCACCATTATCACGTTTCAAGCCAGGACATTTTTCTTCACTACAGTTTATATAATTCGAAAGAGACTGTGCGCCTCTCTAGGGTTTGCCATCTAGTAAAATCTTTAGAAAGCAATAAAATAATCTGATCACATGTCTTCAATTGCTTCCGAAGGTTTAAAACACAGCAAGCCTGCCACAACTGAAAACATATAAAACACATCATAAGCCGAATGGTACAATTGTCATATTGGGTCCAAAACCCAGATACTTTCCCCTCCACCCATATATCAGTGGTTAAAACCTGAAAGGGTTTTAAGGGCCAAGTATCATGAAAATGCTCCCAAAATGAAATAGTGAAAGGACATTCAAAAAAAAGATGGGTCATGGATTTGATTACTCCTTTATATACCCCACCCCTTGGACATTCTAGCTCTGCAAGCTCTTTATACTTCAAATTCCCATGAACCCCCAACTTTTTATGTGTGCAGAACCATAAAAAAATCCCACATATAATGAGAAACCCTCTTACTATTTAATAATATGATAATTGCTTTTTGATCTCCACAAGGCAAATCCACAAAATCAGGGGACTGTGAAAAATGAGATTCCATGATCCAACCATATAAAATCTTTCGATAAAATGAACACACAAAACTCTTAACAACTTTCCAAACTTTCAGTTTCCCTGTTGCATCCTTCAAATAAAAAGGCAGCTGATACACCCTTGTTTGTTTTGAAATAATTTGTGCTGGTTTCCAAACCTCCAACAAAGGTTCTACATTATCCAGCATCCAAGGAGTCCATATATTGTAAACCTTTTTTAAGGGAGGTATAATATTATAATAAAAGAAAATGACATAGAAGAAAACTACTGGGTTAATCATACCCAAACCCCTCATACTTCTTGGGAGGTGAGTAACCCCAGGTTTCACTGGGTTTAAATGGCTACCCCCACAAACACTGAAAAAACACACTGTACACTGAGGTCTCCAGTTCCATCGGGGACTGCAGCTAAAAACAGGAAATAAGACAACAAATATGTTTTGATTAGGTATATTTGTTTAAATGTTGACATACGCCATCTGTTCCATCCCTTCACCCGTTCTCTTGCCTCTGTCAATTTCCTCTCCCAATTATATGTTTGTGGATCCAGACCTCCAAAATAAATACCCAAAATGTTATGATATCCTAAAGTAAGTGGTACTCCCCATACTGAGGACACATCTTGTGCATCATGACCAATAGGCAATATGCAGCTTTTAGAATGATTAATAACAGAACCGGTCAACTTAGAAAATGTTTGTAAAATACCCTTCCCCTCCCAGGCAGATCTTTGATCAGCTAAAAAAATAACTAAATCATCTGCATATGCCATCATGATAATTGGGGTATCCTTACATCCCACCGAGAGCCCAATAATTGTCTCCGTACTATGCAAAGCATGGAGAAGCAGATCCAAAGATAAAATATATAATAACGGGCTAAGAGGGCAACCCTGTCTCACTCCTTGCCTGACAGCCACATTTTGACCCACCCAAACATTAATACTGGGCAAAATACTAATCCCAGAATAGCACGTCTGCAACCATGCAATGAAAGGTTCCGGGAAATCATAACAGCGCAGGGTTTCCCAGAGATACTCATACTCCACTTTATCAAAGGCTTTAGATTGATCTAAACATACTAAATGACCCATCAATTCTTGTGTTTCTCCTTTATGCAGGATTTACAAAGAAGGATAAGAACATCCTGTAATTTTCTTGATGGAACACCACTAAACAGTGAGGGATGAATAATAGTGTCTAGAACCCCTAACAGTCATTTGCTCAGGATTTTCATCAATATTTTGACTTCAGTATTGAGAAGAGTAATCGGTCTCCAATTATTCAGAAGCCCTCTCTCTCCACCCTTAAACAACAAAATGAACAGACCCTCCAACATACTATTTGGTAATTGTCCTACCCTCAGGCTGGTATTATAACAGTAACAGATCTCAGGTCCTAAATGTTCCCATAGAAATTTATAAATCTTGTGAGGGAGACCGTCCGCCCAAGGCATTGTCTCGGGCTTCAAAGCCCAGATAACCTCCTTTATTTCTAACAGGGAAATGGGCTCAGTTAGAAAAAACTTCACAGTCTACAGGGATTCATGGTAAAGCGCAGGAGGCCAACCACTTTTTCAAATCCTCAAGGGGCAAGGACTGACTCTGAAAGGAAGTAGCAAAATGTGTTGAAATCTCTCCCAACACATCCGCATTGTAAGTTACCATAGCACCCCCTGATGTTAAGAGATAAGTCATATTTCTCCTATCCTTCAAAGAGCACTCAGTATCAAAGGGCAAAGTTTCTGCTGTTTTCGCTCTAATCCCATATTTCTGTTATTTTTCTAAATCCGTCATAAAATTCATTTGCAAAAGCTCCAATTCAGTTTTAACAGTTTTAATACTGAGTTGACATTCTCTGCCTAAATGCTGATGTAAACCTGTCAAACAGTGTAGTTGATCCCTTAGGCTATGCATCTCATCTTGTTTAAATTTACCATTAATACGCCCCATCTCTTGAAAGTATTTCCTAATCTCACTTTTAGTGTCTTCCCACCATAAGTTTGTATCATTGTATAGAAAAAATACAGATTTTCTGGCTGTTAAAACAAAAAGGAAACCCTCTCGTATCTGAGGAACATCTAATAAACTAACATTTAACTTCCAGACACCTGGACCTCTTCTCTGTGCAGGGTGACTACCAAGCATTAATTCCAACATCCTATGATCTGAAGTAGCAACATCTACTATTCTAGCAGATTGAAGCAGAAAGGAAGGGGATGCAAAAAAATAATCAATATGAGATGCTCTTGGACCACAAAAATAAGTGTAGGGGGCCACTGGAAATAACAATATATATATATCAGCGAGGCCTACATCCTCAATTAGATTTTGCAGACCCAAAGCATCGCAATAAATCTTTTTACCTGGTGGTACGGGTCCTTGTGGTGGCAAGGTGCAATTAAAATCCCTCCCAACATGACCGGATGATTAGTTAACAAAAGAGGTTTGAGGGACCGAAATAAAGCCACCCTATCATATTTTAATTGAGGCGCATAGACATTAAGAAGCCTAATAAAAATCCCTCCCCATTGGACATTTAATAACAGTGCCTTACCTTCCCAAACCTCTAATTGTCAGAGTACTCGAACTTTAGTAAAAGAACAAATTCCCACCCCAGAACACATATCATCCCCTTGTGACCAAAAACAGTCCCCCATATCCAGGCATCAGAGGCCACAGTTAGCTCTTCAGAGGAATGAAGTCTAATGTCCTGTAAGAAAACACAGTCCAAATTACTTAGAAAAAAACTGGGCATAGGTGCTAGAACATTTAGCTGGTGATTGAATACTGTTCACATTTAGAGTTGCTACTCTAAAAGTAAAGGAAGCAAGGGTCCTTAGTAAGGATACACAGTTACTTCACTTTGCTAGATGCCCTCATTACTCTACAACTTTTCTGAGTCACCG
Organism: Neoceratodus forsteri; assembly: GCA_016271365.2. NCBI lineage: Eukaryota > Metazoa > Chordata > Ceratodontiformes > Ceratodontidae > Neoceratodus > Neoceratodus forsteri. The sequence continues at coordinate 503,603,942 of CM057459.1, forward strand.
GTTGTTGGACTTCTTGCCCCTCCAGCTCCATGTGAACCCCAGTTTGTGAGGCTGGTACAGATGATTGATCTTCCTCCTCCATATCAGAATGTTCATCCTACAGTAATGAATAAACATTAGGATCCTCCAGAGGTATCTCAGGGGTTTCTGTTTAGCTTTCAATTTATTTTTTACTCCTCTGCCTTTTTTCCCAGTCACAACAACAAACGCTTCTTCTGCAGGCAGCACGACCAATGGGACCAAAGGGGATACGTTTTCCACACAAGGCGCTACTACAATGGACTCCTCAGAACGAGGAGCAGAGATCAAGGGGTCTTGTCCCTCAGGGGATACATTTGGTATGAGAGCCTGGGAGGGCACAGATGCTCTACCAACCAGGGAAACACATGCTTGCCTCACTGCAGTCTGAATATAATGCTCTTGCATGCCAAAATCAGCATCTTCAGTATTTTTGGCCACCTGAGGACAATCTGAAAAAGTATGGCCTTCCTCATTGCACAGGTTACACCTCAGGGCATGAAAACAGTGAATACTAGGATGTCCTTTTTCCCCACAGTGTGTGCATTTCAATATTTCACAAGCAGTACTAATGTGCCTAGTAGACTCACATTTAAAACACACCCGAGGTTGACCAGGGTAAAAGAGAAAACCCTTATCCCTCCCAATAAAAAAAAAACAGTTAGGGAGATGTATAATGTCCTGATCGGATTGTTGTAATTTCACTTTGAATTTTCACCCCCATTCCAAAACCCCTCCTCATCCATTATTGGCATTGTGTTCCCTTGAATAGAACATCATTTTTTTACCCAATAGGCGATGTCAGTGATATTTACCCCCTCATTTCTGAAAAGCACAGTGATGACCCTAAAAGGCTGCTTGGTCCAAGGAATGACAATAAAATCAACTCATAAAGGGTTAGTTTTAAGGTTGGTATAGCGACACCAAAAGGTTTCCAAAAGGGCAGGGGTACGAAAGCTAATGTCAAAATGTAGTTTGCCTTGGGCATGTATCAGAGCATAGACTTCTGAAGGAGAAAACCCCATACTTTGTTTTAGAAGAATTTTGCCAACATAAAACCTATCTGGGGGATGGTCTCGTGGGCCCACATACTGTAGTCAAATTGCATTGTGGTGTTTTGCTAATTCAATAGGCTTATGGAAATGACTAGCAAAAGTCATTTTTTTATGCCCTGCAACAGTAGGGATGGGGTCATCCTAAGGGAAGGGGTTTTCAAGGGGATCCTTAGCCAAATCAACAGTTTGCAAGTCTATGGTGCCTGCATTAGGAACAGGATTGATTGTTATAGGAGATACTGGACAGGTATCTCACGAAACTTCAGAAGGAGAAAGATTTACACTTATCTGAGGGTGCAGGGGAGCACCCAGTAAGGGAATCTCTGGATCCGGTCTCCAATGTCCATTTTGAGTAGGTATCCATCTAGCTTCATGCAGGGCCTTATCGGGTGACCAGGAGCCTTCCATCTCTGTACTCCAGTCTTTCTGTGAAAGTGATTCCATCCCAGCCTTAGTTGATCTGGGTCTTTCTTCAGCCGCTAGGAGTTTTGAAGGACCGGCGACTCCGGTATTACTTGGAGATGTAACCGATCGTTTTTGTTTCCAGTCTTCTTCTTCTTGTCTAAGCTTCTCCTTAGAAATTTGCTCACTTACATGGAGCAGTTCTGCCTCTAAACATTGCTGTTTTTCTTCCAGACTTAATTGTGTGGAGTTTATTCCTCGCAAGGGACCACTGTTTCTGGTGATATGCTGGCCACCCGAACGGTGCAACCCAGCCACATCCACAGCAGATCCCTCGACTTGGGACATCACCAAAGGTCTATGTTGCTCTTGAATCACCTCATGCTGATCCATCCAAACACCACCATGTCCGACTGCAGAATGAGACTACTCCACAGTTGCAAGGGTTCCCCTTCGGACAGAGTAGGGGAATTTCCCCAGTGTCCTGGCTAATTTCTCTAAAAATACCATCAACAGCTTAATATGGTTCAATGTCAGTTGGAGTCCATCTGTAACCCCCTTCCTGGGATGATGCTGAAAATAGACAGAACTGCCTAGTCCTCCTTTCCCAATGAACAAAAACTAAAGAAATGAGAGGGGGTTGGGGGGAGGGATGGCTTTAGACAACAGGAGAAGGTGGGAGATCATCACACTATCTCTGCCCATCTCAGGAGGCTTAGTTCTGGAATAAAATACCCACAAATACTAGAAGCATCAAAATACCACAACATTCTATTGCCAGCACCTCCCCCTGCATTTAGTCTTTGATGATATCACAATATTTCCAGAACATTTCTACACCAGCTGTCATGCAGGAATAGTTTCCAGAAATTTACTATAAGCTCTGTGCACGTGCACCTATTATAGTACATAGTTAATACCAGCAGATATGACAGGGGCCTAAGGGTTCAGTTAACTCCATTTTGGAAGTATTTGACTTCCAAAAATAAGGCAAAAACTTCCAAAATAAAGAGTAAGGAAATCACTGACTTCCAAATGTAAAACAAAAAAAAGTAGATGACTTCCAAATTTGAAACATGGAAGTCAAGAAATAAATTTTTCTGAAAGACATTGTATTTTACCACTAATATTTGTGTTAACATCCATTATTTGTTTCTTCCTAGAACACTGACTTCCAGAATGTTGGTTCTGGGAAGTAATTTAACTTTCAAAATCTTGGACTGACTTCTGCATTTCAACTCATGGAAGTCTTAGATTTTCACTAAAAATAAATTAACTGAATTCTTGTGAGGGGCCACTAGGCAACAAGGAAAGCTTGGCTTTGGATGTAGTGAGAGGGGTGGATGCCACTGGCTAGCAGGGAGTGCATGTCCTGGCAGCGAAGACAGTGAGGGTGCTACTGGACACAAGAGAGTGCATGGCAAGGGACAATCAGAGGTAAGTGGTGCAGCTGAACAACAGGGACTGGATTTTCAAAGCCCTTAGAGTGGCACTAGATGCTTGTGTCCAACATGCTGGATACAACAAGCACTTTGCATTAAGGGCAGTGCCCCAAGCTATTTTTGAAAGCTGCCTGCATCAAGCAGCAGGCTGCTTACACCAGAGTGTGCTTGCACCTGCCTTGCACCACAAAAGTATCTGCGGCATGGGGCTAGGGGGCTTGTGGCAGACCCTGGCCACCACAACCCCAAATTCCTGGTTTTCAATGCCCTCCCCAGGGACAAAGTGCTATGTACTGTTAGACCAGCCAAGGGTTGGTCTAACAGTACTTAGACATCTCCTGGGAGAGCTGCCCAGTATGTGCCACTGTGTCACCTGCCCTGATCTGCCCCTATATATAAGTACCAGTAATAAATAGAAACGTAGAAGTTGACAGTGGATAAGAACCACAAGGCCCATCCAGTCTGCCCATTTTTTGTACCTTATGAATGTGCCATAGGCCTTTACTCTGTCAATGACCTATCTATTCATACTCATCTGTATTGCTCCCTTATGCCTAAAGGATGCCTGTTTGAAGCCCTGCACTGTATTCATGCTATGTCCTCTTGTCCTGCTATTTTTCTTATACTGAAACATGTTAGACTTTTTCACCTTGTTAATGCCCTTAAGATATTTACACAATAAAGCAATCCCCAGTAATATAGTGCCCCCCTCCCCACCCTGATCTAACCCTACACTTGAATAGATTTAGAAAATACTCTCAGCTGATTAAGTGCCCCCCACCCGATCTACCCTTGCACGTATATAAATATTGATAATACTCCCCGGTGATCTAGTGGCCCCCCTCAGCAATTAATGCTCACCACCCCACCCCCCATCCTAGGCCATTATCCGATGACCCACACAGCCCTCCGCACACCACCACAGCCTGCCACCAAAAGAACTGTCAGAGTCGTACTGTATACAGTAGGTGCTCTGACAGTTTATTCAGCGATCAACTGTGGTGGCATGCAGAGGGCTGTGCCAATTGCCAGATAATGGTCTAGGATGGTGGGGAGCGGGGTGGTGAGCACTCAGTTGCCGGGGTGGGGTGGGGACCACTAGATCACCAGGGAGTATTGACAGTGTCTATTTAAGTGTAGGAGGAGATCAGGGTGGGAAGGGGGACTAGATCACCAGGGAGATTTTTTTTGTGTGTTCATGTACCCCCTATGGGCAAATCAGGGCATGGTGGTGGTGGGGGGGGCAACTCCATGCACCCATGGAAGGATGCAGATTCCACCCCACATTCCCACAGCACTTGAGGCACACCTGGGTACACCATCCATTTGGCACACCCACTCAGTTGCTGCAAGCAGAGGGACTTAGACACCAGGACCATGCCCCATTTCAAATCAGGCACAGGGTCCTGGATGCAGTGGCACTCGGTGCAAGCTGCCATCGTCGCAGCTTGTGACCGAGGTTTGAAACTCCAGCCTCAGAGAACCATTTTGTGGGGCAGGGAAATATAAGAGGGTGCCATTGGACAACTCAAAATGTTTGACCTAAGACAGGAAGGGGGTGCCACTAGTCACCAGGGAGTGGATGGATTGGGATGAGGTGAGAAAAGAGGTGCCACTGGACACTCTGGAGGGCTTAAAGTGGGAGAGGCAGGGGATGGCTCCACTGGACACCAAGGAGTGCTTGGCAAGGAAGAGATAAGGAGGTGCCACTGGACACTAGTGAATCTTGGGACAGCTCCAAGACAAGGATAGTGTGTCACTGTATACCATTGAGTACTTATTATGGGATGTGGTAAGGTGAGATACCACTGGAAACTAAAGAGTGTGTGTGATACTGGATAGGGAAAAGAGAGGGATGTGGGTGCCACTAAACACAATTGTGTGCTTTAAAAAAGGATGGGGAGAGGGAACACAGGAAACACCAGGGAGTGTTTGTCACCAGACAGTGAGAGGGAGGAGATACCACTGGACACCAGCAAGTGTATGAAACATAATGGGGAGAGGGAGAAGATGCTTCTGAACATTAAGGAGTAGGGAGTACTTGGTGTTGAATGAGGAAAAGAAGGTGTCACTGGATACTTGAAAGCATTTGGCAAAGGGCAAAGACAGGGAGGGGGATGCCAAAGGCAACCCCTGGACAGCAGCAAGTGTATGGAGTGAGATGAGCATAGGGAGGTGGGTGTTTCACTTGACACCAAGGAAAGGGAGTTTCACGGGGGGAGGGGTGTAATAGCCTGACACCAGAAGTGTGCTGCCAGTTTCAGACCAATTATTTGAATGGGGATGGGGGTGTTAAAGATATTTTAAGAACTATTCTAAGATGGCATTAAGGTCTCAGAAAAAGCTCAAAAAATCATGGATTGATAACTCTTAACTGCACCTGTTCTTTCTAAGCAAGGTACTATGGTTTCTTAGTTGGGTAACATTAGTTGGGTAACTGGGATGGGTGATGGACCTTTATCTGTTGACTTTGCTCTGTTTCTACACAGTTTGGTAAAACAGCCCTACATGGAAGATTTGCCAGAACAAGCATATCTGTGATTGTTTCATTCATTCATTCATTCATCAGAAGCAGCACGTACTGTCAGTGACAGCAGAATGATGTCACTGAGCACAGGAATAAACCTGGGAAAAAAGACAAAATCAGCAGACAAACTGAAGTGACTGAAAAAGTGCTAGTACTCAGTTTATCGAAGACTGAGTTACAGATGTGCTGACACCCCAGAATGTCTGTGATTCAGTCTCTAGTAAATTGTGCATCAGCACATCTTTCATTCTCCTCCATTTGTCTGCTGGGTTTGCATTTTTTCCAAGAAGTTATAAACTTGAGAACTCTAGCTTGAATTTCCTGACTTGCAGCACTTTAAACATGCCCTTAATATTTTCCTTTTGTAGTTTATGCAATAAAGAATACCATACTATTTTGTTTTACCTTTTGGGGCTGAAATACATTTAATCAATCTTAGTCTTGTCAGTGCAATGTATTTGTGACAAGGCTAATAAATAAAACTTGTGGCCAGAATATATCTGTAAGGGCCTGCCCCGTCCCCCTTGTCTGGTGGTATATGGTGACATCACTCATGTAGAGGAGGACTGATCTTACACCATGAAACACTGTGTCTCTACCTTTTACATTGCAACCTCGGGTGAGAGTGAATGGGGATCAAGGAAAACAATGCACATTTTAGGTGTGCCACTAACTTGGAACTACTCACAAACCAATTTCCACAGTGGGAGATGGGATCAAGTAGATTGCATAGTATTCACTACACTGCTGTTAAACAGCTTTGCGGAACATTACTCTTGTAATGCTCACTTCCTGTCACTGTCTGCCATACTTCATCATCACTGGCATTACGATTTCCACTGGGCATGCCTCTGCCACAATATTACACTGTACACTATTGCATTTCCAGGATTCCTACCAGCTGCTGTAAGGGACTCCACTGCTATATTATTTACAGTTACTCATATCTCCCATTTTTGGGGTCCCATGAGCCCTGGTGCTCCCAAGACCATTTGTGCAGTGGCAATCTCCCAGGCAGGGGGAGCACTACCCAGAGGGAAACTATGCCAGCATGTGTTTACTGTGTCAGCACATGGTATTCGCATGAATTAGTACATCAGCATAATGATCTACTCCTAAATATATTACAGATGGAAGCCAACTCAGTGGTATGGAGGCCTGACGCGCTGGATGCCTTACCTCCTGCCACACCAGTGAGCTGAGTTCCAGAGCAAACTCAGGCCATAATGGGTAAGCCCAATGGAAGAGGACTGAGTGTCCAAAGAACTGCTCTACTTTCATGGGGATGGAAGTTCAGCAATTCCGCTCCTAGACTGCCACCATTGGAAGGTATGGTGGCAGGGCAGTTGGCATGGCTCAGGAGGGAAGATGTCCAGCAGCAGGCGCTTGTTGCATGCATGAATGCCTCTACACACATGAACACCTGTGTCATTGTATACCATGAGATGGAGGAAGCCAGAAAGAGAAAATTCCTGGAGGTCAGAGTATGAAGCCCAACCCATCACTGGGCCTGCATTGTCACCCTGGACCACCTCCATCTGGATTGCACTCCAGGGGATGGAGGGACCTTCTCCACTTGGTCCCACCATGAGGGAATCTAAGGGGGATCTGAAGTGAGTCCTGGGGCTGGCGGTCGCTGGTTGGGTGTGTTTGGAGGCTGATGGCACCAAGGCTGTAAAAAAGCTAGAGTGAAAAAATATATATATATATATATATATATATAATAGCAGGTCTGGCTGTGTGCCTCCTTTCCAGCGTCACACTGATAGCTCTAGAGGCCCAAAGAAACAGACCCCCATACCTATCCCCATCCTTGGGACTTACCAACCACATCTCTTGCCAGACCCCCATCCTGATGACCATTTCATTTACTCAAAACTGCACTTCCAGAGGGTTACACATCAATTCCTGCCTAGGTCTGCTCTCCCACAGTGCAACTCAGTGAAGGTAAACATACATATCTTTCTCACTTGTGTACTGGTGATGGGAGTAGATCCACACAAGGATCCCAGTTACTTTGCATGAGTGGTGGCCCACCCATGCTCCCTGGTTGCCCATCAGGTCTTCCTTTTTCCCTTAAGGCAGGACTGCTGGTCAGATCCTTCTCCTACCAACTGGTGTTCCTAGGGATTCGTCTTGCTCCAATAGGTCTAAGCTGAGTCTTGAGACTCCAGAGACCTTGCAAGAGAGGACCAGTATCCCCCGAACTCAGAGACCCTGCCATCATCCCTGAAGATGCAGCCCCCTCTGCTCCTGAGAGGCTGGACTGTCTACTGTTGGAACTCCCTGGGCTTAAGCTCTCAACTTCCCTACCCTTCTTATATAGTGTAAAGGGGGGGGGGGAGCAGAGCAGTGAATATTCAAGCCCAAGTTTCTCACTTCTGGCTTAGTCAGGGAAACTCAGAGCACAAGACAGGGGCATCTGTTTTGACATCCTCCAGTTTGTTATTTTATAAAAATCTCAGCTTATGTCTGAAATAAATGTTTGTATGCAAAGTCATCTGGACTCTTGTTGATTCCTCGAGTGCATCTACTTGATTCCTGTAACAAAACTCCAGACATCCTGGCTCCAAGCTGAGATCCACTAGCAATCTCACCCATTTTGAGTCACCCTTTTCACATGGAACAGTCTTTTAACATTCTGAACATGAATGATCATTTAGAATATATCAACATTTTTAAATGTCTTTTAAAGTCTTATTCAAATATTTTAGAATGTATTATTAAACATTTTCAAAACAATAATACATGACAGGGTGGGCAGTATTTGGCAATACCAGACCACCCAGGTGCATAATGAGGCTCAGCAACACAGGCAGAGGACCTTATAGTCAATGGAATGTCTGATATTGCCCATAGCGCCCACCTTGGAGGGTATTATTGAGCTTAGAAAATGGGCATCTGTGTAAACTTTAATTAAGTAAAAAAAATAAAATAAAAGACTAACTGATTTTCAAAATGAATAGAAATAGAAAAAAACATTGTTGTGGTAAAGTAGTCCCTCTGTTTCAGTGCTGTTCCATCTCTTATTCCCCTCCCCCGAAGCCATTCTGTTCTAGTTATCCGAACACCACCTCCTGCAGAGGAAAACATGAGATTTATATAAAAACTTTCCCCAAAAGTGTATTGGCATCATATGAATACTGTACTTCAGAACATGTTCACTGCAGTTTCTGCAAGAGTTTTGTTTTTTACTTTTCAGTCAGAAGATGCGGCAGTTAGGTGAGCGACCTTGCACGACCCCCCTAAGTAAAAGCAGAAGTGGAGATTGAGAGATCCGATCTGGCATGGCAGCACTCTGTATGTTTTTTCTTTTTGTTTTTTTTGTAAAGAATAAGGGATTACCCTTTTGGGTGTTTATATTTTCAGCGATGATCATGGAGAAAACCTGTTTGCAGGCAAGATGTTCAACCCTTGTGTGGTAGAAATGCAGTCACAGTCCAAAAGATAAGTAAGCAAAATATGAGGTGAAAGTACTGCTTTTTATAGAATAAGCAGTTGATTTATTTATTTTTTGAATGTTTATAAAACTTAAGTAAAACCGACCTGGGGGAGGGGGCTGGAGATTTAGCGCCATCGTGGCTGGTTGTGATTTTGAGGATTAAAAGCCAAGGATACTCTAAGTAAAGGGGCACCCCAAATTTGCACTTGTTTTCACCCGTGCATCTATCAGAAGTTAATGTACCCCCTGGTGTGTCACTCAGCCAATGAGAGACCGCCTAGTATCTAGCCTATTTCCTAATTTCCTTTATTCTGTCCTCCATCAGTCTGAATTAATACTGTCTTGTTCTGCTTGCATTCACAAGCTCAAACAGTTCTACATGCTGTACACCATTCTGTCTATCCCCTTTACTGCTCAGAAAGCCATGATCATGTCTCCTCCCCACCTTCTCTTTTCTCAACTGGATAATTTGGCTCATTCTCGCCTTTTAGCCCTAGCTCTTGCTTCCTAAGTCAATAATCAGCTTGTTGGCTCTGTTCTTGACTCTCTTATTATCTTCAATATCCTCTCTGTATTCCTGAGACCAAAGCTGGATGCAGAACTCCAGGTATGATCTAGCTATGGCATTGTACAAGATGATGTTCACTATTTCTGGCCTAGTCTATAACTCTGTTCCCCAACATTGTATTTGCTTTCCTGTGCACACTGTCTGCCTGAATTTAACTTGTTGTCCTCGGTTACTGCTAGCTACTTTTGCTCAGCTGTGCTGCCTATTGTTGCACCACACAGGGTGTATGTGCAAAAGAGATTCCACTTCCTAGGAATAGCTTTATGTATTTGTGTATTTATTTATTTATTTATATATTTATTTATTTCAAAATAATTCACCCCAAAACATATACTGAGCTGCTATGCATCCTGGAGGAAGGGTGGAAGGGAGGACAATGAGAAACACTAAAAACAATAATACAGTAATAACTATAATAGATAGATGATGGTGAATTACAATGCAGTAAGTTGGACCAGCATAAACATTCTGTGGTGATTTGCATATGCAGCCCATGATGCTTTGCATTGTGGGGGCATGTGTGATTTTGTATTTTCTTGAAACTTGGCTTCCCAGCCAAATGCCCCTCGGGGTAACCCTTGCCTCAGTGTTTGCGCACAGAGGTTCTTTGTCTTTTAAATAGTTTTTTTATTTTAATGGGTTCACCACAATATATCCCAGGCACACTGCCTTAAGGGTAGCTGGTCCATTCCACTGGGGTGTCAAACAGACGAGGCATACTGATGAGTCCTGGTAGGACGAAACACATGTCTATGTCTTCTGTTAACACCCTTTGCAAACTGTGTGAGAGGCCTTTCCGCACCATGCAATTCTGCTTAAAGTTGGACCAGCATAACATTCTGTGGTGATTTGCATATGCAGCCCATGATGCTTTGCATTGTGGGGGCATGTGATTTTGTATTTTCTTGAAACTTGGCTTCCCAGCAAATGCCCCTGGTAACCCTTGCCTCAGTGTTTGCGCACAGAGGTTCTTTTTGTCTACGCAGTAAGACTCATCGAGGTTTTGGGGACTAGAACCTGAGAGCTTAAGCCCAGAGGTTCCCAAAGTCCCCAAAACCTCAGGATGGTCTTACTGCCGAGAAATTCACCCTCATCTATTTGTTATTTTTTATAATATATGGATCCATTTTAAAAATTATGCATTTTTCTGTGGGGCTTCTGACTGTGCACTGTGTTGACAGGCTGAAAGCTCGCTCGCTCACTTACTCACCTCCCCACCCCCCTCTTGCATCTGTCACATTTAAATTTGGCATGTTCTGTGGCAATAACTCCTACCTTTTGCTTTTGTTGTCCTTCAGTGAATGGAGGAAGAAGCAGATAATATGATGATGAAAAAAAACAGAAAAGCGAAGAAATAATATGAACGTGCAGTAAGTGAGGATAAACGGCAGCCATTTTTTTAAAGTTGTTCTGCCCACCCCACAGAGGAAAGCTGCCAATTAGAATGCATGCCATCACTTTGACTGTGCAGGAACAAACATGGCACCTTGGCAAATGGGTCTGTGTGGCAGACACAGTTGCACATGAGCTGTGTCACTTCTGTGATAATACTACCGTTCAGAGCTGAAATGATAGTATTATCACCTCTGAACGATAGTATTATCAGGGAACAACAATGGTATTATTACTTTGAATAGTGTTGTATTACAGAGATTTTTTTATATGGGACAGGATGATATTATTTGGCCATATCCATATATTATAATAAATAATAGGTGAATAAGTATCCTAAATAACTGTGCAATGACAGGGATTGTGAGAAGTAAGTACATAACTATACAATAAAGTAATGGAGAATAACAGCAATTATGATTACAATACAATGAAGAGCTATAAGATAACTTTTCCAATGTGCAGGTGAAAAACCGAGTAAAGGATGAAAGCAAAGGTTGTTGATTGGGGGGTGAAGAGGGATACCATAAGCCTTGCCATGAGAAATCTAACCCCCTGTTTTTCAGCCCATGCTCCCAATGCTTTTGTGCTGTTTCTCCTGTAGTGCACCCTGCCACTCTGCTGTACCCTCTCTTCTTGCCAGTTCCATATCATCAGCAAACTTTTCCAGCCTGCTGCAAACCCACTCGGTCAGGTCATTAATAAATAAATTGAAGTACAACAAACTCAGCACCAATCCCTGGCCTACTTCATTTGGCAAACCCCTCCAAAATGAATGGTGATTATCCATCACCACTTTCTGCTTCTCACCTGCCAATCAATTTGCTATTAACCTCCAGTACACCTTGTGGATTCCATAATGTGCTACTTTCTCCACGAGATAGAAGCAAAAAATGAAGATGGTGACCAAATGCTGAACAGTTGTGGAAGAGCTACTCAAACTGTGATTTGGGGCTTTTTACTTCTAAAAAGTAGTATGCCATTGTTGCCTAGTAAAGCAGTTGTTTTATATATTTATTCTGAGAGCAGTTATACATGCTACTGTGTATCAAGATATTGTTCTGTTAGCCATTTTTAGAATCCCTTTGTTTGGCACCCTGTGGTTGGTGGTCTATGTATTGAGGAACTGTGGATGGCTGGAGCTAAAGTCAGTTTTGATGAGAGTGTAAGCAGGAAATAATTAAGAGCCAAGAATCAGATTCAGGACAGCTGAAGACCAGAGGAACAGATCAAAGGCATATCGATGAAGCCCAAGGGATGCAGAAGGATTGTGCTTGAGAGAGCTACAGAGACACAGTAGTTGAGTGAGAAACAGTAGGGACTGAATTGCCAGATAATGTGTATAGATTTGGTCCTTAGAAATTGCTATTACTTTTTTTTACTAGACACCAAAAACTCTCAAACTCTTTTCCAGGAAAGATTCTGAGAAGGACTGTAAGGTTTTGAAACCATAGGTTTCAGTACTGGCCTGCCAGTCCACTAGCAGAAGCACCAAGGTATATCGTCAGTGAGAATGTCGACCTCCCCACAGCAACTGCACAATACCAATGCAGGTATTGTACCACCTCTTGCTTCGCTGTTTTTTGTGGGGGGCTATGCCCCCCACACCCCCCCATGTGGGGGGCTCTTATCCCCGAACCCCCTGGACTCTAGGATTCCAGCTCCAGGTCGTAGTTGGTCCAGGGAGGGGGCGGAACACTGGGGGAAGGCTAAACACAGAAAAAGGACCATTACCATGAATATCACCATAATGGTCTTTTTATGTGTTTCGCCATCGGGGTGTCAACCACAAGGGGGTGATATGTCCACTAGCATAGCGGTAGCACTACTGCTCGCGATGCCAAAGACCTGGATTTGGGAATGAGCCTGGTCATTGGAGGGCTGGCTGGATGAGGTGTGCTGAGCATTTCATTGGATGCTCTCCACCTTGGGGAGCAAGGATGTTTGGTCTCCACTACTTTGCCACAATCTGGGTGACCACAGATGGAGGTGCACAAGAACTGATGAGCTGGGAGGAGGGACACCACCACATTCTGATGATGCCATGTAACTTCCCAAGCCTCCCAGGGGACTGAGGGGAAAAAAGAAGAAAACCAGTTGTCCACACAGGAGGATGTCTATCCCCAAATTGCAGGCCTGACACTGCTGACCATGGTGCTCCCTCCCTGGACCAGTGGCCTAGTCTTCATTCAGGAAGAAATGGGGTCCCTCTCCAATGGCCCCACCTGGGGGGGGTAAGCCAGGATGCACTCCAAGGAGAATCAGGAACATCCCAGAGAAAGCTGGTGATGGGACTGGGTGGGGGGAACCAACAGGGGCCAGGCGGTAGCCCAGGGAGGATAAAGCATAGTAAATCAGAAAAGGTTTCAGTACTGGTGAGACACAAACCAATTTACTCAGTGTTGAATCAATACCTGTATGGATCACAGAGTACTTTTGTTTGTGTGTTTTATACCGGTTTTTTCTCAGCCCCAGAATAATGTTGGGTTATAAGCAGTTGATATTTGCAAATTTTCTTTTTAATTTCGCACCTTTATATACTTGTGTCTAATGTCAGATACCATGCTAGGTGTTATTAACTGCTGCTGTCTGTGCAAGAATTTAGATGCACCGTTAGATCTGTGGTGGGAGAAATGTTGCTTCCTAACATGCCACAGTGCTCTAAAAACTTCTTTTACTTTGACCTGAATTTTTTTTTTTTTTTTTGCACCAGAGACTTTATATGGAAGAACAATCCATGGTTCTGAGAGCTTAACAATGAAAATGTATTTCTGACAGAGTTATCTTGTGCTTTAACCAGATTCGTTTTTCTCTAAACTTCCACGATGATTTTGCTGAAGTAAGTAATATTTTATATACAGAAATATGCACACACAGTAAAAACTGCATTATAACTGATTATTTTTAAGTTCACTGTGTGCACATGCGCAGAAAACTTTTGAAGGGTGGGACACTGTCTGTCCAATGCAGAGTAGTCTGAAACAGGCAAGACGGTGCCACATCAATCATCAGCTAAGCTAATTGTGATGTCGTTTTGTCTTAATGAGCAGAAACTTTGTCTCGTTTAAAAGAAAAAGCCGAACCAATAGTATGTCAGTTTTTTCCTTTGATCTTCAGGACACCGCCCAGCAAACAGCTGTTCGGAGTCCTGATCAACCTGACTGATGTCAGCCACTTTCAGTATGCTTGAACTCCCTTCTCGTCACCCCACCAGTCCCATGAAGACCTCTCTAATGACCGGATTTGCCCAGGACATCCCAATTTTTGTCCGTCTGTCCCATCATCCTGAATTCCCTCGCCTTTGTCCTGATTAGTGTGCCATGTAGTCTGAGCCAACTTCAATGTATTAAATAAAATAAAAACAAGCTCATCTATTCACCGCAGACCAACCGTTGCAGTGAGTGCCAGCACTCAACCAGCTGCCAGCCATCTGTGACTGACATAGAAATGGATTCTAAAACCGAGAAACAGGTGTGAGGCCAGCCACTGTACCCTTCTTTAATTTAATGTAAGAATATTGATTTGTCAGTTTAGTTGAGAACTTTCAGGCAGTTCTGCTGTCACGCATTGAGAGTGCATACCACAGGTCAGGTGGAAGCGAGCATCAGGAAAGCCACGTTGTCTATGTTGTGCACTTGTAATTGTGTCCTGCTTATTGGTTGTTTGCATTGTGGTGGTCCCCACCCTCTGATCACCATCCCTTGTTCTCCACCCCCCCTACACCCAGCAGCCCATTGTTTATTTTATACTGCTGACAACAGGGTGTCCAATCCCTATGTCAGCTTTACAAGCCCCCCCAGTAGTGTGGGACACTGAGGGAGCACACCCCCTGTGTCCCGAAATATTTATATTTACTATTATGCTGTGAAAAAAGGAAACAGTCTCCTGACATCTTCTTTTTTTGTTTACTTGAAAAAAAGAAAATGGTCCCTCGTTGTCTCCATCACTCCCTTCCCCATCTTGATCCTCCCACTGAGCACCCACCACTCCACATCCCCTCTTACCCTATATTTACCACCAGAGGTCATAGCATGTCACCTTCTGTGGACTGGGACACATCTGCACTCTTCAAAGCCTAGCCGCGAACTGTGGAATAAAGGTAAGTCCCATATAATGTATTTTAAAGGCATTTTTAACTTATGTTGATATCTTAAGCATTTTTTTGAATTGCTTTACCAAATTTTCAACATGGCCTTTTAGAGACCCCACCTCATGAACACTGTCACTGTCGTTTTGTTAATCAGGCCCGAAGGTGATTTCATTGTTGCTGCATGAAATTACCTTTCAGGACCAAATAATGAAATTTCATCACCAGTGTTCATGAGGTGGGGTCCCCAAAAGGCCATGTTGAGAATTTGGTGAAAAAATAATAAAAATGGGAGAGTTATGGGCCTTCATTGAAATTTTTCTGCGCACATGCATAACTTTGGTAATTTTCAATATTTTTACTCCAAATTTTCAACATAGCCATTTTTTCACACACCTCATGAACAGTATGGCTCTCAGTTTTCACAGCCTGTCTGAAATGTGTTTTTGCACCTGTGGTGCAGAATGGCGCTTTGGCATAGATTTGAATATTTTCACCTACAGGGTTTATGAGGTGGAGTCATAAGAAGACTATGTTGTAAATTTGTGGTGAAAATATAAAAAAATGCCGAAGTTCTGGCTATTCATTGGAATTTCACTATGCCTGCTCATAACTTTGGAAATGTCAAATATTTTGACCCAAGAATTTCAACATAGCCTTTTTATTATTACTCTTATCTCGTGTATGTCACAACTGTCAATTTGTTAAATCCTGGCCAAAATGTGTTTCTAAAACTGTGGCGTGGAATGGCATTGCAGTTGCAAAGAATTACATTTTGATGATGATTCGAAAATTTTCTGTACCAGGTACATAAGGTAGGGTTATAAGGTGGCTATGCTGACAATTTAGTCACTGTTGTCTTACTAATGGAAGCAGAGGCCCTGAAGGGCCTTGAGCTCCCACAGCTACATAATGTACATATACCCATCTATGGAGGAATGGGAGCGGGGTCAGAAGGACCCTGCAGTCCCACAGTAAAATAAAGATACTATTATACTATCTCAAAAGTATAGTAATACATTGCGAAAAATGTGTTAATACTTTTAGTTAGTCAGTTTATTAAAGTAGGGAAATGGCATTAGGCCTTCAGCCCTAACACCCCACCCTAACTCTGCACACACCATCAGGTGTTGGGGCAGGGCATGTCTTAAGGTCATCAGCCCTAATGCTCATCCCATTCTCCTATACTGTACCCATCTCAGCTTATTTACTTATGGAATGGGGTGAGTGTTAGGGTTGATGACCCCAAGGCACACCCCCAATGCATGTTGGTGTGTGCAGGGTGGTGGTGAGGTGTTAGGTCTGGAAACCCTAACCCTGCATTTCCCTATTTGTGTGGCTTTTACCCTATCTAAAGTATTAATGCAGATTTTTGCAATTTATATTACTTATAAGTATGTATTGATTGATTGTAACAGGATGAGAAATACCTTGTACTTTGATTTTTAACTAGTTCCAGCAGCTGAATGTATGATCTAAGAAATGAAAGCTGGGCTTTGCAACTAAGAGATTTTTTTGATGTCCTAAGATCTCTAGACCAAATAAAACAAATACTAGAAAGATACAGTATTCACATATGTAATCATCCTACAAGGTACTTAAAGAAGAACAACAGAGAATCTGTAAATCATCTTACCCAGTAGAAGCTGTTTTTTTAAGTACTGGTTCAAATTCTGTTATTGTCCCATCTATATAAACCTATTAGTAACCTCAGTGGACATTTCTGATTTGCACTCTGATGTTCAGTACCATATTAGGACTTTATGATGTAGTTTATGTCCCACTCAACCACAGAGTTCTGTGATAGAACATGGGTGCATTGTTCCAACAACAGAAGAGCAGAACAGGGACATTATATCATATCATTCTAAAATGGTTCTTATGAGCAGCAAGTAAATCAGAAACACTGCTAGGATAACTGAAAAGCCTGTATGGATAAAGCAATAACAGAATTTGAGCTAATATTTTTTTTAAAAGCGTATACTGTAAAAAAAAAAATACTTATAGATTCAGCACAGTTCTCCTTTAAGGCCTTTTTAACATCCATCAGTAATGTTTTGCATTCTGTCAGGTCCCAATTAGGTACAGTATGTGCTCAGAACATGTTGTGCTTGTGTTATGGCTGTTGCCAGTGGCAAGCATGGGCAGAGTTTTCTTTTCTTTTCTTTTTTTTTGCTGGTTGACTACATTGAATGATTTTTAGTCATCGGTAGATATTGCAAAAAAGATGGTAAATGTAAAGTTAAAGCATATGAACTCTACATACTCTCCCTAAACCCTGGGTTTGAACAGCACCAATCACTCTTCCCCCCCCCAAAAAAAAGACAACTAACCCCTGTTTTAAGCTGTCTGTATTTGTGCGACTATTAAAATGGGATTTATGACTGAGCGCTGATTGAATTAAAACACGCCTCCCTCATCTGCTGTTTAGCTACAATCAGGCATTATTTTGAGTATTGAGACAAAAAATATATTACTTATAAGTATGCATTGATTGATTGTAACGGGATGAGAAATAACTTGTCATTTGATTTTTAACTAGTTCCAGGAGCTGAGTGCATGATCTAAGAAATGAATGCCGGGCTTTGCAACAAAGACATTTGTTTGATGTCATATGATTCCTTGACAAAATAAAACAAATGCTAGAAAAATACAGTATTCACAAATGTAATCATCCTATGAGGTACTTAAGGCCCTTTTACCATCCCTCAGGAATGTTTTGCATCCTGTCAGGTCCCAATGATGTACAGTATGTGCTGAGAATGTGTTGTGCATGTGTTGGGGCTGTTGCCAGTGGTGAGCATGGGCACGTTTTTGTTTTTTTGTTTGTTTTTTGGCGGTTGACTACAATAAATGAATTATGTAGTAAGTAGATACTGCAAAAAAAATGGTAAATGTAAAGTTAAATCACGTGAACTCTGTATACTCTCCCTAGGTCCTGGGTTTGAAGAACATTCATCACTCCCCCCCCTCCCCCAAAAAAAAAGACAATTAGCCCATTTTAAGCTGTCTGTATTTGTGCGGCTATTAAAATGGGATTTAGATACTTCAGACTGCAAACAGAAGGGGGTTCCACAAAAAGAGAAATACACTCCAGTATCTTTCTCCCAAAACCCAATGTTCTTAACTCAATCTTCTGTCTAAACAGAAATAATACCAAACTGCAGGCTGTTTAATTTTGCAGTTATTTTCAGCAGTTTTAGAGGAATGAGAAGAAACTAAAGAACCTCAATATGCACATCTGGGGGGGAGGGAGGGGGGTTATGATACAGATCTTTCAATACCTCACACTGATGAACAGGTGAAGACAGGGATTGTTTTGATGTATAGCACACCAAGGATGTCATGGAAGCAGCAAAGAAGGCAACACTATTGTACAACAGAGACCAGCCCACCGCAAAATAAAGACTGCATATACATTAATGAAGAGAAAAAGCATACATCTTTTAAAAATTTATTGCAAGTAAAATAACACAAAGGTGCCGAACATTGTCTTTTTTATTTTGCTTCTTGGTAGCAAGTCATGCAATGGTGCGGCATGGCAGCCCGACATTGCCACGCTGAGTAAAATATGGTGTGCCTGATTTTGGTGTTTTGTCCCTGATTTTGGGGGGGGGGGATTGTCCCTAATGTTGTTCCTAGCAGGTTGAGAGATATTGGACTACCTGCCTTCATTGTCTCCACTCCAGAATGGAACAATCTTACACTCCCCTCAAAATATGGGGCTTACCTCCTACCCCTGAATGCTCCCACTGCTCACCCCGCTAGCTCGGGTCCTGTGCCACATTCTGAAAACATCTTGCCAGCCCCCACAGTATTTTCCTGAAAGTGGAAGGCTGGAAGAGCACAGACACATGACCGCCATGCAGCTACACTCTGAAAGTGTGAGATGCCGGGTTGCCCATGCGTGGAAGTGCATGCTTGTTTTAAAGCTGCTCCTGTGGCAAAATGGTGGTTTCCCCCATGATCCTGGAACCCTGAATCACCCATCAGGGTCCAGAGACACAAGGGAGGGACCTGAGGGGCAGCAAAAGTTTTTTTTTTTTTCAGGAGCACTAAAAAGCACATGTAAATAAGCCAGCTACCAAGGCTGCTGGTAACTATAGTCCTACCCCACCCAATACAATAACAATACCAATGGTGAACTTTTAGCATTGACAAATGCTTATTTGTTAATGTGTTTATTTACAAACCTTTTTGCTAAATGTATTAAAAAGAATCTTCATTTCTCTTTTTATTATACAAGGCTGAGTGAGATACACAGAGGCAATGCAGTATTGGAGCATACTGCATCATGGAGACCTGAGAGAGCTTGTTCATTCCTTATTGTCTGAGAAGTTCATTTGAAGCTATAATGCAAATGATAATTGAAACAAGGAAAACTTCTGAAAAAGAGAGTGTCTTAAGTATACTCAAATTCTTGCCACACACATATGCTGGGCTGAAACCATCATTTGGAGCTTTTAACTGTTGCTGACAGACCTTGCATTATTATAGCTAAAGAGAAATATTTGGAAGAAAAGTGAAAAAGTACAGTGTCTTTATAAAGTAGTTAATTTTCTTTGTATTGATTTTATACAGCTACAAAATGGATAAACTACGGAGTATGAAGTTAAGAAACAACATAATCAAGAAAATACTTTTTAAGCCCAGTATAAAACAAATAGGAATATGGCTCAATATATCCAGGAGGGAGAAAGGGAGTGGTAAATCGAAGCTGAAAAAACACACCAACTGGCACTATTCCTTTAACTTCATCTCCAACAAAAATTGGAGAGGTTTTTGATGGAAAGAATATAGCTATCTGATAGATCTAATTAAAAGGCTTGGATCACAACCTATTTAAGAAATATTGTCTCACTCTCCCCTTTACTAAATTACTTAGCACTGTTGTTGCAATACATACAGACATCATTGGAGTAGAAGAGGGAAAAGCACTGGGAGGACAGGCTGATAATATAAGTGGTAATAAGATACAGGATACTACACAGGATGCAGAAAATTGTTTGCCAGGTCATGTTTTATAGAAAACAGTAATCTTACCTAAACTGATATAACATGTGATAATTAAGATCCCCCAAACCATCTTCCCAGTACTTGGACAATATTAAAATCTGTATTGCTGCTTACATAAAACACTCACCAGCAATCCCTTGGGACTCACACTGGGTCAAGAGAGTGTTTCTGGTGAGACTCTTCACTCTCTCCCCGATGACTGCCTAACAGTTGGACTTACTGCCAGAGCTGAGATTGGGACTAAGCTGTCACTCACTCAGCTGTTCCTCCAATATGGGTCCATTTCTAGCAGATGGGTGGGACCTGGGGAAAGCTCGCTGAAATTTACAACACTGAATACTGCATCTGCATTTGCTCATTAGTGCAGTGTTTTTCACGACCACACTCTCCAGTCATCTCCTGGGACTCACATGGGGTCGAGGGAGTGTTTTTGCTGAGACCCTTCAGGCTCCCCCACTACATTCACCAAATGGCTTGACTTACAGTGAGAGCCAAGATTGTGACTAAGCCACTACTCATCCAGCCATTCCACCAAAAAAAGAACCATTTCTTTCTGCTAGGTGGGGCTTAAGGCAAGCCCGCTGAAATTTTCAAAACTAAATACTGCAATTGCGTTTTCTCATCAGCGTGGCGTTTCTTCACTGCCATGCTCACTAGCTATCCTTTGGGCTCACATGGGGTTGAAAGAGTGTTTCTTCTGAGAGTCTTCACTCCCCCCCCCATGCTCACTGTATGGCTGGACATACAGCCAGAGCCAAGATTGGAACTAAGCCAACACTTACCCAGCCATTCCACCAATAAGGTGCCATTAGTTGCTGGGCAGGACTTAAGGGAAGCCCACCAAAATTTATAAAACTTGATACTGCATCTGCATTTTCTCATCAGAGCAGTGTTTTTTTTTTCCCTGACACAACTGCAAGCCATCACCTGGGACTCACATGGGGTCGAGAAAGTGTTTTGACTGAGATTCTTAACTCCCCCCCAATCACTTAACAGTTGGACTTACAGTTAGAACTGAGATCAAGACTAAGCCATCACTCACCCAGCTGTTCCACCAATTAGAATCCATTTCTTGCTGCTGGGTGGGACTTCTCTACCCTCTTAGTGTGACTCACCCTAGTGAGAAGGTGCGCTGCAGGCTGGTGAGAGAAGGAAAGGTGAGCAAAGGGTGTCACAATGTGGATGTCAGCAGTGGAGTCAGCTGTCAGCCAGCCATTCTGCTTTTCAGTGTAGACACCTTCATCTGCACCTGGTGAACCGCTCTTCTTGTCTGCTTTCTTATAGCCTGTTGTTGGATTCCTTTGCTAACCTTCACTGACTCAAGTCCTAAGACACCTTATTTACCTCCATTGGCTATATTTGCTTGGCTGGTTAGCTTTCCAGTGACATACACTCAATTTCACATCTTATCTACTGTCAGTGGGTAGCAAACAAATAAAGATTCTTGCAGTCACTTAATGCTTGCTACCTGGGGTATTGTACATGCAGGTGTTCTAGCTGTTACTCATTATTGTTAGTCTCTAAGATGCCATCATAGTTATTAGTATTAGCTTCCTTTGGCATTATCTCAGGGCTGCTGTTGTTGCTTACCTGTCATCAGGTTCACATTTAATTACTGTTGCTACCACAAAACTGCTGTACTTCTATTTTTTTGAAATCCTTGATACTCCCTGTTTGGGTCAGTGGGCACTTCTCAGCTATACTAAACTTGTTTTGCTGGTTTTAACTCTTCTAGGTCAGGCCCTCTCTGATAGCTTGTGTTCATCAATAACTGTCTTTGCATTCAGTCTTTTTTTTATATCTAGTGATAATGTTGCATCGAATGTCATTTGTTCTAACTATCATTGATCTTGCAAGCCTTTTATTGTTGCTGATTACCTAGTTCCTGCTTCTGACTGCCATTATGTGCTCCCTGCCAACCAGCCCCACTGTTGCCAGTTCTCGAACTCTTTGATTTCTGCAACTTCCTATCCAATTCTAAAGTAGTACCTCAGCCCCAAGTCTTTGTTTTTGATGGCACATCACTAAGTATAGGTTTCATTCTCTGCTTTGTGATCCCCTGGCTGTTGACCTATCTTCCCTGTGGCACCTGCCTACCTCCATAACCCTGTCTGGAGACACTGAAACCAACCCTGGCTCACCGTGCAAGCATGCTTCCAAAAAACCCTCCCCTTGGTTTGATACTAAGGATATTACTATGATTCTCTTCAATATTAGGATCCACATGGCCAACCTTCCTGAACTTGAAGACTGGTCACTCACTATGATCCTGACATACATGGTGTATCTGAACCATGTCTCAAACCCTCAGTTCCTGATTCGGTGTATTTCCTTGCAGGATATAAGTTACTAAATGAATAATGCCCTCCAGGGTAGGTGTTATGCTAGGATAACATCCCACCTTGGGTGGTTGGGCCCGAGGCCATGGCCGAAGGCGTCCAACACCCGATAAGAGATGTTATCCCAGCATAACACCCACCCTGGAGGGCATTATTCCTATTAAACAATGGCTTATTGTTTTATAGTTTAATTTTAAAGAATGTTTTTGTTAGTGTGTAAAAGTATTTTTGTTTCTTAAGAGAAAAAAAAAGGCTCCATATTATACAAACAATCAGCAGGGTTGTTATGCCAGGATAACATCCCTGCTGTAACAGCCAACTGACCAATCAGAAACCAGGATTCTTTCTTGCCATTGTATAATTAGAATTAACTGTCCTACCACCAAAAGGGGTGGGGGCATAATCCATTATTATAAGGCTCACCTACACCTAACTGCCCAGCCTGGTGTCACCCTATCCTTCTGTGAAGTCCATCACTCCCTACTGGTCCCATGGGGAACCAAGAAAATTCATATTGTGTGTATACAATCCTCCTGGGGGGGGGTAGGGCTGGTCTTACCTGTCCTCTGTTATTAGGAAGAATGAAATTATTCTAATTGTTAATCTCAACTTTGACTGTCATAGTAGTATCTCTAAGTCTTTTGACTCTCTCCTAAGTAAAACTCACCTTTTTCAGCTGATCACTGGCTTGGACTATCTTGCAAAGAAAGTAACCATTCACTCATAGATTTGGTTCTGCCTAACAGGAAGGATCGGATTATTTCTGCTGGCAGCCTCACCGATGCTATTAGTGACCACCTTCCATTCTTTTGAATATGGAATGCTCACTCTCCCTCCTGCCCTCCCAAGGAGCTAACCTCACAGGATTTCTCCAGATTTGATCAGGATGCCTTCCTTGCAGAGCTTCTTCTTCTTCTTTATCGTACTATTATTTTACTCTCCTTGGCAGAGCGGCCCCACACGATGTCCAGCCACCGGCCCTGCACCTCTGGATCCGGTTGTACGTGCGGGCCACACTAATCTGCTCCCACAGTGGGCCGGCCATTATCACTCTTGCACCCACTAGGTACGCGTCCCTCTCGGGTCTCTAAGGAGGTGCAAGGTGTGACCATCAACCACGAAGATCGCACTCTGTATTTTCCACATTTTCTCCCCAGTGGAGAGCTGGACGTGCAATGGCGTCCGAGCATGTATGCTGATGCCCGCTGCCCTCTCCCCCCTTGCTAGTGCATGCTACTTGTAGTGTGGCTGGCCTCCATCAGTCACCGCTACAAGGCGATGCAAGCCCCACTACCCACCCCAGAGAGAGGAGAGCAGTCATCGGATGCTCAATTCTCCCTCTCCCCTGCCAGCCCCCTGAGGCCCAAGTCTGTTCCCGAACCTGGGTCGCTGGCATGGCACGAGGTGTGGCATCCAGTGCCTCAACCCTCAATGCCACCGGGCCAGCCAGAGCTTCTTCTTCTTGATTGGTCCCCTGTATGTTGCTCTAATGATGTGGATGTTGTCCTTGCCTACTTTTCCTCTACCCTTCAATCTCTTCAGGAGAAACATATTCCACTAATCAGGCAAAGGGTAAGAGGGAAGGCCACTTGGTGGCTACATAGTGATCTGCTCTCCTTGTTAAAGGCTATGGACAAAAGTTGTGCTGAATTTAAATCCACATCACTAATCACTCTTATTGGCTTGAGTACCAGGCTTGAAGAATGTCTGTAAACAAAGAAATTCACCTGGCTAAAGTAAATTAGGCAGGGAGTTCCTAAAGGCCTCTGCTGGAGACTCCAGGAGCTTTTGGATTCACATTGAGGGGCTCTGAGCAACAGTAAAAGTCAAGCTCCATCCTATATGACTATCAATGACATCAGTTGTAAACATCCTGACACTATTGCTAATGTTTTTAACACCCACTTCTCTGACCTAACCAGGTTTGAGAATCTAATGTTGTGCTTCCCTAAGTATCTTCTTCCATCTGATCATCCTTCGTGTCCACCACTGTACCTTTGTGCTTTTCTTGCAGTGAGGTCTTGCGACTTCTAACATCCATCTCAACTTGCGGAACCATTGGCACTTGTGGGCTAGAGCTTAAATTACTTCGGATTGCTGCCCCCTCTTTCTTGCCTCCCCAATTACCAAACTATTCAACCTGTCCCTTATCCCAGCCACTGTTCCTATAAGCTGGAAGGTGACCAGGATTGTCCCAGTTTACAAAAAGAGGGATCCAAAAAGTATTAAGAACTATTAACCTATTGCAATCCTGCCTGTTCTCAGTAAACTGCTGGAAAAACTGGTGGCCTTCTGAAATCATTTGTACATCTGCAGCAAGAATATGACCTTCCTCACAGAGTTCTGTATTGCTTTCTGTAGATACAAAACATTACTACAGAGCCTATAAAATCCCAACTGGCTAAAGAGGTGAGACCCTTCCAGGCTTATATGAGTGGAGTGAATGCTGGGATTGAGCTTAAACACATGATATCTAAGTTATTTCTGCTCTGTTAACCCTTTAATATAGTACCCAAGGAGGAGATTAAAAGAAATAGGAGGAGGAAGTGGGAATAGCGTTAGAAGAAAAAAGATTGCACTAAGTGCTGGGCTGGAGTAACTAGGACTTCTGCCTCCCCTATGTAGAGAGATCCCAGGTGGAAGGTAGTAACCAGGTACTTTAGGACCCCCACTATAATTGCCCAGTATAATATAATAGCTCAAACTCTTGCTGCGGGTAGTGTAAATGAATAGCCCACCATGAACATATATTTTGGAGCTGCCCAGTACTGAAAAGCTACTGGGAAGATATAAGCAAGGAAATAGTTTCCATTCTGGAGGTACCAGCTTTTGGAAGGAATTAAATCCATCATCTGAGGCATCGTCCTGGGAGGAGTGAAAGGCAGAGGAAGCTATATATTTTCCTTATTTTGATGTGGCAGCCACAAAGCCATTGCACAGAAATGACCACAGGCTGAGCCACATACTCTGACCACGTGGCTCCACAGTATTAAAACAATTTTTGAGATGGAATGGATGACTACCAAACTCCATCATACAATAGAGAAATGTAAAAGGTACTGTTTATCATTTTTCCACTACTTAAAAAAGAAGAAGGGTTCTCCAGTGCTAGATCAGTTAGCAGCTCTTTCTTCAAGTCCATTCAACAAGGTGTAAGAATTTTATATCACTACAGAGAGTTAAAAGTGGTCAGCTGCAAGGACCTGCCTCTAGGAGGAATTAAAAGGCTGTGCCAGACTAACCTGGTGGAGTTTTATGACTGGGTGATGGGTGCCCTGGACCAGCATAGGCTGGTGGACGTCCTCTATCTGGATTTCAGTAAGGTGTTCAACTCGGTAACCCACAATGGCCTACTAGCAAAGCTGGGGATGGGGTGGGGGGCAGTTTCTCAGATGAGTGGAAAACTGGCTTATGGGGTGAATACAATGAGTGGTGATTGGAGGGATAGTCTCCTTCCGCAGGAGGGGCATCAGTGGGGTCCCCCAGGGTTCAGTCCTGGGGCCACTCCTGTTCAATTCCTATGTCTTGGACATAGGGTGGGGTGTTAGGAGTAGGTTGAGTCTCTTTGCAGATGACTCAAAACTGGGAGCACTGGCAGATGGGCAGGAGGGGAGAGAGGCCCTGCAGGGGGATCTGGATAACCTGGGGGGGTGGGCAAGGAAGTAGGGGTTTGAAGTTCAATGCAGGGAAATGTAGGGTGCTGCATCTGGGGGTCAGAAACCCAGGACATGCATACACCCTGGGGTGGACCACACTGCAATTCACATCGGGTGAGAGGGACTTAGGGATAGTAGTAGACAGCAAAATGAATAACACAGAGAATTGTCAAAGAGCTGCAGCAAAAGCAAACAGGATACTGGCCTGCATAACCAGGGGGTTTACCTCCAGGAGGAGGGAGGTGATCCTCCCTCTGTATAATGCCCTGGTTAGGCTGCATCTTGAGTACTGTGTGCAGTTCTGGAGACCCCATCTTAAGAGGGACATAGTGTTGCTGGAGAGGGTCCAGAGGAGGGTGACCGGGATGATTCAGGGCATGGAGGGTAGGACCTATGATGAGAGACTGGATGAACTCAATCTGTATGCATTGGAGGAGAGGAGGGACAGAGAGGACATGATAGAGACTTTCAAGTATGTAAAGGGGATAAATAAGGATGGAGCCAGCGAAGTGTTCAGGCTTAAGAAGAGGGGGAAATGCCAGGGGGC
The DNA here is from genome assembly GCA_016271365.2 of Neoceratodus forsteri. NCBI lineage: Eukaryota > Metazoa > Chordata > Ceratodontiformes > Ceratodontidae > Neoceratodus > Neoceratodus forsteri. Next base: position 503,630,433 of record CM057459.1, read on the forward strand.
ACAAGTGGAAGCTGGAAGGGGGGAAGTACTGGGGGAGAGCGCAGGAGACACTTCTTCACAAAGATGGTGGTACAACCATGGAACACAATGCCCAGGAGTCTGGTGGAAGAGACCACAGTGGAAGAATTCAAGAAGGTCTGGGACAGATACAGGGGAAGCTGAGGCTACAGAGGGCCACTTCTGGAGCTGGGGGGGTGCAGGAGTGAGCTCCCAGTAGGGGGCTAGCTTCTGAGCAGACCCGATAGACCATGGGGCCTATTCTGCTGGCTTTTACTATGATACTATGATAAAAATGGATTTTTTTAAAGATGTGTCATATGGGTTCCATTTTGAAAAAGTAATAATGATTGTCATCCCTGGTTGATGTTTATTGTTCTTTTAGGTTACTTTTAATTCTTAGGAGGTATGTCCAGATGTCATGTTAAATTACTTGCTTGTGCCAACCCAGTGGCGCTGAGGGCTGAGGCGCTGGACACCTTATCTTATGCCACACCGGCGACCAGGTTTGGGAACCACCTTGGGTCATCGGAGAGCTGGCAGGGAGGGAGGGATCAGGATTGAGTGGCCAAATGGTGGCTCTCCCATCTTGGGGTGGTTGTCCACCCTCTGATAGTTCTGCTCCCATTGGCTGGAGGTCAAATGGGAAACCTAGGCAGTAAGAGGTGGCAGTGATTGCCAGGGGTGGGGCAGAAAGGGCTGAGCTGGTACTAGGTGTGCATGTGTGCCTCCATGTGCGTGCATGTATGTGTCTGCCGGGGTCCTGGGGTCTGGAGAGCAAAAAGGGGAAAAATCACAAAAACTACTAATGAAAAAATAAATTGTTGTTTGTGGATATGTTAATAATAGGGACTGTTCTTTTCAATGTCCTACTTATGTTACAGTAATGTCTTGCCATTAAGTTTTTTTGCCTCTTAGTGTCATGGTGAATGTGAATGGTTGCATAAATTGAAATGTTCAGTAGACTTTAATTACAAAAAAAAGAAAAACTGCTATGGATAAGAAAATGCTTACCGGGTCCATCTTTACAGATCTCACAAAAGCATTTGACCTTGTTAATCACACCCTACAAAAACACAAACTGTCATTCAGTTTTCCAGCTATGTTAGTGACAGGCACCAATTTGTTAAGTTTACCAAGGCCAACTCTGCCCTTACCACTATCAGGGTAGGTGTTCCCTAAGGCTCCATCCTGGGTTCATTGCTTTTTTCTATCTTTATTAATGATACACCAAGCTCCTACTCACTATAATACCCTACTTTATGCTGATGACACAGCGCTATATACTAGCTCCAAGAGTTTGACGGGCATCAGCACAAAGCTCAGTACTGGTTTTGACAGAGTTCACACCTGGCTTGTCCAAAAATTGCCTTGTCCTGAGCCCTAGCAAGACCCAGGCCATGACTTTTGGGTCCACACCTAGGTTAAGGGATTGCAACCCTGGTTTAGCCATCCACTGCTTAGATGGCTCATCCCATTCTCTGTGGCTGACTCCTTTAAATACCTAAACCACACACTATGTCCTACTCTGGATTTCACCATCCTTATCTCAAACATCTTTAAGTCTATAAATTCAAAGCTTGGGCTTGCCTACAGAATTAGATATGCCCTGACTCCTGCTTCCAGGCTTGCTATTACCCAGTGAGACCTGCTACCTAGCCTTAAATATGGGTTCACTTCATTTTATCAGGCCAGTCAGGCAAGCACTTGCATCCTATCCAAATGGAACATTGGCTATAACAACATATGTAGGTTTGCCGTATCTGCTCCACAGCTGACCCACCACTGCCTGCTATATTGCAGAGAGGTTTACATTCAAAAAGATTTAGGATTATGCAAGCAGTATAAAATAAGTGGATAGTCAGTGAAAAACCAAAGAACACATAGTTTAGAATGATACCTAGTGATCATAAAAGAACCTCGAAGGAGAAAACTGCTCAATAAGTTTGGATTTGAATATTTTAATAATCAAAAGTTGAAGAATTGCTTCAAGAGAAAAGAGCCATCCAGAAGTAGGTGTAAGTGCCAGAAGGGCCCAGATGATTTAATACATTTATTAATTCGATACCATTATATGAAAAGTATATAAAAAAATAACTTTTGGGAACATTTTAAGGACATTAGACCTTGAACCAAGACACCTAGTAACATGTTTGCAGAAATCACATTCTATTGAAGTTTTGGAATAAGTTGCCTCTTTTTTGAATGTGATTGAGAAAAGGAAATTACACATAATATCTGAAGATGATAGGAATGGAAATTGTATGCCCAAAAAGTGATCAATGAGGACTACAATGAAAGAGAATATTATTGAATTTTGGATGCATTTATCATCACAACATACACGATTGAACAAATCTTATTGTAATGGATTTTAAAGATTGTAATATATTGTGTAAAGATTGGAATTGAGGCCACAAATATTATTGTATTGGATTTTAAAGACTGTAATATGTACAGGTATTATAAAGACAGGACCTGCTGATCAATAAATATTTGAACTTAAACTACACTCCAGTCTTGGTTTCCCCTCCCCCCTTGGTTCCTATATACTTTAAGCTATACTATTGACAACATCATCAAGTCATCCAAACCTGCCACACTGGCTGCTCTGTTAAATTCTTCAGATTAAGCCTACACCCTAGATCCTAATGATCTGTCTCTCCTGGCTATACCAAAGTGCTCCTCAAAAATGGGTGAGCAGGTGCTTGCATCCTTAACCCCAAGGGTGTGGAACTCCCTCGCTCCTTACCTTTGTGTATCTCAGTCCCACCCAAAATTCAAGATAGAACTTTACAAGTTCTTAAGTTCCACCAATCAATGTTCTTGTACATTACATTTTGTTTGCTTTTACTGCATTGTAACATTCGCAGCTTGTATGTTTTGTGTATCTGTTGCCGTATCTACTGCACTTTTACTGTATGTTTGATCTATTGTGACATTTATTTATTTATTTTATTTGATTTATTTATTTAGTTTTTGTTGACCGGGTAAGTGCACTAGACAAATTCTGCCTATTTTCAGGCACGACCTGTGGGAGGGGATACAGATGAATGCCAACTGATCTTGAACCAGATTAAGCTGTTGGTGGTATTTTTCATGAATGGAGGAATTTGGCCATTGCACGGAAATTCCTACTCTTTTGAGAAGTGCCATGGGATCTTTAACATCCACCTGAACTACCACCAGAACAGGCAAATGGGACACGCATTAACGTCTCATCCGAAAGACGGCACCTCAGGAGTGCAGCACCCCCGTCATGCTGCACTACAGTGTCAGTATTGGGATATTAACCCAAGTGCCTGGTGTGGGGATAGAACCCACAGCCTACTGATATCCTGGCCTCAGAGGTGAGTGTACTACCTGCAGAGCCACTGACACTGTGAGCCACTGACATTGATTTTGGCGTGTAGCATGCTGTTGTACTGTTTCTCTTTGTTGCTTTATTTCCTTGCTTATTGATCCTTGTCTTTTCATTGTGACTCTGTTGCAGGACACATATTGTGTTGTTTGTTGTTCTTCTGCTTTTTTGTTGTGATGTGACATTGCTGCATTTTATAATTCCAATTGCCTTGTGTAACCTCCTGGGTTGCATCTGAAAATAGACATTTTCCTGTCTAGTGCACTTACCAGGTCAACAAAAAGTGAATAAATAAATACAAATAAATAAATAAATAAAATGATTGAAATTAGACTTGCACACAGATAGATTAGATCTTCCCTACTTCTGGTCACTAAATGGGGAAAACATAACATTTTCCCTAAGGCAATATGTAGGGAAGTCCCACAAGGCTCCATCCTGGGCCCACTGCTTTTAACATATATGTAAATGATCTTCCTAAAATACTTGCTAACTGTGATGTCTGACTGTACATGGATTACACAGTTTTGTTGGTTTCTGTGGACAGCTGGACTAATTTGGAAAGCAAGCTTCAAATGGATTTCAGTGCAATGGAAGAGTGGTCTACCAGGTGGGCTTTCTTTTAGGGTGGAGGGGGCACTATGTGATTGTTTTCCCCATAGGTTGAACACAAGTGAGAATATTGTTATGAACCTGGTTTCTGAGAAGGGACAGAAGGTGACAAATGTGAATAGTTGTAAAAACTTAGTGTCCAAATTGATAAAAAAAGAACTGTCTTTCGTTGAGCATATAAACATATTGTTAAAAAAAATCCCAAATTAGGGGCTCTTCATAGAATATCCTATTGTTTGTCTCAAGAATCTATAACTAAAGTTGCTAAGCAATTTCTGATTCCTGTATTAGAATATGGAAATTTATTATACAGAAATTTGACTTAAAGGCTCTGTAAAGCATAGATTGCATGTACAATAAACTTGCAAGAACTGCCGGTTTGGGTAAATGTGATACACATCATTGTGTGTTATATGCAACTTTAAACTGATTACAACCAACTAATAAAATAGCTTTCAATTGACTTTCATGGACTTACTGTATAAATTACTGAAGTCTTAAACTGAGCACCCATTAAAAAAAAATTAATTCATGAAGCTCCAAAAAATGACAGCAGCTGAGATCAGTTGACAGGGAACTGCCATATATTCATGTGCATGACAAACATGGAAATATAACCTTGCAAATGTGTATGACACAGCCATGGCATAAAATACCTGGTAAGATAAGAGCAAAACAAATTTCCTGAAAGAGTTCCAGGAAGCACTTAGAAAAGTGATGCAGCAACCATGTGTTTGTTATAAATGAATTATACAGACAATTCTTCTTTTCTGTGTTTACCGCACATCTGTTAAAGTATGCATTTTATAATTAAGTGACAACATTCAGTTAGCCAGAGCATACGAAAGAATAACCAGCTGAAGTGGCTGATTAAATGCCAAGGCTGAAGGCCAAGGTGTTTAATCAACCACTGAAGCTAGTAATTCTGAATATACGCTGGTCAACTGAATGTTATTACTATTATACGACCGGAAATTTTAAACCCAGGATTTTAAAAGTGCTATGGTAGTTTTCAAGTGATTTGCTCATAGTCAAACAGCGTGCAAGTGAAGGCTGTGGGATTTAAATAAAGTTCTCTAGGTTTGCAGCTGAGAGCTGTTAACCACTGCACTATACTGGCTTCCAGGAAACAGTTGAAGAGGAACATGCCTTTGTTCCCCCTTTTTTGTCTGTGGAACACATTGATAACCTACTGTGGGCATGTCTGAAATCTGGATAGCCTACTCTGGGCATCTCTATAATGTGGATAAGCTACTGTGGTTGTTGCCAGAATGTGGATAACCTACTGTGGCCATTGCCAGAATGTGGATAACCTGCTGTGGGTGTGTCTAAAATGTGATTTTAGTTGTTTGTGGGATAATAACTGACAGCTTTCCAGTGTTCTGATTGGCTTACAACAGATACCTGTCATATAATTTTGTTAATTGCACCTCCATTATGTGTAGTAATCTACTCTGTACTGTTTTAGCATTAGCATCACAATTTTATGTACTGTATGTATTGTACAGGGCTTTTATTGAAACCAGGCCTTGCCCTTAACAAAATGATCCTGTATAAAAATAAAATGTTATTAGTCAACCAACCAGGAGAAGGACAGACAGAACAAAGTGGCATATGTTTTCCATTGAGCCCCAAGTGGATAAAAAGGAACAAATACTAATCATTTGACAAAACAAAACCTCATTCAACCTGGGCCTCCAAATTCCCACATCACTTCCTCCTCCAGCATTTGGGCAAATACCCCTGGTCTAAACATTGCCCATATCAGCATTTGCAATCTTCCCTCCAAGCTCCCAGAACAAGAGGTGTAGGTCACACTTTACAAGCCACACATCCTAGGACTTTCAGGAACATGATTAAAGCCCCGCCATGCCGCCTCTGCCTATCAATTACCTGAGTACTCCTCACTATGACACAATAGGCCAGGCAAAAAAAAAAGGGTGGTGATGTTGAACTTTTCATAAGGGAACCCCTCTCAGCTAACATTGTCCTCTGCTCTGATCCCAAATCTCCACTTGAATGGCTCCTCTCAGAACTGACCCTAGGCAACAGCAAGAAAATGTTCCTAGGCCACTGCTACAACCCTCCCATTGCTGGAACAGAGAGTTTCAACAGCTTCCTCTCAGTCCTCATCTCCCTGTCCTCTCACCATGACTCCATTCTCCTTGGGGATTTCAACTTAAACTGGATGAGCACCCACCAGCCAGACTACATTACCCAAATAAAGCAACACAATCTGGTCCGGACTATCATCCTTCCTACCAGACAAAATCCACACACGGCCTCCAAGACTCTTCTGGACTGGATAATTACAAATAGGGATGACTGTGTTCTGCATGCTGGCACCATGGCCAACTCTATCAGTGACCACTCCCAGACATATCTCCTCTGGTCAACCAAATTTAAGTGTCCTCCACCCAAGTACCTGTCTTTCTGGAATTTCAGGAACCCCAACATCCCATGCCTCCTTGAGGAGGCATGGGCCCTGGATTGGTCTGCTCTCACCTCTCTCAATAATGTGACTAAGGCAGTAACCCTATTTATACAGACACTTATGACCCTTCAGGACAGGCACTTTCCAGTCACCACAAGAAGGGTTAGAGGCAGCTGCTTGTGCTGAGTCACCAAGGACCTTCTTACCCTGATGAAAGATAGAGATCATGCTTGGTCAACCTAGAAGGCTTCCCCTTCTCTGCTCTCTGGGATGCCTATAGGTACTGGAGAAATCTATGTAAACACCTGGCCAAGTCCCTCAAACAGAATCATTTCCATCACCTCCAACAGGCTAACCTTGGTGACCCCAGTACATTCTGGTCATCCATCAACTCTCTCTTTAACTCCAACTCCAGCAAGGTGCCCCTGCAGCTAAACTCCCCAGATGGTCCCATTGCCGACTCACTGGAAGTGCCCAGGGCTTTCAATGACAAGTTCACTGATCTATCTGTGTATCTCAGTAAACTGCCAAATAGCCAGCCAAATAGCTTGGCCCCCCTCTCTAACCCTTTGGCGACTACAGCTAGGCCTTCCACCTATCCTCACAACTCACCTTTCTATTTCAGAGCCCTCTCAACTACTGACACTGCTAAGCTCCTCAAAAGCCTCCCAAACCATGGGTCACCTGGGGCTGATGGTCTCTCCCCAGTATTCCTCAGGCTCGTCTCACCAGCTATTATAAAGCCTCTCACTTCTATCTTTAACCTTGCCCTTTCCTTCTCCTCTATGCCCAACCCCTGGAAGGTTGCCAAGGTTATTCCCATCTTCATGGCAGGTGATCCTCTATCCACAGACAACTATCATCCCATCTCCATCCTTCCCCACCATAGTAAACTACTGGAGAAGGCCATCCACCTCCAGCTCACTGATTACATGGTGAATTACAATCGCCTGTGTAGCCAGCTACACGGCTTCTGCAAGAACCATTCCACCATGACCGCCCTTGCACTACTGACTGACCACATACTATTAAACATGGAGCATGGTAACACCACTGGTGTTGTCTTTGTTGACCTTTCAAAAGCATTCTACATGGTCAATCACATCCTTCTCCTCTGCAAAATACGATGTCTTGGCTGCTCTCCAGTGGTCATGAATTGGTTCCTGAGCTACATTTCTGGTCGCACCACATTTGTGTATATCAGACCTGACAGGTCCCCCACCCTGCCCGTCTCAACAGGTGTGCCCCAGGGCTCCATCCTGGTCCCCCTTCTAATCTCTTTATTTGTAAACTCCCTTCCCTCAGACAGCCTGAAATGCCAATCTCTCCTCTATGTGGATGACCTTGTACTTTACTTCAATGACAAATCCCCCAACCTTATCTCCTCTGTTCTCACTCATAACTATGCTACGGCTCACCATTGCTTTGCAGAAAACCTCCTCCTGATTAATGTGATAAAAACTAAATCCATGCTGTTCAGATCCAAGCCATTTCTAACTAAATCCAAAACTCTTCCTGATCTCAATATCATCTCCCCAGATGGCCAAGCCCTAGAAGAAGTTGACACCTTTAAATACCTTGGTGTCATACTCAACCCCTTCCACTCTTTCACAAACCACATCAACTTTCTGGTTCTAAGATTCCACCAAAAATTAAGGACTGCCTACAGGTTTTGGCATTATTTCACCTCAGAAACCTGACTGGCCATCATCCAAGGTATTCTACTACCAATCCTGGACTACTGTTTCCCCCATATATGCAAGGACATCCACAACCCTGATGTCCAAGCTCTCCTCTTCCTACAGCAGTGCATGTCATTTTGTCCTGCTTGCCCCATTTTCCACACACCACTGTGTCCTCTACAATACGCTAGCATGGCTCCCACTACAAGGCCACCTCACCCTCACCTTTGGCAACCTGGTCGACTCAGCCATTCAGACTGGCCTGGAGTCTCCCCTTACTGCCATCCTCACGGTTCATACAGTTTATCTTCACCTATGCTCTCACAGTATCCCCTTCCCCATATATTCCCAGGGTATAGAAACATAGAAAGATAGACTTTGACAGCAGATAAGGACTGCATGGCCCACCTAGTCTGCCCATTTCCTGACCTACAGGAAAAGCTGCAGATCCTATTTAACCAACAGCCTATCCACAAATCCACAAATATGGGCAATAGAGTCCTGTCAGTAGCTGCCCCAGTGTTATGGAATCAATTACCTACCAAGCTCCGCTCCATAGACTCCCACAGCCACTTCAAATCCTGCCTCAAAGAGTGGCTCATGACTAACTCCAGGTGCCATTGCTTCCCTGGGTAGTCCACTACTGCTGTATATAGCATTATAATTATTTTTTCTGCTGTCTTGTTTTTTCTTCTTGTACCAGTATAAGCCTAGTGGATCCATGTATCATAAACCTTGTATCACTGTGGAACTCTGCCCTCAAGTAACCCTGTATTCTTGAGTACCTTTGTTACCTGTTTATTGTAAACTGTAAATTATTTGTAATCATATTTTATTTGTCATTCTGTCTACAGTGTATTGCATTTGATATTTGTAAATCTGTGTCACTTGTAGGGTGGCTCAGGTAGTGCCTGAAAATGGTCCCTGGGATCAGCACACTTACCCAGTTACCAAAGCCATAAGTAAATAAATAAATAAATAACATTTTGAACCAATAGGTGGAGTAACAGGTGAGAAAATAAAGGACATTAAAAGTATGATGCTTCAGAACAATTTTTTTATTTAAAGAAACACTCACAACACTGACAGAACAAAATTAAATGCTAAAAGGGAAAACTACACATACAAAGGTGCAACAAAGTAGGAAAGCAGAGCCATCCTAAACTTTTGTGGTGATCTGTGCATACATCCCATGATGCTTTGCACCTTTTCTTATCCAAAAGTACTGTGTATAATATTCTGAAACATCTCTTGAAAGAAAAAAATAGGTGGGAAAATACAATATTGTTTACAAGTATAATGTTTATCCATCTAACAAAAATATTTGAATCTTTTTGACTTCATTTGGAACTAGAAGAATGATCTTAGAAAGTGGTGATAAACTGGGAGATACTGGGATACAAGTAATTCACTATGTTTTCAACATGTAAAGGAAACAATGGAGTTCAAATCAAATGCTATACTGAAGAGAAAGGATAAATATTCTGAAAAAAAGGTCTCGGGGCAAACAGCAAATAATTGAGTTCTTGGAGTAAAATGTTAAAATTGAGCATTCACTGTAAGGGGATCACAAACCAGAAGGCTTTACTGGAGGCAGGAAAAACATGGGAATATAATTAATATTAGTGTTGAGGGTGAAGCTATACTAGCTTACCATCAGAGGACTCCAACACTGAATGTTGTGAAACAGCTACTGTTATAAATAGGTCTGAGTTCCTGGATAGCTCTACAGAAGCATGATTTGCAGTTCAAGACAGCAATCAATCAATGTCAAATGATGTAAAATTTTTGTGTTGGAACATTGCTGGAATTAGAAGGAAAGCATCTGTTTAAATTTGGCTTAAAATCTTGAGCGGGTATGAAGTAATTGCCTTACAGGAAACATAGACAAATAGTAATTCATTTTTTTTTACAGGAAGCTTTTACAATTTTTGAGGTAAAGTGGAAAAATGTCCAAGAACTGGAAGACGTAGGGGAGCACTGCTGTCTTTGGTATCCACTGGATGTTAATCCTAAACTCTGTGCTACGGATTATGGTATTTTTTGGCAATCAATCTTACTAATAAGAATAAAGGCCAGCTTTAACCTTGAATTGCCAGCATTTGAATCTAGTCGGAACAAAATTTCAGAGGTTATAAATAGTGTATTAATTACATGTCCTAAAGCAATGGTTATACTAGCAGGAGATCTGAATGCAAGAATAAGAAAACTATTAGGCATTTGTGGGATTCTTGGAACACCTGATAGTGAGCCTAGAATGTTGGCTAGAGTTTCAAAAGATAAACTGTTAAACAAGCATGGAAAACTATTGATAAAATTCTTATTAAAATGAATATGAGAATGCTGAATGGTAGAGCTATGGGGGACACTAGTGTCAAGATCACTTTACCATCTGCTTCTGGGGGTTCAGTATTGGACTATAGGGACCCGATATTCAAAAGTTAATGTGGGTGCTAACGGGTCTTTACCACACAAACCAGGGGTTGTGCTGGATCCCCATATTCAAAAGAGACTGTTGTGAGGGCAGAGAGGGTTAGCACCTGTGCAAAACATAATATATGCATGTGGGCAAGGGGAGGAGTGTGACCTTGAATATGCGCACTACCCATATTCAGCAAATTTGCACTGCACAAAAGGGTTTAGTACTATTATTTTGCACAGCTCAAATATCACCAAACAAACCCTGACTTAAATCTGGGCAACCTTAGTGGCTGCCAGAGGTAATGCAGTCACCTAGCCAGTTGGCCACTAATGGAGCACAACCACCCCTGTGATGCACGGCACCCCCCTCCAATCACCAGCCCATTCTGTATAATAATACTATCCCTGGTAATAGTGGTCCCCCCCCATGCCGATTGCCAGCCCATTCTGTATAGTAATACATCCCTGCTTCCTGTGCCCCCCCAAAGTGATTGATGGCCTGTTCATATAGTAATACATTTCTGGTGCTAGTGGTTCCCCCGATGAGCACCATCCCTCCATAATTAATAAGATCCATGGTGGTAGTGGTGCCTTCCCTTCCTCTGATCTCAGCCTCGTAGATTGGAAAACAAACTGCCCTGGTGGTAGTGGTGCCCTCCTTCCGATCCTTGCTCCATCATATAATGTTATATCCCTGGTGGTAGTGGTGCCTTCCTTCCCTGTGATCCCAGCACCGTCATGCAATTTCATATCCTTTGGTGGCAGTGGTGCCCTCCCTCCCTCCCCTACTAGCCCCATCATACAATGTCATGTCCCTGATGGTAGTGTTCCCCAATTGCCCTACCTGGAGTTCAAACAAACCTTGCCTGACATTCAGTGCCCCCATGACACGGCCACCCTCCACTCACTGGTTCCTCAGCAGTGGTGCCACGGATGCATACAATGACCTGCACATCCCTCCTCACAGCTCCTTGGCCAGCCACCACTGTATATCCAGCCAGGAGAATGCCTCTTAATTATAGGACAGGGTGACATGCCCTGTCCTATAAATAAGAGGCATGCTCCCTGCCTGGACAGACTGTACGGCGGCCGGCAAAGAAGGTGTGAGGAGGGCTGTGCCAGCCACTGTATGTACCCTCAGCACCACTGCTGAGGAACTGGTGAGTGGGAAGGGTGCCCAGTGCCTTGGGGGGACCACTGGACACCAGGGAGGGGTTGTTTGAACTTTCAGGCTGGCGATCGGGGGGGAAACACTAGCAAAGGGATATGACATTGTACGATGGGGGAGGGATCAGAGGGAGGGAGGGAGAGCACCACTACCACCAAGATCATATTATTTTAGGTGGTGATAGCACTCAGCGGGGGGGGACGACTAGCACCTAGGATGTATTATTATATTGAACAGGCTGGTGATCAGCTTGGGGGGGACCACTAGCACCAGGGATGTATTACTGTACAGAACAGGACAGTGATCAGCTTGGGGGGTCACTATCACCAAGGATAGTACTACTATACCGAACAGGCTGGCAATCGGGGGGGGGGGACTACCACCAGGGATATGTACATGACAGGGACCGGGGCAATTGGAGGTGTGGTGCCACACTATCCTGCCTTGCTGCCTATGTAAATGAGCCCATAATGGGCATGCAAATAGAAACATAGAAACATTAAAACTGACAGCAGATAAGGATCTCTAGGCCCAACTAGTCTGCCCGCCTTGACCCTACTTTTATCTGTGGCCTCTGATATTACTTGGTCATCGGCTTTAGCCTCTCCTTCCCATCTCTTGGGATCCCTTATGCTTGTCCTTTACATTTTAAATGCCCCACTGTGCTTGCTCCCACCATCTCCACTGGCAGACTATTCCATGCATCCATCACCCTTTCCATGAAGAAAAATGTCCTCACATTTCCCCTTATCCTGCCCCCCCTCTAATCTCATATCATGCCCCCTTGTTCTTGTACTTCTCCTATATTGAAAGATGTCACCCCCTTGCCCTCTGTTTATGCATTTAAGATACTTAAAGGTTTCTATCATGTCTCCCCTAGCCCTCCTTTCCTCCAGTGACTACATATTGAAATCTTTTAATCTTTCCTCATATGTCTTCTGGTGCAAGCCATGTACCATCTTAGTCACCCTTCTCTGAACTGCCTCCACTCTGGCTAAATCCTTACAAAGATGCAACCTCCAGAATTGTACACAGTACTCCAGATGAGGCCTCTCCAATCTTTTACACAGTGGAATCACTGCCTCCCTCCTTCTGCTAGTAATACCCCGTCTCTGCACCCCAACATGGCACTGGCCCTTCCAGCACCCTTTTTACTCTGCTTGGTCACCTTTAGGTCATCTGAAATGATAACCTCCAGATCCTTTTCTTCTCTGGTGACCGCCAACAGCCCAGGGTTTCTGTGTCTCAGGTGCATTATCTGCACTTCTTCGAATTGAACCTCAGATGCCACACCTTGGACCATTTTTCCAGCTTTCCTAGGTCCCTCCTCATTTTTTCCACCCCATTTGGAGTGTCCACCTTGTTGCAGATCTTGGTGTCATCTACAAATAGGAAGACCTTTCCATCCAGTCCTTCTGCTATGTCAGTAATGAAGACGTCATAAAGAACTGGCCCCAGGACTGATCCCTGAGGTACCCCTCTGGTCACCCCACTGTCCCCCAGATTGAATCCCATTTACCACCACCCTCTGCTTCCTGTCCATTAACCAGTTACTAATCCAGCTGATCACCTTGTAGCCCATGCCCAGACTACCCATCTTGTTAACCAGCTTTTTATGTGGGACGGTGTCGAATGCCTTGCTGAACTTGAGGTAGGCGATATCCACAGCTACCCCCAATTCATCTCCTTCATAACCAAGTCATAGAGATCTATCAGATTCATTTGACATGCCCTTCCAACTGTGAATCCATGTTGCCTCAGATCCTGGGCTCTTTTGGCTTCCAAGTGTCCCACTATCCTTTCTTTAAGCAGTGCCTCTGCAATATTACCCACTATTGAGGTGAGACTGAACGGCTTATAGTTCCCTACCTCATCCCTGCTACCATTTTTGTGAAGAAGGACTACATGTGCCCTCCTCCAGTCCTCTGGAACCACTCCTGTGTTGAATGACTGACTGAACATGGTTGCCAGTGGCTCTGCTAGCTCCATTGATAGTTCATTTAATATCCGAGGATGTATGCCATCCGCTCCCATTGGTTTGTCCACCTTCCGTTTTGTGAGCTCTTCCTCTGTTAATGGACTGGTGTTCACCTCCCTCTCCCCTTTTGTATCTGCTGCTGAGCTGTGGTCCCTGACCCTCACCTTCTTCAGTGAATACTGAACCAAAGTATTTATTCAGTATTTCTGCCTTCTCCAGGTCACCCTCCAAACCCTCCCCTTCATCCACTCTGAGCCTTACAATCTCTCCCCTCTGGCCTTCCTTCTTGCACTGATGTATCTATTAAATGTTCTTCACCATCTGTGCTAATCTTTCCTCCGTTTGTGTCTTTGCACTCCAAACAGACTTCCCTGCTTTCTTTAAACAATTTAGGTAGACCACCCTGTCCTCTTCCTGTCTCTTTATATTTTATGAAACCCAACCTTTTGGCCCTTACTTTCTCTGCTACACCTTTTGAAAACCAGAGTGGTTTTCTACTTCTCTTGCCTTTGTTTCTCAACCTAAAGCATTAGTTTGTCACCTCCACTATGGCTCCATTTAGGTGTGCCCACTGCTTCTCAACCCTACTCCTTCCTTCCTCCCTCCTCACCAGAGCTTCTTTGATACTCCTCACCATCTTAACCAAATCCACCCTTCTGAAATTTAAGACCCTGCCCTTTGTGTGGCTTGTCTGTGGCCCTGTACCCATAAAAAACCACACTATGTGGTGGTTGCTGGTCCCCAGGCGACCCTCTACCCAGACTTTTGTGATTCTGTCTTCACTGGTCAGTACTAGACCCAGCATCACCCTGTCTCTGGTCAGATCTAGCACTAGCTGCCTGAGGCCTGCCCCCTGCATGGAATCCAGGATATCTCAGCTCCTGGTTGAAGCAGCTGCCAGGATTCTCAAATCCACATCCAGCATATTGAAGTTAACCAGCAACAGTACCTTCCCTTTTGTTGTCATCTCATGTATTTCATCCACAAGCCCCCTAGCCTCCCCCTGCACTGGAGGCCTATAGAACATGCCTGTGTGGATTGTTGTGCCATTGCCTGGCTAGAGGTTGACACAGAGTGCCTTGGCTTCCCCGTCTACCTTGTATCTCCATTGCTTTTATACCTTCTCTGACATACCGAGCCAACTCCCCCTCTTTTTTACTCCCCCATCCCCCTGAATAGAACATAACCTGGTACATTTGCATCCCAGTTGTGATTTGCAGTGTACCATGTCTCCATTGTTGCCACTATGTCCTGGTCAGCCTCTATGTTCAGATCAGCATCTACCAGCAAGGCCTCCCAGGGTCAGGGATTTTATTTCCCAGGCTCTGGGTATTTGTAAATGTGGCCTTCCACATTTTGCTTCCTGTCCTCGCTGTATTCCCACTTTTACCCTCTTATTTCTTCTCTCCAACTGAGGTTACCTTCTTTTGCTGCCTCCCTTCTCCTGCCTTTCCCTTTATGACTGGTTCAGGTGTCCTTGTCAGCAACTTACCATCCTGTCTTTTCATCTCTGTGTGCTCTAACTTGTGGGGTGGGCTGCTTGTGTCTCCCTGCTCCCATTGCCCCCCACCCACGGCTAGTTTAAATGCTTGCCAAGGAAACATTTAAACCATTCATTGAGGACTGCAGTCTTCTTCCTGGATGGATGTAGTCCATCACTTTTGTACAAGCACACATCATTCCAGGTGTTTTCCTGAAGCCATACCCCTTCTCCCTGCACCAGCCCTCCAACCAAGAGTTGAAGTTTCTGATATAGAGATTCCTAGCCTTCCCCCTGCCTTGGACTGACAGCACCTCAGAAACTGTCACAGAGCTCACTACATTCCCCAGGCACCCTCCCAACTCCTTGAAGTCCTCCTGCACCTGTTCCATGCTTGCCTTGTCTCTAACTAGGTCATTTGTCCCCAGGTGGACAACAGCCTCCAGATCCCCTCTCCTTGCTACCGCTTTAGCGATCCTCTAGATCTGCTTCCCCTCCCTCCTGGAAGGCACTTAACATCCCTCTCCTCCCTGCTGCCTGTACCCAGATCTATTCCCCGGACAATTGGGTTCCCCACTAGGAGTAGCTTCTTCATTCTCTGGGGTCTTCTTCCTCCCTCCCCTGGGTTTCCCTCCTGGAGAACTCTCACATCCTCTCTGGTCACAGCTTCGGGTTCCCTTACTGGACTCTCCTGCTCTTCCAGAGCAGTATAGGAGTTCTTAAGCTGGACCAGATGGGGACATGCCTCTGACCCCCATCCTTGAACCTCCATCAGCCCACTGTAATTCATCCAGCCCTCTGCCCAGGCATCCATTGCCGCAGTGGCATGGGACTTGGTGACCTTTGGGTGGGGGTGAAGGTCCCCAGTACTCCTGCCAGCTCAGTCCGGATACTGGCAACTCCACTCACAGCCCAGAGAGGTGTCTGCAAATGGGGTAGCACCGCAGTACCTAGAATGTTCTCCTGAAGACTGCTACCCTGCACACAATGCACTGCACCACTTCCTGCATCCTCCTCTGCTGCTTTATTTTACCTCCTTATTCTTGCTAGCTCACTCCTTAGCTGCTATAATCAGTCCCCTGGTTGATGATTTGCCCTCTACCTCACTAAGGTCCTCATATAATTTTTTGGTTTTTACTTTTTTCTCTCCTTTTCTTTACCCTGTCTCTGTGTGTCTTTCTACCTATGTTATTTGTAAGTGTCTTGTGAAAGGGGCGGTTCTGCTAAATGATATCAAATTAGAGATGCTGCATTACATGCCTGTGGTTAGGCTCTTTCCTGTGTGGTAGCAGGAAGTAACAAGTTATCTGAAGCCTATAAAGGTGGAGTACCTCGGGGTTAGTGGGATGAGGGAGGGTGGGCAGAAGTAAGCCTCCTCTGGTTATGAATAGAAAACAATCAGCAAACTCCAGGGAAAGGAAACCAAATAAAAATGACCACACCAGCAGCTAAAAAAACAAAATCTGGTCAGAGACAACACAGCTGCTGTGCATTAGCATGAAACAAAGTTTTATTTTTTTTCTTTTGTTACAGAAGTTCTCCAAAAAATGTAATGCTGTAATTAATATAGTCTACTTTGTCTGGTTTTGTTGTTGGTGTGATGTGTTACATTTTAGGGGTGCAACCACAGAGCTATTTTGTCCATTATGCATAGGATTAGGTACAACATCACCTGGTTATTGATGTTTTGCAGTGCTTGACCTCTGACAGTAAATCATGCATGCATTGATGTGTGACTACTGTTACATTGTATATGGGGATATCCACAGCTTTACTACAGCAGCAAAACCTACTCCCTCAGACACATTTACAAATCTGCCTCCTTCAATTCCCCATATACAATATTACAATAGTCATACATCGATGTGTGCACAACTTACCATCAGAAGTCAAGCCCTGAAAAATATTGATAACCAGGTGGTGTTGCACCTAAAGCTGTACATACTTGAACAATAGCTCTGTGGTTGGACCCCTAAAATGTATCACATCACACTGTCCAGAGATGGACCTGATACCCCCACCAGCTCCTCTGTTCTCAGTCACTGCTTCTGAGACACTGGTATTGCCTGCCTATAAGCAGAGTTGTTACAAAAGTCTGTGCCCAGGTTTCCAAGGGTTACCCTGCTTTATGCATGCATTGGCAACATGACCTACTTGCTCTTCCTCACGTGGTCCTTATATTAATAATCCTAGGGGCTGTGGCTCTTTGAAGTTATAAGTGACCTGGCTGTAGTTAATAAACCAAACACAACATTCCAGTGTTTCAGGCATGACGCATTTTTGTACATTAAGGTTCTAGATTGGTTGCCTCCTCCTGACCTCTCTTCTGTTGTGTCATTGATGGGAGATCAACTGGATCAGATCACCCAGCTAAATTATAGTGAGTTGTCCATGGTGGACCTGTGGGACTGCCCATGAGGGACCCCACCAGCAGTGAGAAGGACAAGCTCTGGGTCAGGGTTACCTATTTCTTCTCAGATGAGGAAGAGGAGATGATCAATAACAGGGTGGCAATCCAGCAGAGTGTGAAATTCAACTAGAAGACAGATGCATGAGAAAAATAGTAAAATGCATCACCAACACAGGCTGCTAGAATACTTCAAAAACAGCAAAAGATAAACTTTATAGAGACTTCCAATTCTCTAATGGCATGGTAGGCACACACTGAGTGCACACATGATCAAAAATATCCTAAGACTGTATATTTTGCATTTTACCTACGCTTCTGTAAATATCATATCAAAGTGGACTCTGTTCAAAATTGCCATAGGAAATGAGGATCTACCTCAAGGAATCTGTTGAGTCCATTGAGCAGACAGGTCAGTGGAATTTGGACTGCTGATTAAATTACTCCTGAAAAGGCTAAACTGGGTGCCCTGCTGAGGATAACTGTGAGGGTTGAGCAGGGGGCTCAGATCAGAGGTCAGTTCTCCTACCTTTTAACAAAATCTAGTCCCAGTTCTAGACTAGTGTGCAGCTGTGGGGCTTAGACATCTGTACTTCTGCATAGAGGATAATGTGTAGACAGACACAGAAGTAATCAAGACTAGAATGGGAATTTCTTCTATGTTTGGCTGCACATAAACACAGGCAAAAACAATTGGCTGTTCTGCATAGGTGGTACTCTCACTAGAACACAAAAAAGTGTTTTCTTTGTAGGACAACTGGGTCACTTAATAGGCTAAGTGATAACAACTGCAATTTTTTAAAATAAAAAAAAAGGCACATTGATTCATGGTTTCATTGCCTAGCAAATACGCTCTGGTAGAACTACTAGGGCTGCTAATGCATTAACATTGTGTGTGTGTGTGTCTGTCTCTTGGGCTTGGGGTGGGGGGTTGGAGGGAGCAAGAGGGCAAAAATCCCATCGAATTGTGATGACAAATAGGTTTGGGGGATTGAGGGGCAAGGGCATAAATCTCATTGTTTGCAAGAAATGGGCATAACTTTGTTATTGTTTTCCTATTTTGACCCCAAATGTTGAACATAGTGTTCTTATCACCCCACCTCATGAATCACATAGGTTAGAATTTTCAAATCCATGAGAAAATGGCATTCCGGACCACTAGTATGAAAACACATTTTGGGCAGGATGTGAAAGATGACAGCCATATTGTTTATGAGTTGGTGTGATAAAATGGCTGTATTGAAAATCTCGAGTGAAAATATTGAAAATGAGCAAAGTTGCACATGTGCGTATGGAAGTTTGAATGATCATGTGTAACTGAGCCATTTTTTGGTGTTTTTTCATTAAATTTTCAACATGACCTTTTTAGGACCCCACCTCATGAAAAGTTCCACTGTCATTTCATTAATTCATCCCAAAAATTGATTTCACACAGTGACTGTGCCATTCTGCACAACAGGTGTGAAAAAAGGTTTTGGGGCAGGATGTGAAAAATGGCAGCTGTACTGTTTAAGAGGAGGTGTGAAAAAATGGCAATGTTGAAAAGCTGGAGTAAAAATATTGTAAATTGGTGAAGTTATGAATGTGCATATAAATGGCGCAATGCACACTCATAATGTGGTCATTTTATGGAACTTTTTCATCACATTTTTAACATGTGCATTTTGGGAACCCCACTCATGAACACTGGCACTGTCATTTTGTTAGTCCATCCCAAAAGTTAATTTTGCACAGCGACTGCACCATTCTGCGTCACAGGTGTGAAAACACATTTTGTGGAGGATGTGTAAAATGGCAGCTTACTGGTCATAAGGAGGTGTGAAAAAAAGCGTGCATAGAAACTGCCAATGCACGCTCATAACACAGGCATTTTTCAGAATTTTCTCACTAAATTTTCAACATGAGATTTTAGACCCCACTCATGCACACACTGGCACTATTGTTCTGTTTATCCATCCTGAAAGGTGATTCCATGCAGCGACTGCAAAATCACCTTTTGGGATGAAATAACAAAATGACAGTGCTAGTGTTCATGAGGTGGTGTCCCAAGAACACCATGTTGAAAATTTGGGGTCAAAATTCCTATAAATGGCTGAGATATTAACATAAGTTAAAACTTTCCATTGACTCCCATTATATGGCTTACCTTGAAATCTTAAATTTGCAGTTGGTGTTTGAAGAATGCAGATGTGTACCAGTCCAGAGAAGATGACAGTGCTGACCTCCAGAAGTAAATATGGGGTAAGAGGGGGTGCGAGGAAGTGGTTTTTCAGTGGGAGGTGGGGATGGGGAGGGTGGACTGGGGAGATGATGAGGGACCATTTGCTTTTTACAGGTTAAAAAAGATGGAGAGTCAGTTTTCTGTATTTATAGGTAAAAAATATAAAAATACTTTTTGGCACACTGAGATGGGTTCTCACTGTGCCATGAGTTGGATGGGGTTACATGCAGCTGACAGGGGAATTGTGCACCCCTGTTGGCAATGAAACTGGGCTTGGGGTAAGATCCAACACCAGGAGGGCATCCTGGTGTTGGAAAGGAAAACAAAATTTTAAATAAATTATCTAGACACATTGGGGTGGGCTCCTAGTGAACCACAATAGTGGGGGTTGGGGCCGATATATGCCGACTCAGGGATTGGTCACCCAGTGTCAGCAAAAACAGTATGGGGGAAGTGTGAAGCTATGGGGAACAGAGCAGCAATGCAGTCATTTTGCCAGGTCCTTGATCAGTAGCTGTATTCATCTCTGGAAGGGGGGGATGAATACAGCTACTGATCAAAGACCC
Source organism: Neoceratodus forsteri (assembly GCA_016271365.2). Classification (NCBI taxonomy): domain Eukaryota; kingdom Metazoa; phylum Chordata; order Ceratodontiformes; family Ceratodontidae; genus Neoceratodus; species Neoceratodus forsteri. The sequence goes on from CM057459.1 coordinate 503,650,760, forward strand.
ACTCTAGGAGGGGCATTGCTGCATGTTCTTCAGCAGTACAAGAGGGGGTTGATGCAGAAAAAACGCACCCATGAATACAGCTACTGATCAAAGACCCACTCTTGGAAGGGTGTGGCTGCAGTGACAGCAGCCTTAGAATCCTCTTTTGTTTTATTATTTTGAATAATTTGCCTAAAGTCTCATTCTTGTAGAACTGCTGTCCACTCCAGTGTAATGGAAGAAAGAGAGAGACACTGAAATTGACAAGAAAGGAGTGCAGTCTCTTGCTCACTCTCTCACTCTCTCTCTCTCTCCTTGCTTCCGACTTTATTGAGAAAGTGCCCGAAAACTAAACAAACAAGGAAATACCCAATAGTTTATTCTTTTTTTTTAATGCAACTCCTTTTATGACTCCCACTGTAAAAAGGAACACTTTTTGTGAGCAGGAATTGGGAACAGAGGGCTAGGCAGTACAGTGCACAGTGGGCAGTTGTGGGAGGGTTTACTCAATCCAGGTTCTTAAAATTTTAGGAAGGGAAAGGTCCCTTAACTCATCATAAAAGGTCTGCAGGGCTACGCCCACTGCAGCCTTAAAAATGGCATCTGCATATTAGATTGTTCAGTGCAGTTGTGCATATCACTGTCAGGTAAACACGAGTAAAATCAGCCAAGAAGATTAGCTGAGATTTCCAGGAGCTGAATCCCCATTTCTCCTTGTATAACCATGTAGGCTAGATATGTAGAAGTACTCTGATTCATGAACATAAACATACACAATAAGAAAATAAAATAGGGACTACTGCTTTTTTACAAAACTTGCTCATCCTGGCACACCTTTGAGAGAGTCATCAATTGCCACTATGGAGCTTTTAAAAAAAAAAATCACTGTCACACACTGATTGCATTAATGTTTTTCTTTCTGATTTTGTCAGTGTGTGTTTTCTAAAACATGGTACTTTTACATAAATAGTGCCATGTCCCACCAGAAAAGCAAAGAAGGCCTTTGCACTGTGGTGCAGGGGCGGTGCTCTTTGGTGGCTGAATAAAACTCTAAATAGTCACAAAAATCCAAGTCTGGAAAGCATTTTATAGTTCAGACATACAGTTCAACTGTATTAAATTGTTAATAAATGCAAATCCACAATGAAGGATGTATTTAAAAACAAATGTATTACTTCCACAACCTGCTGGCAGCAACCAGCAAATGGCTATGAGTTGAAAGTAACTGTTTTTTAAATACAGCTTTCATTATGGATTTGCATTTTTGCATTTAATTTTCCAGTTGAATTGTATGGTCATGGACCAGCAATTTTGTTATTCACCCAGCCTACCCTGAGTGCTCTCCACACTTGTGTTTTTAAAAAAAACATAATAAAAAAGGCTTGCATCACTATATACACACTGCAATCGCCCCAACATACAAACACACTGACACAAGAAATCCCCCTTAAAATCACATCAATTACAAAAAAGAAGCAGGAACATAATTAGTTTACAAAGATTGAAAGACCAATACCAGAATAAGGGCAATAACAATTATTATATTACATAAAAAATACACAGTCACATTATGAGCAGCAAAAATACTTTATCAGCTGTGAGGTAAGTAATCACAGACAGTGGCTAATGTGTTTAAAAGGTAAATAAAAAGTAAACAATGCTGTCCAATTGCCAGTCCCCCACCCACCATCCAACCATAACAACTGCTAAACCCATTTTCAAACCCCACTACATAGAGAATATATTTCCAGAAACAGCTTGTTCAAATCCTGCCACTACCAGCAAAAGAACACATACAGCTAGCACAAGTATCCACTTATACTAATATAAAAAATTGTATTATTATAAGATGCTACCCAATTTGACTGCAACCTTCCTTGCAGTGATCAGCACACACACACTACTCTCAGCTCCCTGACCAGCTGCTAAATGACAGTTTACTATCATCTGCATATTGAAACAGAGGACGCAGTATGCAGGCAATTGTAAACTGACATTTGGCAGCCAGCTGTGGAGATGGGAGAATGGGAGAATGGTACTGTATGTGCCACTAGCCAATAAGTAACAAATAGTAAAACAGTGGTGCTGGAATGTTTGGTAATTCTAATTACCAATGAAGAATGGCAATAAGCCCTATGAGGAAAGTCCTACAAGGAAAGACTCAGGGAGTTAAATATGTACTCTCTAGAGGAAAGGAGGGAAATGGGAGACATGATAGAAACATTCAGATACCGCAAAAGTATGAATAATGTACAGGAAGGTGGCATTTTGCACAGAAAGAGATGCTTAAGGACAAGGGGGCATGATATGAAGCTGGAAGGGGGGAGACTTAGAGGAGATGTGGGGAAATACTTCTTTACGGAAAGGGTGGTAGATGTGTGGAACAGCCTACTGGCAGAGGTGGTGGGTACTGAAATGGTAAAAGGTTTCAAACATGCATGGGATAGATACAAGGGGACCTTGGTAACACGTCTGGGGAGGGGGGTAAGGCCAGAGATCAGGTAAGGTCTACAGTAGCAAAGCAGGTAGGGACCTTAGGGAAGACTAGGTGGGCCAGTAGGTCCTTTTCTGATGACAGGTTCTATCTTTCTATGTTTCCATATAATAACATAGGTATTGTGATGGGTAATGAGAGCAGTGTGGTAAACATGAATCAAGAAGCATGGGCTGTGAAAGAAAGCTGTTTGAGGGTTTACAGTTAGGGAAAGGAAGCAAAATGGACATTAAATCAACAAAAGCATGCATGTCAGTAAACATATTGTGAAGTACACACACATACACATCGGCACCATACATCTACATCTTCTGAAAACATTTGTTTTAGAAAAAAAATTGAAATAAATAAAAAATGTGCAATCAAGTTGCCACAACCTCTTTCACCTACCAGCCCAAAACATTCAATGAATCCATATTTTAATCTAACACTAGTAGGCATAAATATCCATGGATCACAGATTCAAATCCCACAATACCCAGCTTCTAAATAAATACAACTACGGTAGCACCAGTTGACAACTGCATGCGTCTAATATAGTTTTATTAATATACAATGATCTCATAGTTGACTTGAGCATCACCATCAATTCAGTGACCAGATCATACAACCCACTTATGATCAGATGCATAGTAGAGAAATAGATTGTACTGCTGGTTAAAATAAAGGATATTCATCAGCTTGAACTTTGCTGCTTGGCATTTTCACACTGGGAAATCATGGGCTATGCAAGCTGTCAGAAGTTCATATAGAGAAGCAATGTTTCTGTTAAGAAACGTAGAAACATATAAGGTGACAGCAGATAAGGTCCATGTAGCCCACCTAGTCTTCCCTTTTTCCCAACATAATGCAATACCACAGATTCTAGTTGATCTTCAGCTTACCCTCTCTTTCCTATTGCGAGAGTACTCACTCTATCCCATGCATTCTTGAATTCTCCTACCATTTTTGCCCCCATCACTGCCACAGGGAGTTTGTTCCAAGCATCCACTTCTCTTTCTGTGAAAAAGTACTTCCTCACATCACCCCTGAGTCTACCCCCAGCCTCATATCATGCCCTCTGGTTCTTGCACACTTTCTTTTCTGAAAGATGCTATCCTGCTGTACCTTGTTTGTACCCCTGAGGTTCTTGAATGTCTCTATCTTATCCCCACTCTCTCTGTCCTCCAGGGAATACATATTGATGTCCTCTAGCCTTTCCTCATATGACTTTTGCTGCAGACCTTGCACCATTTACATTGCCTTTCTCTGGACTGCCTCCAGAATGGGGCACAATACTCCAAATAAGGTCTCAATAGTGATCTGGCCAGTGGCATAACTGCCTCCTTTTTTTCTGCTGGCAATACCTCTCCTTATGCATTCTAGCATCCAACTTGCTCTCCCCACAGCCTTCTTACATTGTTTGGTTGCCTTTAGGTCATCAGATAAGATTACCTCCATGTCCCTTTCTAGATTGGTGGCTGTCAGTGCCTTTTCCCCCATCTTGCACTCCTCCACTGGATTTCTTAGCCCCAAATGCATGATTTTGCACTTCTTTGCATTGAATCTTAGCTGTCTCACTCTCCACTACTCCTCAAGAATGTTTAGACCCTTTCTCATTTTTTCCACACACACCCTGGAGTGTTGACCCTGTTGCAGACCTTAATGTCATCTGCAAAGAGGCATACCTTCCCCTCCCATCACTGTGCAATGTTGCTTATGAAGACATTAAAGAGGACTGGCCCCAGCATGGATCCCTGTGGTACTCCACTGGTCATACCCCTCTCCTCGGATTGAATGCCATTTACCACCATCCACTGTGTCCTGTCACTCAATCAGTTTCTGACCCAGATTACCACCTTGGGACCCACTCCCAGGCTGCTCAAAAAGAAAGACCTCATATAACAGCAATGCAAACCATCAACATTCAGCACTGACAAATGTTTATTTTCATATCTGTTTTTGTGACTCTCAAATAGTATGTCTTGTTTCATGAAGTTGCCTAAAGTGAGAAGAGCAAGAGTTTCATGATTTCATGAGTCTTCTGAAGTAAAATATTATTTCTGGAGGTACTTGGATGATTTATGGAGGTTTAACATGAGGTTGTCAATTTGTGTTGCCACCCTTTTGGCTCAGTAGAGTAATTTGCAATGTTATCTCCTTTTCTATGGCTTGCTGAGTTTCTGATGAAAGTTAGTCAGTGTGTGTGTGTGTGTGTGTGTGCGCGTGTGTGTGTGTGTGTGTATGTGCTTGAAAAATCCCTGTTTACTTTTGATGAATGTCAGTGTGTGTGTGTGTGTGTGTGTGTGTGTGCGTCAGCTTGAAAGATCACTGTTTACTTCTGATGCTCTTTTAAGAGGGACTTATGTTTCTCTTGGTGACATCTCCCACTGCACACCACACCCAGCTCAGACAGCAGATCTGTTGAATGTGGAGGGATTCCACTCCCTCCAAACAACACCCAGCTGGGGGGAGGAGGAGGGAGGAAACACAATTTAGTTAATGCAGAAAACAGGGACTTGATTTTATTCCTCTCCTGAGTAACAACAAAGGCATGCTGAGTTATCAATTCAGGCATCTTTTTCTGATAACAGCAATACTCCTACATGGCTCCATGCATGCAGCCATAAAAAGTAAAAACCAAGCAAAAAATGAACTGTACACCTTACAGCAGCTCAATTCATTCTCTGTCTCCCCGATTGTCTGACTCCTGCTCCTGAGCTCCGATGTCTATGGAATTCAGACCTACCCACTGAACTTATATAGCCCCTGGCTCAGTGCACTTTTTAATCTGTCTTTTGTTTCTTTTGTTATATCAGTTCCCTGCAAGCCTTCTCTGGTCACCAATAGAAAATAATCAGAAAACTTCAGGATAAGGAAATCAAATAAAAATGCTCACACCAGCAGCTAATAAAAGTAAAAATCAACATAGAAACATAGAAACATAGAATTTGACGGCAGATAAGGACCGCTTGGCCCACCCAGTCTGCCCATTTCCCTACCTAATGGATAAGCTGCAGATCCTAGTTAACCAGCAGCCTACTTCTTTCTACCCCCAACCCCTAGAATTGCCTTATGGCTGTCCCATGCATGCTTGAATTCAACCATTGTTTTTGACTCCACAACCTCTTCCGGAAGGCTGTTCCATGCAACCACAACCCTCTCTGTGAAAAAATACTTCCTTACATTACCTCTGAGCTGTCCCCCCTCTATCTTCAAATTGTGCCCCCTTGTTCTTGCACACCTCTTTTTTTGGAAAGATGCTACTCTCTTGGACTTTGTTGATTCCTTAAATATTAACTGTACACCTTTAAACAGCTTAATTCATTCTCTGCCTCCTCAGTTGTCTGACCCCCCACTCTTGAGCTGTGCTGACTACAGAACTCAGACCCACCAGTTGAACTTATATAGCCCCTGGCTCAGCGTGCTTTTTAATCTGTCTTTTGTTTCCTTTGTTATATCATTTCCTTGCATGCCTCTTTCAGTCACCAATAGAAAACAATCAGCAAACTCCTGGGAAATGAAACCAAATAAAAATGCTCACACCAGCAGCAAAAAAAAAGTAAAAATCAAGCAAAAGATTAACTATACACTTTTCAACAGCTCAATTCATTCTCTGCCTCCCTCGAGGTCTGACTCTCAGTCCTGAGCTCCGCTGACTACACTTTAGTGCTTTGCATGCCCAATGGGCTCATTTGCATGGATCCCTTTCAAAACTAGAAATAGCACTCAGGCACTATCCATTTAGCTGTGTACTTCAGAAGCCCTGTCAGGGCTGCACTAATTGGCTTAGCACTAGGCCAACATGGCCCTATATTCAGTCGAATCATGCCAGTGTGCTGTTCGACTGAATATAATATCGTTGGGCACCTATGCAGTTGCAAGGTGCAGCAAAAATGTTTGCGCTCTGCTCTCTGCATATTTGAATATCTGACCCTATATGCGTTGCTATCTTTTCTTTTGATACATTGTCTCATTTTACAGTTTTGAAAGAGCATGCTAGTGATCACTTGCCCTTGCCTATGTATTTTCACTTTGGGGTATGCAGAGGAACTTTAGCTAATTTGGAGGAAAGAAAAAAGTGATACTAATATGATTATAAGAAATGATAGGAAAATAAAATGGAGAGAAGAAACCACTGAGAAATGCATAAATGTAATTGGGTCAGAAGCAGTAGACACATTTAAGTCACATATTATGCTTGATAATGGTGCAATCAAGCTAAGTGCCTATGAGGGAATGGGTAAACTTTTAAGGGAAGTAATAGACTGTGGAGGAATAATAATACTTCTGAGGACAACTGCAATGTTTTGGTGCATAAGTCACTTTGGCATGATACTGAATGTGTGGAGGTGAAATCGATAATAAATATACTAGGGCTGAAAAGCAGATCTTCTCATTTTTTCCAGTATAGGGGAGCATATCTATAGCACTTGCAAGAGTATGCAAAATTAGTTAAAGCCAAAAAACTGTCTAACCAAATAAAAAAGCCTCTCACACTCACCCCTCAGGCTGACTGACTGTGAATAAAATATGGAGACAATATAAACAAACTAATTTGGAGTATTTATTATGAGCTCCACCTGGGAGCAAAACACCATTGGATGTTTTTATGCAGACAGTGGGAGTGGCACCATTTCATCCTTAAGCCTTTATACTTGATTGTGAGTATGGAACTTATTAAATAGTCCAGCTTTGTTCATATGGTCTCCATATTTCATTTGCAATAAGACTGAGGGTTGAGTGTGTGAGGCTTTTTTTTTTTTTTGGTTAGACTGTTTCTGGTTTGCCTTATGCATCTCTTACTAGGGTGACCCCATTTTGTGTTTGGCCAAAGCCAAAATTTTGCAGTACATATATCAAGAAGGGCTATGGGCACAACAACCAAATGCAGTACAAGAAAAGGATACAAAAACCTTTTGGAGCCTTATAGCTATTGGAAATGTTAATCAAAGGACAAATATTGAGACGATTTCAGTTACCAGCTGTTATAGCAATTATAACAAAGTATATGGGAAGATCACTATTCATTCTTTTCTCCATTTTTCTAAATAACTTCCCTACAGTCTGCACCTCAGCATCCATTCACAAGTATGCTGATGATACAGTACTGTTTGCCTCTGGATCTTCCCCCTCTGATCTGATGGACAGACTCCAACTGGACTTTGACAACATCAAGGGCCGGTTCCATTCAAATCAGTTGGCCCTATATTCAAAGAAGATGGTCTCCATGACTTTTGGATCCAGGCAAAAACTCTCCAGGCTTACAACTGCCCCTTTCTTTCACACCCTTGATGGATCACCCCCTTGAAGATTTCCCATCCTTCAAGTACCTGGGGGTATGGCTAGACCAGCACCTGAACTTTTCAGCTCATGTTGAGGCAATGCACAAAACATTACACTAAAAACTAGGGGCTTTGTGTTGTAACTGTGGGTACATTTTCTTGCCTGCTTGTGGAGCCATATTACAGAGAATGATTCCCCCCATCTTTGACTACAGAAATACAGTATACAACACTGCTCCTACATCTACGCTAGCCAGACTGGACCCACTCTTCCACTCATTCTCCCACTTTGCTCTTGACTGCCCCCTCCTCACCCACCAATGCTCACTCTACTCTGCCCTCTCTCTCTCTCTCTCTCTCTCCCCTCCCTTGAGCCAGATGCCTTACTCACTGCTCCTCCTTCCTGGCCAAACACTGGCTTGGTTCTGTTCCCTTCCATCTCCCCCTCACTCCTCTCATCCTCACCTCTCCTCTCCTCCTATGCCCTATGAAACTCTATCACCTCCTCATTCGTCCACCTATGTCAACTACAGTTGGTCAGGTGGCTTTCTCCCACCATCTCCCTAAACTATGGAACTACCTCCCCCTAACCACCAAATCTGCTACTTCTCTTCACTCTCTCTCCCATCTTCTCCATGAGCTTTACTCGGCCACCTGCAACTGCTTCTGGTTCTTCATTCACTATGCCCCCCATTCCCCTCTTTCCTCTTCCCTCACCCTGACCTATACCCCCCCACATCACTACCTCACCACTCAACCCCTCTCCACCTAATTATTATATCCCACCTATGTACCTCTCTGCATTTGGCTGTAATATGTCTAGGCACTTTGGCCCCTTGCTGGGGGTCTGTTAGGCCTCTCTACAAACAGCTATCCACAACTTGTAAATTCAACTATATATGTAAAATTGTAAATGCTAAATTGTTTATATTGCTATAATCTGCTTGTTTATTATGCTTCCTTCTTCATCTTACTGTATAGTCTACTGCTCCCATTAAGTTATATTTTTGTTGTATTTTCTTCCCCCTTGCTCCTCCTCCCCGACACATCTGGAAATGAGCTTCTATTCAGCTCAGTATGTCTTTCCTGATAAAACTTTTGAAATTCGTAAATAAATTCATAGTAATGAATTAATAATTCTAAATGATTCAACTAACTGGGATGCAGTGAGTCTAGATGAGTTTAAAGATATTATAAGGCAACAACAGAATCATAAAGCCCAGAGGAGTGAATGGCATGCCAGCTGATATTTATCATGTGACTGAGGAATGGTGGGCAGAGTTATTATCGGGGCTGTTTACTAAAGGTAAAAAAGTTTTTGATAGTGCCAGAATGATGGTTCACTGTGGAAATGGTGCCATTTTTTTTAGAAAAGGAGAACAGACCAATCTGTAAGGATATAGATTTATATAACTTCATTGTGCATTTCTGCCAAAATCTATAGTCAACAGATATTAGAAAAAATAGAAGAGTGGGTAACTTGTAATAGTGTGCAATCAGAAAAACAAATTGGTTTCAGGAAGGCAAAAGTACTGTGCAAAATGTTTTTGTATTGGATCAACTAAAAAGAAAATGCATTCTGGAGCAAGGTGGAAGTTTGTATTTTATGTTCTTGGATATAAAAAACATTTTTGATCATGATGATCAGAGTATCCTACTGAATGTATGGAAAGAAGGTTGGATGGATGTAAGGCTAATTGCTATCATTAATATACCTAATAGTGATACTTCTGCCCAGGTTAGATTCTCTAAAGATGGACAGTTGACAGATAAAATTATAGTTGCTAGCGGCATCAAGCAAGGATGTGTCCTCACTCTGATCTTATGTAATATGTACATCAAGAGAATCATAGAGGAACAGGAAGAAACTGGCATTGATACCCCTAAAATTAATCATAGTAAGGTGGATATTATGCTATACACCAGTGATGCGGTTGTCTTCTCCTGAATCCCAGGCCATCTTCAAAGGGCAATAGACAAAACAGACAATGTGATTAATAGCTCAATGTTGTTGAAACTGAGCCTGGGTGTAAACATAACAAAAATTTTAATTTGAGGGAAACAAAAGAGAAATTATAATAACTGGACTATTGGAGATCAGACGCTAGAAATAGTAGTAATGCCTCTACATTAGGAACAAAAACAAAAAAACAAGCAAGGTGCCGCATGAGTGTGTGGGGTGTGAGGTGAAAATAAAACAAAAAGTTAATATTGAAAGCAAGCTGAATGTAGAAAATAGAGTTGTAATCGACTTTTCAACCATAGGTCTTCTTCAGGAATTATCTAAAAAAGAAAAAAAGAAAATTTAGTGGAGATGTAATGGGAAATAAGGGATATATATGTGAGGAAAGAAAACAGGGGGACAAGATAAGAGAAAAAGTGAGGTGAGAGCAAGATAAGAATAGAAGCTAGAAAACAAAAAGGTGATGACAGGGATAAAGAAGCACAGTAGGACTGAAAGAGCTGAGAAGTCTTCAAGCAGGGATTAATTAACAGAGCATAGTAAGATGGTTGAAAGGTGACTAAGGTAGGGAAAAGAGACAAAGACATCTGGAGAAAATGAAAATGAATATGCGCACACAGCCAGATTGCCCATGTGAGGATGCATACAAACATACACACACACCCCCACAGGATGGAACTGTGTGCAGGCATACCCACACATGCAAATGTACCGTGCAAGCATACAAGCAAATATATGAAGGGGGTTGGAGGTAAAATGAACAGACTACAGTGGCAAACCATAAGGTGGCTGAAAGATGTTAGAAAATAAGTCTGTCATTATAACTGGGGGCTGCTGAGAGCCTAAGAGGATGATAAACTTGGTTTCTGTGTGTTTTTTTTTGTTGGAATTTCAGAAATCCTACATAGATACATAGATACATAGATACATAAACAGTGTCGGCAGATAAGGGCCTATGGCCCACCTTGTCTGCCCATTTGAGCTTGTAAGTTCAGTTTGTTTTCCTAGAAGTCTATTTCCCCTTACCCCTGACCTCTAGAATTCCTTTATGTCTATCCCATGCATTCTTAAATCCCGTGATTGTTTCAGTCCCCACCACTTCCTCTGGCAGGGTGTTCCACTTGTCCACCACCCGCTCTGTGAAGAAATTCTTTCTCATGTTTCCTCTGAATCGCCCTCCCTCCAACTTCATCCCATGCCCTCTAGTCCTGAAACATCTTTTCGCTTAAAAATAGTGTTTTCCTGCACCCTGTTCCTCCCTGTAAGATACTTGTATGTCTCTATCATATCCCTCTCTCCCTCCTCTCCTCCAGGGAGCATGTTCAGTTCCTTCAACCTGTCTTCATAGGACTTGTGATGCAACCCATGCACCATCTTTGTTGCCCTCCTGAACCTTCTCTACCCTGTCTATGTCCTTACGTAGGTATGGTCTCCAGAACTGTACACTGTACTCCAGGTGGGGCCTCACTAGTGTCTTGTATAGCGAATTATGACCTCCCTTTTCCTGCTGGTGATGCCCCTGCCTATCACATCCCAGCATCCTATTTGCTTTACCTGATGCCTTGTCACACTGTTTCTACCTTGAGGTCATCAGAGATGACAACCCTCAAGATCCCTTTCCTGCTTGGTGCATGCTATATCCTCACCCCCCAACTGATATATTGTGCCAGGGTTTTGTGCCCCATATGCATTATCTTGCACTTCTTTGCATTGAATTTCAACTGCCAAACCCTTGACCATTCTTCAAGTTTCTGCAGGTCCTTCTCATTCTGTCTCACACTCTGGTGTGTCTACTCTGTTACAGAGCTTTGTGTCATCAGCTTAACAGTGAAATTCTGCCTTCTATATCCTGTGCAATGTCACTGATGAAGATGTTGAATAGGACCGGTCCCAGCACTGATCCCTGTGTACCCACTGGTCACTCTTCCCTCTGTGGAGTGACAGCCATTTACCACCACCCTCTGTGTCCTGCCACCCAGCCAGTTACCTACCCACCACACTACTGTCCTGCCCACACCCATATTCCCCAGTTTGTGTAATAGTCTTCTATGTGGCACAGTGTCAAAGGCCTTGCTGAAGTCCAGATAGGCCATGTCCACTGCCCTCCCCTGATCCACCTCCCTAGTCACCCAGTCAAAAAATTCAATGAGGTTGGTCTGACATGACCTCCCCCTGGTGAAACCATGCTGCCTTGGGTCCTGTAGTCCATTGACAACCAGATGTTCCACCAATCTCTCCTTCAGTAGTGCTTCCATGATCTTTCCCACTACCAGGTGAGGCTGACTGGTCTGTAGTTCCCTCGCTTCCTCTTTGTTCCCACTTTTGTATAAGGGGACTACATCTGCTGTCCTCCAGTCTTGGGTACCTCCTGTTTCCAGTGATTGGCTGAACAGGATAGCCAGAGGTTCAGCCACCACCTCTCTTAGTTCTTTAAGGACCCTGGGTGCACCCCATCTGGCCCCATTGCTTTATCAGCTCTTATTACTTCCAGTTCCTTCAGGACCCTTTCGTAAAGGGACTTGTGTCCATTTCTGCACCATTCTCACCCCTTGTACTCCCTTCAGACCCATTACCCCTCTTCCTTAGTAAAGACTGAGCAGAAATACCTGTTCAATATGTCAGCTTTACTGTTGTCATCCTCCACGCGGCTCCCATCCTCCCCCTTCAGTCTCACTATCCCTCCCTTTGTCCTTCTTTTTTTTTCACTTATGTACCTGTAAAGGTTTGTCCCTTTAACCACTGATTTTGCAATGTGTTCTTCTGTCTGAGCTTTGGCTTCTCTTACTGACTTCCCTGCCTCCCTTGTTTCTCCTGGTACTTCTCCCTATCCCCTTCTGTGTCCTTTTGTATTGCCTGAATGCAATCTTTTGGCTTTCACTTTCTTTGCTACCTCTTTGGAAAACCATAATGGTCTCTTTCTTTTCCTCTTGCTAACCTGTTAATGCATAATTCTGTTGTTCTTATAATCCCCATTTTAAATACTGCCCACTGTTCCTCAATCCCTGATTCCTGTCCCATTCCCCTTAATGCCTCTTTCAAGCATCTCCCCATTTTCCCAAAGTCTGCCCCCTAAAATCCAGGATACGTGTTTTTGTGTGGTTTGGTTCTGCTCTTTCTGTGATTTCAAACCACAATGACTGTAGGTCACTGTTACCCAGGTGCTCCCCACTGTTACCCCCCATCACACTGTCCCTGTTTGTGAGCACAAGGTCCAGTATTGCCTTCTGCCGAGTTGGTTCCATGACCAGTTGCTTGAGGAAGGCACCTGAAGGGAGTCCAGGATAAATCTGTCCTAGTTGATGCTGCTGCTGGGATGCTCCAGTCCACGCTCTGGTATATTGAAGTCTCCAACCAGTACTACCTCACCTTTGTCTGCCATCCTTTGGATGGCTAGCATCAGCTCCCTATCTGTTTCTTCCTCCTGGCTGGTGGTCTATAGACCACACCTGTGCTGGGATGGCTGGCCCCATTTTCCTTTCCAGCTTAACCCACAGTATCTCTCCCCATTTTGTTCCTCCTGGATCTGTGTGGCCCTTATGTCATTTTTCACATACAGTGCCACTCCTCCTCCTGCCTGCTCTGTCTCTTCTGAATATGTTGTAGCCAGGTATGGCCATCTCCCAGTCATGGTTATCATTACACCAGGTTTCAGTGATGGCCACAATGTCCAGGTCTGACTGTACCATGACAGCCTCCAGATCTTCCATCTTGTTGCTAAGGCTCCTGGCATTTGCACACATGGCTTTCCATGATTTGACCTCCTAGACTGCTTCACTGTTCTACTCCAGCCCCTTCCTTGGTTGTCATTTATCCCTGGTTCTCCTTGCTGTCTGCCCTTCTGCTGAATTTTGCCCTTTTCTGCTTATCCACCTTTTGGACACTAATCTCCATCTTTTGCACACTGCTTTGCAGAGATAGCCACTCCTCTGGTTCACTGGTTCCATTACTAGCTGTGGGGTGAGCAAGTAGGTATCATCCTTGCTGGCCTGCCACCCCTTTGCTAGTTTAAATGCTTGTCATGTGGATTTAAACTTATCATTGAGTGCTTGATCCTCTCCGGATGGATGCAGGCCGTCAGGCTTGAACAAACCTCCATCCCTCCAGATGGGTCCCCAGTCACCAATGAATCCAAACCCTTCCTCACAGCACCAGTTCTTCAACCATGAGTTAAAGTTCCTGGTGCATGCACTCCTGTGCTCTCCCTTGCCTCTCACAGGTAGTACTTCTGAGAAAGTGACAGAAGTAGCTACTTGCTTGAGACCCCTCCCCAGCCTGCTGAAGGACACAAACAGAAAGATCACTTACATAACTGGGGATCCTCCATTTACCCTCAATATCACATTGGAGGCAAGCTGTTTCCAAAGCAGCCACTTTTTTATGTCTGGTTTTGGTGCAGAGATGCCTTATCAAAATTTCATAAGTCATGGATTCCTTGGCTTACTTACAAAGCGGTGAAGAATTATAATTAGAATGGGGACTAGATATAAATATACATTAGTTGAGCTGGAGTTAAATTTGGCTGGCCCCCTTCTCTTTTTTTGTGATTTATATAGAATCAAAATTGCTGTGCTATGCTAGATCGAGATTGTTTCCATATACGTAGCTAATTTTTAATGCTGCATAAATACTGCTGATGGTTCTTTGTGTTTGTTTTGTGATTACATCTGCTGTATCGTGTTGTTATTGCACTGGAGATATTTTTAACTTCAATAAAATATGCTTACACGAAAAAAGAAAGATCATTGACTTTATGGTCCCTGGAGGTAAAATGTGACACAATTTTTTTTTTTTAGTCTCTTTATTGCTGACTGCCCTGTAATGATCCCTGAAATGGTTAGTCAGGCATCTGCCAGATTCTCTGATGTAGATAGCTGCACACTTCATACAAAGAATATATCACATTACTGGAAATGCATGAGAACTCCTTGGTAATGTTGAAAACATCAGTGGAACCTTGAATTTCAGTGTATCAAGAAATAAATTTGTAGGTATAACAGCAGGTTTTGCTACAAGCTTTGGTACTGTACCTGGTAGGAAGAAATTGTTTAGAATGTGGAGGTTGCTATGCACCAGGAGATTCAGAAGGTTGGGTGGTCTCTGGTAGGAGGAATTTGCCGGCTCTGTAAAGGAAACTTCAATATTAGGGTCAGTTTGCAGAATAAGAACATGGATAAGAATGGGTAACTTTATTTATCTGGGAGTTACAAGCTCTAATGAATCTGACTGCAATCTATACTTGGAAAGGACTAAACAGAAGCCCAGGCAGACCCTCCTAGCCTTAACAGGTTTAGAAGGATTATACATTTCATTAATTTAAATGCATGAGGGATGCATATCATGAAAAATCTAAAACCTCTATATAATATAGTGCAAGAGTTTGGGGTGTGGAAATAAATGATGATACTTTTGAACCTATATAAAACCTCTTTTTAAGGCTGCTATTAGGACTGCCACAGTTTGTACCAGGGGCTATGTTGAGGCTTGAGACAGGGAGGATTTCTATTGAAACTGCCACCTTGCAAATAACACTTAATTATTGTCCCAGAATTATGGAACATTGTTTCAATATATTGGTTAAGGATTGTATAGAAGAATCTTTTTATTATAAAACTCAAAACATGTCTATTCCTATTTCCCATAATTTGATAAACAAGGCCTTGGTTAAACATAGAAACATAAGTTAAGTTTGGGATGCCAGCTTTGTTCCAGATTCCATTCACTAGTCTGCTCTATAAACATCTGAAAAAAAAAACAGTTTTTACCTGAAAACTATTTACTGTCCAGCAAATTAAATGCACTAGATATGAAATGTTTAGCAAAAATAAGGTTTGGCTTTTCACCATAAATAATGGTGCTTTCTGGACTAGGGATCAATTTATAAATAATCCAAACTGTCCTCTATGTCATGGGTTAAAACATAACATTGTACATCTTATTCTGGAATGTCCCCACCTAAATGATTAAAGAAAGAAATTGCTGGACCAGTTCTTTAAAAAAGGTACTGTGAGTAGTTAGATGGATTACGAACATATGAAAATACCAGCAGAATCAGGCCTCACGGTCTTTTCAGTCTGCTCAAATGCACAGCTAGCACCTTATAATGCTGGATTATGTGACATTATTGCTTTCTACCCTTTTCTATACCTATGCTTTACTCTTTGGTGAAATGGGTTACTGCTGCTAGATATATGGAGAATAATGCACATGCAGGTGTGTGCTATGAGGATTTTTCATACACCCGAAGTGTATGATAATCCATAAAACTTGAGAGCAAAGTTTGAGGGGTTTATGAGATTATCACACACCAAGGGTATGTGAAAAACCCTCATAAGACGAACCTTGTATAGGCATTATTTTTCATAATAACTGGTGTAAGGTTTGGACAGAGACAAAAAATGCAAGCTGTTTTGTGTGAGCAAGCATGTCTCTGAGCAGGCATTGTAGTCACACAAAGTGTGTTTTCTTTGCGTTTCAGTGAAGTGTGAGTGGCAGCAGGAAAACACCATAATATAGATGATAATGCCTGGGTAACAGGGCTTAACCAGAATGTGACCACCTCAAGCAGTTGCCAGGACAACTAAGTAAACTTCAAGAGCGTAGCTCAAGAGGTTTACAGTTGTCATGGCAACCATGAGACATGATTATGTCCATAGTTGACCACCATTACTCAGGCATTGTATTTTATAGTGTATGGAAAAACTAGCCACTGTGGGAAAAAAATACAGTTTTTTTTCAATGTGTATTTGTTCTGCTGCTTGGCTTTGAATGGCTCCTGGTTTGAATATTGAGCAACTGAACTGCTGACATTAGCCACTGAGATTTATACTGCAGCGGGTCTGTAATTGTCTGAATTAAATGTGTGTATTTTGAACGAATGTCCAAGCAGCAGATTATCTTTCCTTTCCAAGAATTTTGACAGGTGATGACATTCTATCCTGTAATCCCATCATTATGAAATAGTTAAGCAAGGTTTACAGCATACTGATGTCATAACGATGGGATTATTAGTTTATAAACTGATTGAAAACAGGGGTTATTAACACTGACCATACATTATAACCCGCCATTGAGTTATTTTTGAATTCAGTGGGTAATTACAGTGTTTTATCAGAACTGGATATCCAGTCATTATAGAGGGTCACCATTTAGTATAAACAGAACAATAGACTGGACATCATTAGTAACAAGGCTGTAATTTCATTAAGGGATTCTGGTACCATCATAAACCATGACTGCAAAGCTTGAGTGATTTATAATGTTACCAGAATCCTGAGATGGAATGCCAAGCCTAGTTATTGCAGGTTTTTTGTCAGTTATTTTCTGTACTATATGCTACACTCCAAACATCCCATCTCATAATGCCACTGACATGATTTTGACAGAATAATAGTATTATGACTCTGTGATGTCAGAGCAATAGTATTATGGGTTTTTGATGTCACTGATTCCCTATGAGAAAAACTGACATCCATATAGTTCATGTGCAAAAAGTACTGTAAATTATATCTAAACATTGTTATACTGTTTTTGTATATTTAAAGTTCTACTGTCTTTGTATGTATGTAACAGTCTTCTGACTGTAACCATGCTTTTATTTTTAATAAAAACTGCATGGAAATTACTTTCCACATGTTTTCCATGTAGTACAGCATCAAAACCCTTGTTGAAACCCTGACTGACTATATCCTCCACACCTCCTGTCCTCCTACATAATTATGCATCAAAGAAGGCAATCAGACTGGTTTGTCAGGATATCGCTTTGTGAAAACAGGTTATATGTAGAGATGCAGTGAAGTTTTACTATGCCGGCAAAGAACATACAAAGTCATCAACTTGGTATTCGAGGAGCATTTCGCGAAATATTCTTCCTATGGCTGAAATTCGCCTTTTCCACTTTGCGTTGTAGCTTCGCGTTGCATTTGCAAGGCAATGTTAGTAAAAAAAAATGGCCTTATCACATGTCTGAGTTTCAGCAGGTCACATGATGGGCAGGAAGGAAGGGAATTAGGCATAAAGTGAGGGAGCTACTTTCACTTTCACTGCAGCCTTGCTAGTAGCAGCAGCAGCAGTAGCTCAGTGTGAGAGAATGAGAAAGAAGAAATCCACAGCCATAGATCCCATTTAGTCTAAGTTGTTTTAAGTACCAGCCAAGACCAGAAAGACTGGAGCACTCAAACCCATTTAAACACCACTCAGGCTCTTCAAAATATATAGCTAAAGTTACTTTTTATTGCATTTAAAATGACATAAATGTCTGACGTGTTTCAGATAAAATCCTTTATCAAACGCCCATTTGGATTTTATCCGAAATGCGACAGGCATTTGCCATTTTAAATGCAATAAAATGTAACTTTAGTTATATATTTTGAAGAGCCTGAGTGGAGTTTAAATGGGTTTGAGTTCTCCAGTCTTTTTGGACTTGGCTGTTAAATTCTATGACAGTTAGAGCACCAGTTGCCCTAGTGCCCACTTTCTTGACAGATTGTTTTAAGTATCTAAACTTTATTTTCAATCACCTTCATCAACCTTCATCACCTAATTTCATTTGAAGTACTCATTTTAAGTATCAGTTTATTTTGTAGTTACAATCAGTCTTTTTCCATATAAGTTTATCTTTTTTCCTATTTATTTTCATAGGTTACTAGCTAAATAACACAATCAAAAATGGAAAGAGGTGCAGCCAATGGGCATTGTGCACCAAGGATGCATGGTGGGAGAGCTTTTAGGCTTAACAGGAGTAATGTTTTTGCTTCAAGTAACCCCCCCCCCAAAAAAATTGTGCAAAGTACAAATGTAGAAGCAGCAACAGCTGCTCTGGATGTTAGCGACACCACCCTTACAGCACAGGTGGTTACCCAACACCCCCAGCAGCAGGAGCAGTCAGAGAAGCAGGAGCAGCAGCCTGAGCAGCAGCAGCAACAGCAACAGCAGCCTGTTGCACCCATCCCTCCACCTGTTTCCACAATAATCAGAAGCCCCTCCACCTCTCGGCAGAGCAGCCTACAACAACTCCCCCCCTCCCCACTGCTAGTGACAGGTCCTCCAAGGAGCTCTCCAATATGTTTTTTCTTCACCACACAGCCAGGTGATGCAAGTGTGGTAAAGTGCAATCTATGTGGGATGCTTGTGAGTCAGGGAAAAAAGGGCAGCCACTTGGGCATGGGTGGGCAATGAACACACCTCACGTTGCACCACCATACCAAGTGGGAGGCTAGGCTGTGGGAGATTAGAAGTGCATTGGTTCCTCCAGAATGGGAGGGTGTACTGCATGAGGGGGCCACAGAGTGACTGCCTGCCAGTAGGAGGAGTGAATGCAAAATGAGCAAGAGGGTGGAGCAATTGACGACACCTGCTGCATCAGGCACTGCAGCAGCCTTAACAACATCCGGACCAGATGTACCAGTTACACAGATGGACCTTGCCATCCTGTGGACTTGTGTTTTTTTTTTTTTTTTTTGTTAAATGTCCGCTTTCCCATTACCAAATTATAAAGATCTGCCACTAGAGGGACCTTAGTTCTTTTTGCAGCGTGATTGAAGTAAAAGGATCTTTCACTGTCAACTATAGACCCCCTCTTATTCATGCTGCCGGCAAAGCCCCTGACCTCTAGCTCTAGCCACCCTATCTGCTGCCTCTCTACTAGCCACTAAAGCAGCCCTCTGGTTAGCAACCCAGTTAAGCCTCTGGCTGACATCCAAGGCACCCAGACACCACTGAGCTGCACCTTTTGCCAGACCTTCCTCTAACCCGAGACCAAGATAACACCACCTTCCAGCACTAACGAATACAAAATGTACATGTGTTTGCACTGTCCCCTTCTAATGTTGGCCTCCTTGACCACCTTGCTACTTGCAACTGACCTATGCACATCAATCTTGGTCACTGACCAGCCAAAGTCCTGCCCCTCACCCACCCCATATGTAAATTTGGACACTACAATCAACGTAAATGTACCTGAACTTACCCTCACCAGTGAAATCCCCCTGGCACTGCTGACCAACTACAAGTGCTGACTCCTTGGACTATTTCTGCACTCCCTCACCCTCCAATCACCCCTCTGCTAGTGCCACCCCCCTGGACTGCCCTCTCCTTGCACTTATTATCCTCTCTGGAGACATAGAAAGGATTCCTGGCCCAGGGAACATCCACATTGACCACACTGATGCCAACTGGTTAAAACACCTTGAGCTGAAAATAGACCACATAAATATCTGCAGCCTCTCATCCAAGCTCCCCGAGCTTGAGGCATGGGTAGCGCTATACAAGCCACAAGTCTTAGGCCTCTCCAAAACCTGGTTAAAGCCCACCCACCCAGACTCCCATTTACAACCACAAGGGTACTCACTCTTGTGCCAGGACAGGCCAGGCAGAAAGAGGGGTGAGTGTGTCACACTGTACGTGCAGGAGCATATTACTGTCACCACCACCAGCTGCTCAACCCCCTCTTCCCAAAGTGAATGGCTTCTCGCCAAATTAACCCTAGGTGCATCTAAGAAAATTGCATTGGCTGCTACTACAACCCACCTTCAGGAAGCATCACAGGGCTTTCCAACATTTTGGATGGCATGGGGGTGCAACCACCCCATGTGATTTGGTCATGATTGGAGACTTCAACCTAAACTGGTTGGATGCCCATGCTCCAGATTATGCTAGCATGCTAAAGGAACACAATCTGGAACAAGTTATCTTCTCTCCCACCAGACACAATGCCTGCTCTCCCAACCATGCCCTCATTGATTGGGTGGCCACAGACCATGCTGTTTTGGTCCTCCAGGCTGGCACAATGGCTGAATCAATCAGCGACCACACCCCAATCTATGTCATATTGTCTTTCAAAATGAACCACCCTCCATACAAGCTCCTAACAGTCAGAATGTTTGACCATCAAGACCCAGCACCAGTCCTCACAGAGGTCTGGGCAGCAAACTTGTCTGCCCTCTACCACCACAACAATATCTCTGATGTGGTCACACTCTTTACCTCCACCCTCAATCGCATCCAGGATACACACTTCCCCCTCAAAACCAGAGGAGTAAGAGGAGGTCACATCCACTGGCTTCCAAGGAACTGCTGGCACAAATGAAAGACCAAGACCATAAGTGGAAGGAATACAAAGCATCCCCTTCCCCTCAACTCTGGAATGTATACGGACAGCTGTGCAACTCCTGCAAACAGACAGCCAAGTTGCTAAAGTGTAAATATTATCTAAATCAACAAATCAACAACCTTGGTAACCTGTGAAATTTCTGGGCCTCCATTGGTTCTCTCCTAAATCCAAAAAATAGCAGGCAGATAACGTAGCTCTTATTCCCCTCTGCTCTCATTTCAGACCCAACTGAGACTGCTAATGCTTTCAACTTAAAATTCAAAGACTTATCCCACTATCTCAGCAAGCACCCCACCCAGTTTTCTCCTGCCCAAAACCACCAATGAAACAGCTTGCCCTCCTCCTCAACCACCACCCTGCCCCCTCCTTTCCACTTTAGGACCATCAGGCATATGGACACTGCCAAGCTACTAAAATCCCTACCAGCCAAAGGAAGCCATGGCAGCGATGGTCTGTACCATGTGTTTCTAAAACTTATCTCTTCTGCAATCATGAAATCACTCACTTTCATTCTTAATCTCACCATTACCACTGCTGCTATTCCCAACTCCTGGAAACATGCTAACATCACACCGATCTTCAAAGCCAGCAATCCCCTCTTCCCTGACAACTACTGACCCATCTCCCTCCTCCCCCACCTGAGCAAGTTGCTTGAAAATTCCATACAATCTCAGCTAACAGAGCACCTGGATAAATACAACCTCCTATGCCCCCTCCAACATGGCTTCCTTAAACAACATAGTACCTCATCTGGCCTGGCTCTCTTTTCTGATCATGTATTAGGAAGTATGGACCAAGGCAAACCCACAGGTGTGGACTTTCTTGATCTGTCAAAAGTGTTTAACCTGGTTGACCACTACCTCCTCCACTCATCTCTGCTTTGCTTTGGCTACTCACCAGTAGCTACTGCCTGGTTCCACAGCTATCTATCAGACAGGACTCAGGCAAGTCTTCCTCTGCTCACTTTTCTGTACTCACTGGAGTTTCCCATGGCTCCATTCTCAAACCACTGCACTTTTCCATGTTGGCTTACAACAAATAATCCATCAATCCATGAGAAGTTTAAATAATAGAACATCAGAATCTGTTTTGGATTTGTTTTTTGTATCACAGGATATGAAAGTAGAGGGCAGTAAGATTCATCCACTGAATTTGGGGGACCATAATCCCATTCAATGTACCCTAATTATGCAGGGATTTCAGGGAGGTAGTAAACAGGATTATTGGGTATGAGTTATGAAGAGATTTAGTGAAAAATCATTTAGGAGTAGCCTCAGTAATTTTGAGTGGACTAGAGTGTATCTGATTCCTGATTTAAACTTAGCTATCCAGGAATTCGCGGGTTCTTTTTTGGATATTGTGCAACAGCATGCTCCCAAGGTTAAAAAGAGTAATAGTGAAAAAGATGTATCCTGGTTAAAAGAGAATTTAAAAACTCAATTACGTATTAGGAATAGGGTATGGAAAAAGTTAAAAGAACTAAATCAGTGGAGGATTGGAATTTGTTTAAATATTGGTGAAATAAATGTAAGAAGGAGACAGTGTTAGCAAAAAAGAAGTATTATCAAAATACTTTTAATAAAATGCAGGACCTAAATAGGTTCTGGAAGAATATTTCTGATTTGAGAAACCCAATAAAACCCAAAAATTCAATTAATCTATTAAATGGGGATAGGTTGGTTGATGATCTATTAAAGGCTGCTAACTTATTGAATTATTATTTTAAGGATTTACCTGATTTGAATATACCTAAATTGAATAATAAAGCAACTAGTCTTAAACAACATAATTTGGTTGCTATCATGACCAATACTAGAGGGTTTAAATTGAGGATGGTTGAAGTAAGAGAAATTGTTAAAGAATTAAAAAGCTTGAAAGTTTCAAAAAGTGGTGGTATGGATGGTATTGCTGCTAGATTCTTGAAGATTAGTGCTGATATAATTTCCTCAATAATTACATACTTTTATAATTGGAGTATAAATTCTTCTTTGGTGCCTGAAATTTGGAAAATGGTGAAAATTATCCCTATATATAAAGGTGGAGACAGTATATCCCCCTCTAATTACAGACCAATAACCCTACTCCCCATTCTTTTGAAGGTGTTGGAGAAGCTGGTGAATTACCAGCTTGGCCAGTACCTTGAGCTAGAGGGGATTATAACCAAATTCCAACATGGCTTTACAGAGGGGAGGTCCATGAGCACCACCCTAATTGACTTCAACAATCTGGTGGCAACATCTTTAAACTAGGGTAGGAGCACTGGGGTGGTATTTATGGACCTCAGTAAGGCCTTTGATTTGGTACAGCATGAGATTCTGCTACAGAGATTATCAGATATAGGGGTCCAGCAAGAGACCCTGATGTGGTTTGAGTCCTACCTCGCAGAACATAAGCAATGTGTACTGTGTGGGGCAGCTGTCTCCGGTCTGGTGGATACAGATAGAGGTATACCACAGGGCTCCATATTGGGCCCTGTGTTATTTAACATCTATGTAAATAGTCTTGTAACCAAGATGACAAATACTGAGATCAGGCTCTATGCAAATGACACTATTCTTGTGGCATCTGCAAATAATCCTGAGGACCTGAGACTGCGGCTCCTGGCAGATTTCTCCAGTATGGAGACATGGATGAGGGACTCTAGTCTATTAAAAAGTAAAAAAGACACAACGTATGATATTTTCTGTTGGTACTCAAGCAAATAAGAATGTTTTAAATTTACAAATAAGATTTTCTGATGGAACAATGGCTCAGAATGTGACTACCTATAAATATTTAGGAGTCTTTGTTGACTCCCGGTTGACTTTTTCAGAACATATCTTGTCACAAATTAAGAAAGTTAGTCAAAGATTGGGAGCCCTCCGAGGATATCTGGATGTTTGTCTAGAGATGTTAGAACAAGACTGGTAAAACAATTATTATTGCCCATACTGGAATATGGATCTCCACTTTCCACGCACTCAAATCAGAAGGCTTTGGCCAGAATGGATCAACTGTATTTTAGAATGGGGAAGTATGTATTAAAAAAAAGGTATGGGGTATATCATTGTCTATTTTTTCAAGAATTAGATTGGCTACATCCAGTGGCATGGAGGGAGTATTTGTGGTCCATGGTTTGTCATGGACTAATTTACCCAAAAAACAAACCACATCCATTGATACATCTGGTCCAATTGGAAACAGATCCATTATATACATTTAAGTTAAGGAACTCATCTGTAAAGGTACCTACGAATAGAATTACATATAGGATGGGGGATATGACACTCCAGAACAGTCTGGCTATAAAATGCAATAAATTACCCCTCAAAGTAACTGAAATTGCTGATTTGCACCAATTTAAACTCATGTTGCACAATTTTTTGAAGGTACAGTGTCAATGTTTTAGATAATTTGCTTTGTTTTCAGATGTTTTTCATTATGTCTTTTCTATGCAATATTTACTGTATGTATTTTTATTTCTCTTATTTTCTTTTTCATGATTTTGTATTTGTCTTATTGTTATAGAAGTTGCAACCTTTTTAAGAAAACCACAGGAATTTGTTGTAAATGGGGTTCCTTTTCCACAACAAATCAACCTGTATAAAAATAAAGTTATTCATGCAATATGTAAACAGAAGACAAACAGGGTAACCCTCTTGTCTGTTTTGGGTCTGAGCCACGACCAGTCTCAAGTCCTGGGGTCATATATGAACCATTTTTCACTAGCACATCCAGGTAACAGGTTCAAATATCATACCTTCTTTGGGAATGCAGTGCAATACTTAATCCAGCAGGCACATCACCTGGTTCACAATCCCCCCTTCTGATTCAGTTGAGACCTTGGTATTTTTCTTACCTTAGTGCATATGGTAACTCACTGTAAGAACTATCAACACCATTCCAGCATTCACTCCAAAATGAGAAAAAGGCTCGGGCAGGATTTCAAGGAAAATCAGGTTTACTAGAATTTAAAATAGTAAATAAAATACAAAACACAGAACACTTAACATTAATGGTACAGTCGAATAAAGAAAAGGAAATTACAGAAACCAAATGCCTTTTTACTAAGTAACTGATCCTACCCCAGTGCTGAAATTACCTAACTTTGGTAGAAGTGCTTCTTAAGAGTCCAGAAGTAAAAGCGTTTCTTCAAAGTCCAAACACAAGTATATATTGTTTCCTCTGCAGCTTGACAGTCATGAGGGGAAAAGGGTCCCACCCAGCCTGTGAGGTCACAGCTCTGTGGTGATGCTGGCCATGAGGTCACTCACATTCCTGCATACCAAATTAGTCATATGCATTTGCAAATTGATAAGCATCCCACTTAAAAAAAAATATATATATATATACTGTATATATATTTATATACTTTTTAATTAGTGAGCCTGACAGAACAGGATTTATGACAGGCCAGAATTACCCTTTTGATCTTCAGAAGGACATCCTGAAAGCTATTTCTCCTATTTGTGTGAGGATTTTCTCAGGTATCTGTCAGAAGTTGCTTTCCTCCTGATGGGTCATAAAATGCAATATGTTATGGCCAGTTCTCTAGATTCGAAGTAAATGGTGGTTTTACAACCTGTTACAACCTGGTGTCTAAAGGAAGTGCTTAATTAGATTTTTCACTGGGTTAGGGATACTACAGATCCCATTTTTTCTCTCTGTTCAAAAATACCATGTGGCTTTGCTGCTTGGCCTGTGTTTCTAAGCAGAAGTCTAAACATGCATTTATCAAAAATATAATACAAATAATAACAAGCAGATAGCTATCGTCACAGCTTATGTATATACTGATACAGCATTACCTGTCTACCCTGTCTTCATATTATCATTGCATTACTACTGTTCTGTATCTCTACCCTCACTGCCAGCTGTTGGGCATGCACAAATTGTATCTGTAATTGACTGTTTGTACCTGTACCTATTTTTTGCCACGGTCCTCTGGATCAGTGCACCTACCTGGTCACCAAAGACATACATACATACATTCATACATACATACATACATACATACATACATACATACATACATAAATAAATAAGTTAAGTCCATGCAAAAGGGTCTTACAAAAACATACCTGGACCTCAAAACAGTGCTTAATAACCAAGAGAAGGAGCTTGATAACCAAGAGAAGATACTTAATATTCTAGGTGAGCTCAGTGGTAGACACCATTAGTTTCATTTTTTTGTATTAGTTTGTTTTGCTTTCTTTACATGCAGCAGCTGTTTTTTCTTGATTTTTCTTCACCCCCCAAAAAAAGAGTAACCCCCTAAAAAGTCTGAAAAAACACACCAAATAAAAAGGTTTATAAAACTTACCACCAAAGAAATGCTGTTCTCCGTATTTCTTCTTTTCCTACTTAGTAATCTGTTCTTTTCTCTACACAAAAACTAAATAAGTGTTTTTTTTTTCATTACTGTTTCCTTCCTGTTCTATGTTCCTTATCCTTCTCTAATCTTTTTTTTGTACTGTGGTTCAGTTTATTAGTCCACCCCAAAATAATAGAAACACATGAAAATCCCCTAAAATGAAAAAAAAAAATCAAAAAATGTCCTGTCATGATGTAGCAGTCTGCTACTGCTAGCCTGTTACATCATGCAGCATGTGGTACTATGTTTGAGAGTGTGTACCTACAAATGTAGAAGTGTAAGAGTAGTGTTGAAGATGTCCCAACTCTCCAACAAACAATAATTATGGTTTGACTGTCATTCATGAAAATTTCTTTTGATATGCATAAATGTGAATTCCTGGACCCAGACTGTCAGAAGCTGAAGTCACACTGCTAAGTGAGGCTATTGCAGTGCTGCGCAACTGTCCAGAGAAGTCGAGAATAACCACATGGAAAAAGTTTTCAAATGAGTGCAACATATTTCTGGCCATACTCCTGAAAGTTTACCCAGAGAGAGACACAAATGTGTGTATAATTGTCCCATGTGAAAAACTGCCTTGATGCTGTGTGCAACTGTCCAGAGAAGTCACGAATAACCACATGAAAAAGTTTTCCAATAAATGCACCATATTTCTGGCTGTACTCCTGAAAGTTTGCCCAGAAAGATACACATGTGTATAATTGTCCCAAGTGAAAAACTGCCTTAATGCACAATCTTCATGATGGTGCTGCTGTTGATAAAATACAGGAAAAAACAGGATGAGAATGAAAAGTCAACATCTTGTGTTGATAAATGAGAAGTCTGACTATACATAATGAGAGGTTTCAATGACAGCTTCAACATCTGGAATTCATAATTACTGGTGTTTGTGCTGCCGCTACTGCTGCTGCTGATGATGATGATTTTTGACAACACTGAGACAGTGATGAGAAGTCCTCTATCTTTCTAGACATGGTAAAGTGTGTTGCCGATACCCCAAGATGACCCCAGTTTGAAGTAAAATAATTTTCTATGAATGTCTGCTGCTGGAGGTGACTGATAGATGCTGCCCCTTGTGGCTGTAGTCATACTACCAATGGTAAGTTATTCTAATTTTCAGTGTCGTATTTGGTGACACTGTTATTTAAACTTGAAGTCATCTTCTTTGTTGCTGTATTGTAAGCAGTCTGTCTTGTTGTTTCCTTGCAGGGAACTATCATACATACTGACTTTCTGCTGGAGGGATGTGTTGGCCATGATGCTTTTCATTTGCACTACTGATGTACTGTCTAGTATGGGAAGGTACATTTATTTATTTATTTATCTATTTTTTTGGAGTTGGGTTGGTCATTCATTTCTAACCGTTTTTTCAGTACTGGTTTTTTTTCTCTTCCTTTTACATTTTCAGGTCGTATCACCATCACCAGAGTGATGAAACCGTGCTGCTGCATATGGGTTCCAGCTGTGTCTCCTTGGTGAATTCTGCCATATTTCTAATCATAGAAAGTAAGTATTTTTTTTTGGTGCAGTGTATCATTTCTAAGCACTTTTCCTTAATGTGTTTTTTCCTTTTAAGGTGTTATCACCACAGTGTTTAAAACATGCTGCTGCATCTGTCCAAGCCTGTGTCTTTATGGCTAATTCTGCACATTTTATGATCATGGATGATAAGTATTTCTTTTGGTGGGTGGCTGCACTGTAAATTAGTTTTTCATCATGCTGTTTTATTTTCTGTTGCCATTCTTTCAGGTACTTTTCATCACTTCACTTTATCTGCAGTGTTGTCTGTCTGGAGATTATAAGATACCAACTGATGTATTAATACAGCCTGATGAGTCCACACTGCATACTCCACAGCACATCTATGTGACCTGAGAAGAGAAGAGAAGAACATATTATTTAAACTTCATTCAAGTACCCAGTGTGGTGCTGCCTGCCTGTTATTATATCCACCATCAGCTCCACATCAGACTAGTAACCACCTGTGTAGAAAAAAAAAAGGTTATTTCCCCACACTGGACCACTGTGGTACACTCAAATAACAGACATTTTAGACTCCATGCCTTACTAACTACACCTGTCAGATGTGTAGAAAAAAGAGATATTACGTGGCCTGTATTTGCCCACAGTTGAATACCTCCCACATGTAAAAAGGGGGAACAAAACATGAGAATAAAATAAAAAGAAAATAAAGAAAAAAGCAAAAAATCATAAGCATACTTACCTGTAGATAACATAAATTAAGTAGCCACACTACAACACTGTTGCAGATGCACTGAAAGGAGTTTGTAAACCTTCCATCTTACTTAGTACACTTGTCACCTGTGAATAATAACATAAATTATGTGGCCTCTATTTGCCCATAGTGGCATAATGTGCAGTTGTGGAAAAAGGAAAAAAAAAACAATAACAACAAAATTCAAGGAACCTACACAGAAAATCAGAATGATGCTTACTGATAAATAACTGATGTTGCGGTAAAGGCTGTTAACTGTCTGATGCTGCAGTGATGCTATCGACAGCCAGGCTGTAGCAATACCTGCAGGGAAAGAAAAATACAGAAAGACTGACATTGGAACATATTTCTCACTGTGGTAGACGTACTTTACCCTTACTGTTTTCTCATGTCATGTGTTTAATCTCATGCAACTGTATGTGACAACATTCATCGACCACAACAAATTAAGTACATGAAAACATAGTCCAGCCTTAATGATGGGAGTCACCATTATTAATTATCACCACCTCATTTGTAACTAAACAATTGAAATAATCAGTGCAAATTTAGCAGCCAGTCTATCATGAACATGCAGATAATTATGACAAAAACAAAATGTATTCACAAGGTACTGTAGTACATTAGTGGCAGACTAATAAATAATGGCAATTCCATGGACATGAACTTAACATGGCAGCATGAACTTCAGGACCCTGACATACTTCAGGTGCATGGTTGTAATATACAGACAGTCAGGCACTGGTAAGCAGCAGCTAAGTTAATAGACTGCTAAGGATTCTTTGCAGTTGCAGAAGCTATGCAAGCAGAAAAATATCCACACTTGTTGGTGTTTGTCACACTGGCAGCCACATTTGGAACAAGTGGACACTTGGCAGGCATTTCTTACAGTGGCACGTGCAGAACAATCATACAGTTACTTTCCAGCTGGATGTCATTTGTAGCATTTTCATTATCTCTGCAAGCAGGCTCGCTGGCTGTGGTGTCTTATAATTGGCAATGGCAGGATCAATCTCTCTCTCTCTTGCTCAACAAGCAGCCTGGCTGACTATGGTGTCTTATACTGGGCAATGGCAGCAGTTATCTCTCTCTCTCTCTCTCTCTCTCAGCAATCAGGCTGATTGGCTGTGGTAACATATATTGCAATGGCAGGATCTGTCTCTCTCTCTCTCTCTCTCTTTCTCTCTCTCTCTCTCTCTCTGTCAACATGCAGGCTGGCTAACTGTGGTGTCATACTGGGCAATGGTAGCAGTTCTCTCTCCCTCAGCAGACAGACTGACTGGCTGTGGTGTCATATTTGGCAATGGCAGAATTTCTCTCAACAAGCAGGCTGGTTGACTGTGGTGTCCTATATTGGGCAATGGTAGGAGTTTTCTCTCTCTCTTTCAGCAATCTGCCTGGATCTGGTGGCTTATACATTGTAGTGTCAGAATCTCTATCAATAAGCATGCTGGCATTGGCTACAAAGTGAGATGTATTTATATGAATAATGACTGAGCACATTCTGGGAACTGTTGGCAAAAGCAAAGAAGGTAAAAAAATAATGAAATATCATTATAAAAGTTAGAAGAGGAAGAATGACTTTTATGAAAATGCCTTTATGCACTGCCACCAATGTCCTCATCCTCATCAATGAGGAAACAGCCCTCACAGTTCTCCAGGCTGGAGTTGTCCCCACTTGGGAATTCTTTTTCCATGAGCACATATTCAACCTCAAAGGAACTCAGTTTGCTGCTACCACCATGATGGTCTGCTTCACCCTCATCAGCACCGCCTTCATCATGGTTGGGTGCAAACACAGATGTGCTTATCCTGGGTGGAATGTGCCCGTTATTCATTTTTATAAATGTCAGCACGCCCACATTTGTAGGTGATAGTTTAGTATGCTGGTCCCTCACAATGGCCCCTGCTGAACTAAATACCCTCTTCACACTTACACTAGAGGGTGGGTAGCTGAAGTATTTCAGGGCTATTGATGTCAGCACTAGCCATTCATTCACCTTGCCACTACAGTACACCAGAGGATCCTCCAATATGGTCAGATGGCTGTTTTCTGTCAAATAGGCCTCTACCATGCTCTGTGTTGCACACAGACCTGATGACTTGATGACTCAGAGTCAAAAGCCTGCCACCCCCCTCCAGGTCACAGATTCCAACTTGTGACAAGGCACCCCAAAGTGGATTTATGGGCAAATGTCCACCTGAGACCAGTCCTTGTTTTTCAGCCAACTTAATAGAGGTGTTGTGAACACCATGGCCTTCATCCTGAATATGTTTTGGGTTGCAGAACTTTGCCCATGACGTCTGTGCCCCATGAACCAATCTGTCCAGCTGATCAGTGAGATTTTGCACCTGATCATGCCCCCTCCTCAAGTGTGGATGATATGCCACATTTGTAGCATGGGTCCAGCATTGTGGCTATTCTAAATTCAGGAGATTTCTGAATGCTTCAGATGTGGCTATTGCTGTCTATTATTTGAAGTATGTGTTTGAGTAATGGACAGCTTGACATATCCATGCCCACATTTAGGCTAGGCTGGAGATTCAGCAAGGTCTGCCTAAGCACCCATAGCAGTGGGATGGCTTGACTAAAAAGATGTAGTGTCCCAGCTCACTGCCTATGTGGCATACTCAAAGGGCCTCAGAATAAGGATTATGGAATCCATGAGCTGCCACTGCTGAGTAGTCAGAGACATTGATGCTCCTCAATTATCATGGTTTGTGTGCATCACCAGGTATTCTGAGATTGCTTTGTACTGTTTGTGCAAGCACTCTGCCATGTACACAATGGAGTTCCATCTTATGACAACTTCAAGCTTGAGGTGGTGCTGAAGGAGGCTGTTTTGGATCTGCAGCTGTCTAAGTTAGTCGTGGGCCTTTCCCAAATGGGAAAAGTGGGCACAGATGAGACGAGCAACAGTCAACATTTTCTTGATTTCTGGGTATTGCAGAAACTAATGTACTACAAGACTGAGACAGTGTGCCATCTAGGGAACCCTCACAAACTCACCATTGCTGATACATTTCACCACATCTGAACCATTATTGCTTGCTATAAAGCCAACTTTCAGGGACAGTGGGTACAGCCACACATCTGTCTCTGTCAGGAGTAGTTCTAACATGTTTTCACCTGTATTCAACCCTGCTACACTCCTCACTGCAAGCGTGGCATGCTGTTGAATACCAGGAAGGTTGCTACCACCACAGTCTTGGTGATTACAGTTCTTTCCCATCTCAGCATCAAAGACTACCACAGGTAGCTATGCCCAGTGGGCTGTAATACATAAAGAAGAGCTACCCACTGTTTTTCCACTTTTTCACATATCCATACTGAAGTGATGTATGGTGATGCAGAATGCTGACGGGCATGTCTTAATGTCTTACTCAGAGTCCTATATAACTCTAGGACAGCATGGGAGCCAAAATATGTCCTGGATGGTATCTTCCACTTTGGAGAGGTGCGGGCCACAAAGTGTCAGAACCCTGCATTCTCCACAAATGAGAATGACAACAGGTTAATTGTAAGCATTTCTGCAGTGGCGGTATTGAGTTCACGTGCAACTGCATGATTCAGCAGGTATTTACTGTGGCGCTCAAACAGGGTCTGCAATGTATGTTGCATTGTTCAGGGTTTTGCTCTGGATGTGCCAAAAACCTGTGCTCTGTGAACTGCATGGATGGGATAGCTTTGAGCTGTGGTGGGTGTACAGGTGACAATCCAATGAATGATGTTATTTTACATTTTTTAAGGACTGTGGCTGATGTACTAGAATGACTACATTGGCTTGAAATACTGACACCACAACTGCTACTCTGAATGTTACTTGAACATTCTAAGTCATCCTCCTCCTCATGCCTGTAGTAATCCTCTGGGGTTACTTCACAACTTTTCCCTGCATTGCTACTTACAGTGAATTGGGAAGGGGATACCTTTCTCGATAAGGTTGATAAAGGAGAACGGCACACTACAGCATCAGTTTTCCTCTGGTGCTGAGTCCAGAGTGCCAGATGCCTGGTCTTGAGGTGAGTATGCTGGCCCCCAGTGCCAAGGTGGCTACCCTTTTTCCCAACCCTCACACATGCTTGGCATAGCTAGCAGATGGCCACTGTTTCATCCTTTTCATCTTGAATGAAAAAAATCCAAAACTCATAATTTTGCTGCCCTAGATTTCACATGACAGCAGTGCTGCACAGGGAACTGCAATATTTGAGAGGTTGAAATGAGAGGTCTGAAGCATAACTTCTGGTGTGATGCAACCTTTGACTTGGACTCATCATCACAATCTATTACTATGACTCCGAGATCCTCCACAGATGCAGTTACAGCAGAAGAACTTGGGTGGGGGGTGGTTACCAATGACCTGTTCCCCTACTTCCACCCTAATTTTCTTTTTCCAGGTTCCCATATGGGGTCGCTATCATCATCATCCACACCTTCACTTATGAAGCTATCCTCTGGAGTTATGACAACATCCTCCTCCCCCTGATAATCCACACTTTTTGCATCACCCTATGTTTTTTTTGATGCCCTAACATCGGGATCTGTAGAAACATAACACTGTGACTCATTCTCAGGCTGTTGTTAGGGTATTTCAGGGACATCAACTACCCTCAAGTCTTGTGACTCACCCACATTCCCACATGATAACTTTTCATGGGTTGTTGCAATACTGCTCCTGTTGCCCACCATGCAATCACTCTCTTCCCTGCCAGCACCAGCATCACACACTAGCATTGATGCCACTGATTTGGTGGAGAAAAACGTATCCCCACTAATGCCTGTACTTGCAGGAACTATGTCCTTTCCCTTATGCTGCTTATTACTAGTACTATGACCAGCCTTAACAGTGCTAGCCCTTGATGAACCTGCCTCATCACAACTTGGACTGCTGCCCTTTGGAAGCACACAAGCAAGTGTCTCAGCAGCATCACCACAGCCAGAAACAGCTTTGCAAGACCGTCTCTTCACAGGCATTTTCTTATACTACACAGACAATCACGAAAAAGAGAAACATGTGCACTACTCAAAAAAATTGTTTCCCTTTTTCTGGGGACACAACTTCAAAAGAATACACAACGAGACAGCACAATGGAAGACATACAGCAATAATTTATTTTTTATTATTCTTTTGTTTACACGCTGAAATGTGTACAGGATAGAGATTATTCAAGGTTCTCTGAAGAAACACACAATAATATTACAGTAACAGTAATTTAAACAGCCAGTAGAGAAAGACTTAACAGAAAGGTTATATTTATTCTGTTTTTGGTGGGTTGGAGGCAAAACCACAAGAGAGACTTAATGATTGAAATAGGTGCAATAAAGCAAGACAGCACAGGCAATGCACAAGACCTTAACCAAACAGTTCACAAATCCAACAGTGGAACAACACTACCTTCTTTGGGGGTACAGCAGTAACTAGCTAGCAGCAGGAAATAGTAAACAAAAGGATTCCAAAATTAACACTATGGCTCTGACTCTGATGCAAGAACCTGCCTATGCCTTGCTGCTTGTACACAGAATAAAGGTACCTCACAGAAAGTTTTACACTTCAGTACAATAAACTGCACTGTTCAACACAAAGAAAGCACCAAATGCACAGCAGACAGCACAAAACAATCAAAAATCACAACTAGTATTACTGTACTGTGTGTACACAACTGAAGAAAGCACTGCTGCACACTAGCCTGCAACAGTTGACAACACTGCCTTTCAGACTGTGGTTTGCGGAGCTCAAGCAGAAATCCTCTCCTCCCCTGAAGCACACTTCTGAACTGTCTCTCTCAATACAGACACTGAAAGTACTAAATTAAGACACAAAATTAACACAGAATCAATAAATAATCAATGATACAGACACACAAGGAAATAGGACACTGAATGGACTAAACACTATATATGAGCACTTTATATGCTCCTGCCCTAGACAGGGTGTTGCTCCTAATCCCAGTTTTGACCTACCTTTGACCTTCCACCCTTCTCAGCAGTGAGTATTACACAGAAGTGAACAGTTGCCTTGCCCTAGTCAACAGGCAGAATCCCCTGAGGATGCCTGCTGATGTCTACAATGCCAGTTACCTGTTCCACTCCTTCACTGGAACACAAGCATGTGGGACATGTTGGAAGTGGTTGCTTTTATGCAGAACTTATTCACTTCCAGGTGGCATGCTAGTGACTGTGGGAGGTCATCTATCAAGTATCTGAGGCCCCAGGCCAGGCAATTAGCACCCCTTCCCCAAACTGCAGGGAGACACCCTCTCTAGTTGTGGTTGAGGGACTACAGGAGGAACTGCACTAACAACCAAATTTCTACATTTGCAGCTTTTTTCACACAGTAACAGCCTCTTAACAGGACTCCAAGGGGGCATTAGGAACTAGCACAGAACAGGCAGGATGAGGAGCTGGAGTGTGGGTTAACTGATTGTTTTCTATTGCAGGGAAATACCTCTCCTGGATAGCAACTGGCTTCATGGTCTGACGCAGGAAAGGGGAAGAGCACCCTAACAACACAGCTAGTGATCCTGGTAATCTTGTTATTGGTCCCCTGAACATGAGGAGCTCTCATTCAAAGATGGGAAATGCCTAAAAGAAAGGGGTAAAAAAATGTGGTCAATTTAAAGGTTGGTGTACAGACTAAGATTAGGAGCAGGGACTAAGAGGTAAATTCATCAGGTGACACTGAAGTTATTG
The DNA here is from genome assembly GCA_016271365.2 of Neoceratodus forsteri. Lineage (NCBI taxonomy): Eukaryota > Metazoa > Chordata > Ceratodontiformes > Ceratodontidae > Neoceratodus > Neoceratodus forsteri. The sequence continues at coordinate 503,685,847 of CM057459.1, forward strand.
GGCACAGTACTTTACAAAAGGGCACCTTTAGAGCAAATAGGGTAGCAACAGGCAGACAAGAAAGAGAACAATCCTGGTGGCTTACGTTTAATTACTTTTCTCTGGTGGTCCAGTGGGCACTAAGCGGCATGAGAGACCACACGTTCTGACCCAGGATGTTGCAGTTGTGTGACAGGAAGGGTGGCATGAACAGAAAAGAAGCTCATTCATTATACCAGCTGATTGTCTCCTGGGCTCCTTCCATGCCACCATCCTTGAGTTCACCCTCTTTGCTGCTGAAAGCTGTTGTGCCCAACTGGGAAGTTGCCTGCCTCCCCATGGAGACATGTAGGAAGACACATGTACCCACCCACATCATGGTGACACTGGTGGAACCCACTAATGAGCAATTAAGAGACCCAAGGGAGTTATGTGGTAGATTGTGGCTGCAAAGAGTGAGTCATGCAGGTAAATATGGAGCAGAGTGCTGATTGCGTGAATCAAGCAAAATAAAAAGATTATACAAACAAAAAGGCTGCAGCTCAGATACTCTCATAACCCCAAGTCATGTTCTCTGCCCCAATCAGCTGATCAAACCATCCCTACCCAACACTCCGTATTCAAGAGATATGACTTCCAAGCCTAGAGAAAGGGGCACCTGCAAGATGCTGAGAGACTTCCAGCCTGCAAGCTGCAAGAGCCTGGCAAAAGAGAGGTCATCCAATCCTCCTGTCTGCACCTCAGCTAAAGCTACTGCACAAATTAAATCTACTTTTCTGCACCTGATGATGACTTCTAAACCATGAGTAGGCAGAATCATCTCTGCCAACCTGATAGAAGGGGACTATAAATAGTTAAAGATGTGATTGCCAAGTTTTCAGTATCTGAAGCCCAAGCTATCACAGTGAGGAATTACCTGTTGCTACAGAGATAAAGCTTAAAGAATGCATAGGCTAATTTTATTTTTTTTAAGAATCCCAATGCTGGCCAACCAGCTGCAACATTATCAGACCTGCAACTTACTAATTTACTACTGGGTACCCAGAGGTTTAGAATTGAGTGGTTCTGTAATGTACTTGGGACTGGTACCAGTTTGGGCATATAATATGTGTTTTACCACCTAATGCAGTTAGATAGTTAGATAGAAGCTGTACTGAATCTATCAGAAGGTTGGTGGGTGGCCAGTGTTGATTACTGTTTGAATTTAAAATGCAGAATGATTATTTTTTCATTGCAGATCACCATAACAAAATGTAACTGTAACCCCTAGATGGTGCTATCCTATGGGATACTAACCCTGCCTGAGTGACTATGCACAGGTTGAGGGGCCTGAGCTCAGTGAACAGGTGCCTCCACCTGGATGAATGGTTTTGGGGTAGCGTAGCTGCTGTTGGTATAGCCCTCCAGGATGCTATAACCACCCATCAACCCTTCTAGTGGCCTAAACAGTTCTGCAACAGAACATTCACATTTACCATATGACAGTAATGATATGCTCACACTCCTTGCCCTTGCTGCCAGCGTTGGACCTTCTGCAACTGCCCTGGAGATCCCCTTAAAAATAAGACCAGTGATGAAACAATACAATGGCAGTATTGCATCCCCACCAAGAAGGTACACACTAGCCAGGTAAAACGTGAAATACCACAATCTGATTTATTCATGGGGATGTGAACAAGGGTTGGGCTTGAATTTAGCAGCTGATTAACAGATCTGCTTAAATTCAGGCTGAATAAGCATGCACAATGAGTCCCTTTAAGACAGTCCTCACAACCCTGGGTACCCAGTATGTTACAAAGGCTAGCCTGAAGCATTGCCCTGGGGTAGGCCAGAGTTACAGCTGTTGTTGGAGCCCTTAGGAATGAAAACAATTAACATGCACTCAACCCAAATATTTGTATTCCAGTGCCAGATGTCTCAGTCCTTTGCAATAAACCCAAACAAGAATATCAGATGACACACAAATGATTTTAGCTTTTGTTACAGGCAGCTACCCTGTTTTACCCTCATGCTACCCAGACGAGGATGCAGGACAGCTGAGATGAAGATCTCGAGGTGTTGTACTGGACTGCCAGGGGAAGCAGGGCCTAAACAATTTACCTCCTGGTGGCCGATACCTGTTCTGTGGTGATGAACAGGGGGCCAGTTCCCCCAGTGGGTCTTTCACCAAGAATGTCTCTGAATTGGGAGCAGCAGCCTAGGTTGAGATGACAGGGTTCGGGCAGAGCAGGCAGTTCAGATAAAGTCTGTGATGAAGTGCTGGAACAATCTCCAGCTTGCATGACAGAACTCGCTGTGGGGCACCAAACCATGACCCACGAAACACATTCAGCACACTTGTAACACAAAGTATTTTGCCACAGTTTGGATAAAGTCTGTTTGCAAATCACACTGTCTCTGTACAAATCTCTCAATCTGAGGCTCACTTCAGTTCTCAGCTGACACACAAATGATTGTAGCTTTTGTTGCAGGAAGCTACCCTGTTTAGTACTTATGCTACCAAGACCAGGATGCAGGACAGGCGAGATGAAGATCACATGGGATTGTACTGCATTGGCAGGAGAAGCAGGGCTTACACGACTCACCTCCTGGTGGTTACTACCTGTTTGGTAGTGTTGAGCAGGGTGCCGAATCCCCGAGTGGGTCTTTCGCTGAGAATGTCTCTGAATCGGGAGCAGCAGCCTAGGCCGAGATGACAGGGCCCAAGCGGTGCAGGCAGTTTGGATGAAGTCCATGATGAAGTGCTGGAACAGCCTCCAGCTGGCGTAACAGAACTCGCCATGGGGAACCAGATTGCGACACATGAAACACATTCAGCACACTTATAACACTTAAAGTATTTTGCCACAGCTTGGATAAAGTCCATTTACAAACTGCAGCTTCTCTGTACGAACCTTTCTGTCTGAGGCTCACTTTGGTACTCAGTGGGCCAATTGCTTCAGGAGCAAGTCTTTGGTCCTCTTGCAGGCTGCAATAATGCACTTTTTCTCTTCAGATACAGGTCACTTTTCAGTAATTGGATAAATCCAACTTTCACACTCTAGGCAATACTTCATACTAGAAGATGTGGCAGGTAGGGCAGCATAGTCTTCCCATCGATTCTCCTTAGGCCCTAAGCTGGAGTAGCTGCTCGATGGCTTGATCTGTTCACTCTTCAAACTTCAACTCACGACTGACACTCTGATTCATCAGTTCTGGGGATTTCCCATGATCCAAAAGGTTTGGTTGGCTGAGGGGACTGTCTATCACAGAAGGTGCTCCCCCCTCCAGGTCCATTTAGGTGCTAAACCCTTAAAACTACTATTCATACAGAATTTCAATCCCCTCAAGACCTCTGGGGACAGTCTTCATTTTAGGTCCCCTGAGGTTCAATTGGTCCAACACTGGTAGTCCAGAACCAAAATGGTGGCTCTTATGCAAAAGTTCAAGCTGCAATGGAAAGTAGGTTAGACTAACTCCTATATTATTATTATTGCAGCAGATAAATAGTAAATAATCACTTTCCCTAACAGAGCTCCCTCAGCACAAATAGCGACTGAAGAATAGAGCTGAAATATGGACTGCCTGGCTGATCACGATCCTTAAATCACTCAGACCCAGCCCAGACTAATTTTCTCACACAGCACAGTTGTTCTCTTAAAGAGACAGGCACAAAGGCTTGCTGGAGCGCTATCATGCAGACAGATAAAATTACTGCAGACACAGGACACTATCCTGACAGTGGGCATTAGGCAGCCCAGAAAGATATTATAGGAATCCCTATTTGTAGGGGGGTTACATAACTGCTGTTTTACCTGTTACCAAAGAGGTTAGGGAGAAGTTGCAGGGGAAGAAGAATATTTTGGATCAGGGAGGAAAGGTGCAGGTAGTATTGGGACAGGTGGAGAAAAGTAAAAGGGATGGATAGGGATGGATACAAGGGTTGAGCAAGAGGAATACAAAAACAGAAGCAGGAAGTCAGCAATTTTGGATTGCTGGAGGATGGGACAAGAGCAAGGGAACCAATCAAGAGGTTGCTAGAGTGCTGCACTACAGCATACATTTCCAGTTTGTTTGAGAGGCGGTGCATAATGAGAAGAGGACAGAGCCTGGTATGGTAGTGCTTTGAGAGAAAATCACACTAGAAACAGGATTTTGAGTGCTGTAATTCATATTTTCTAGCTCTTTGCTTTTTCCAGGGACAGGAACAGGAAGTCAGCCATTTTAGATGGCCAAAGGGAGGGACAACGTCAGAGCAAGGTAACTAATTGGGAGGCTGCTGGAGGGCTGCACTGAAGCATAAATTTCCAGCTTTTTTAAGATGGGATGCATATAGGAGAGGAGGACAGCATGTAGTGTGGTAGTGTTTTGGGGGCAAAATCATCCTAAAAACAACAGTTATAATGCTGAAAATAATTTTTTCTGAATGTTTGTTTTTCCAGGTACTAGAAGAGGGGTTGGCCTCTTTGGACAGCCAGAGGGCAGTAAAAAGAGTGAGGGAATCAAGGGGAAGGCTCCAGGAGAGCTGCACTAAAGCATGAATGTCCACTCTCCCAGCATGTCCTAGCATGCTCATGTTCCAGCACATAGGGACATCTGCAGTCCACAGAAGACTCTCTGGGGAACACCAGGCCGAAGTAGGAAATAACTCATTACTGTTTTGTATTGCACTGAAACAATTGACTTTCTGGTAGGTAGCTACAGGCTGAAGACATAACACAAGTGGGTAAAGAAATACAAGTGGGTAAGGAGTGGCACACAGCCAGGATAAGGTATGCACAAGGAAGGAGGGTTTGAAAAGGAAAAACAAGAGACAACCTATCCAGGGTAAGGTAATAAATTTCAGGCAAGCAAAAGGGAGAGGTAGGAGTACAGCAGGAGTATAAAGGAGGCAGTAGGATACAGAGAAGTTGAAAAGACACTAAGTAAAGGAAGAAGGATCCTGGGAGTGTTGCAGTACAATGGATATGATGATGCAGTCTTTTGGTACACCTGGAGATTGAGGTGCTGCCCCATCTGTATGCATCCCTCTGGGCTTGAAACAGAGACTGCTAGTCTCTGAACCAAGCTGGCAAGGGTACTGAGGACCTTCTGCTGCAACCAGGGGCCACTAAGTCTGTAGCTGCTCCCCCCAGATAAGCCTAGGCAGAGGTGGAGCAGATAGACCTTGGTGGGCTCCAGGAGTGTAGGGTTGATGGGAAGGTTAAACGCTCCTCAGCCAATAACACTGCAGAATTAAATCACCATGCTGATGGGACTTGGTACTGATGGGACATGGCAACCAAAAGGAGGCATTCTTATCAGAGAAAAGGGAGAACGTAGGGGTCCTCAGACGGGGAGGTCCCAGGCAGTGAGAAGGAAGCCCCCAGCTAAGGAGGAAGCAGCTGCCAGTGGGGGACTCTACTATTCAGGGGATACACTTCAAAGTGGGGGGGGGAGGAAGGGAGTGGAAAGTGAAGTGCCTCACTGGTACTTCAACTTGGAGGGATAGACAGCTTATCCAGAGGCTTGCTAGGGCAGCAGAAGATGAACTAGAGATGAGAGGGAGCTAGATGTCATTGTCCACCTGGGGATAAATGACCTGGCAAGGGGTAGTGTAGCAGTAGTGCAGAGTAAGCTCAGGGCTTTGGGGAGGGACATCAGGCAGGTGGCATACACGGTGGGTTTTGCAATGGTGTTCTCTTTTTACGGCCAGGGAGTGGAAAGGTTACTCTGCTTATGGGCATTTAACATCTGGTGGAAAGCATGGTGCATTGAGGAGGGCTTCGGCTACATTGCAGACTGGGGGTAGTCTGGGAGGATATGTGCTTGCTCATAAGTCTACTGGTTCTTCAACAGACCTTTCTAGTTATAGGGCCCTCCGTGACCCCGTAACAGAACTACTCAGCTTGCAAAGGCTGATTACTTTACATCCGCACTCCAGAACAACCTTAACCACCATTTATGTTCTGGAAGGTCATTCATGCTCTCATCTTGCCTCTGTCCCAGCCCCCCTCCCCTTCCCTCCTGTCTTCAAGGTGGGTGATTGACCTGTCTCTGCCCTACTGCCATTGCCTGATCTTGTGACTAATTTTTGACTATCTGTGCCCTCAGCCTCCTTCCGTCCTCCTACCCTTCTCCCCATCCCCTCTTACTCCAACCCTCACCACCATTCAGCCTCCTCCATTTCTCCTTCTCTCCTACAGTCCTCACTGTGACCCTCAATGCTGTCCTAGCTCTAAACGCACACAGAGGAGGGAGCCCTGATGGCCTTGACCCCAAACTCCTGTCTCTCTTCACTCTCGCTATTACCCTTACTGTCACCCATTTGCTAAACCTCTTCTTTTTACTTGCCTCCATCCTTGAGTCACGGAAGCAGGCCACAGTCATCCCCCTTGCCAAAAGGGGTGACCCCTTCCTCCCTGGTAATTAGTCCCCCATCTCCCTCCTCCCAACTCTCGCTACACTCCCCATTCCTTGATTCCTCCTTCTTCTTCACTCCATACCAGTTTAGCTTTAGGAAGTCCCACTCCACCACCACCTTCTTTCTGCAGCTCACTGACTCCATCCTTTCTGGCATGAATCAGGCCCTGGTCACCTCCACCTCCACCTTTTTTGTTGACCTGGCCAAAGCATTCAACATGGTTGCTCACCCTGTCCTCTTGGACAAACTTACAGGAGCAGGGCTCTCTTCATCTCCAGTTGAGTGGTTCCACTAATACCTGGAAGCCAGGACCCAAACTATCCATATTGGTGATTCCATATCCCTTCCACTTCCTATCTGCTCTGGCATCCTTCAAGTTCTGTTCTTGGCCTTTTCTATTCTCCATATTCCTCAATGGCCTTCCCCGTGCCTCCTCCTCTGCATCCATTCACATGTATGCAAATGACATGCTTCTCTATGTCTCTTGTTCCTCTACATCTTACCTAACAGAATGTCTCCAACTGGATTTAAATAACATCCAGCACTGGTTGCAAGCCAGTCAGGTGTCACATAGTGCCAAGAAAATGTTTTTTTATGACTTTTGACACTAGGCAGAGACTTGTTTAGCCCGTCCCACCTCTTTCCAGGTCCTTGATAGTGTTGTGATTGAGGATGTCTCCTCCTTTAAATACCTTGGGCTCTGGTTGAATCATTACTTCAGTTTCTCAGTTCATGTGGATGGCCTCTACCAGAAACTGAACCCTAAATTAAGCGCACTGTACCAGAACAAAGCAAGTATCCCTCTTCCTGCCTGTAGAGGGATTTCCTCGAAGATCATTCTACTAATCTTTAAATATTGTGACATTGTCTATAACTCTGCTCCTATGTCTGACCTTGCCATGGTGGATCCCCTCTTTCACACCTTCTGCCACTTTGCCCTGGACTGTCGCCATAGAACCCATTACTGTTCCCTGTATTCCTCCATCTTCTTGCCCACCCTTGACACCATGCACCTCACTCATTGTTCCTCCATTGTTTCCAAATTCTGGCTTGGCTCCCTCCCCTCCTGCCTTTTCTTCTTCCTCTCTCTCCCCACTGTCTACTCCACATGCACCCTATGCAGCTCTGGCCCTCACTCTCTTACGCCCCCTCCATATAATCGTCTGTTGTCCAAGCTTCTTTTTCCTTTTGAGTCCCCAAACTATGGCACTCCCTCCCCTCTGCTTTTCACACTGCTCCTTCCACCCATTCTCTAAAATCCCTCCTTTGTGAACTCACTACTTACTCCTGCAGCTGTCTCTGACCTAGGGTTTGGTCTTAATTAGTTTTCTACTCCAGTTCCTCTCCCCACTTCTGCCTTTGTCCCAGGTCCCCCAATCTCCTATCGAATATGTTTCCTGTTTTACACATAACCACCCTTTACCCACTCATTTGCTGCCAATTGCACTTTACTGAGTTGTTACTATTCACATGCAGTGTTTTGCATATCTTTGTCACTGTACTTCCTCTTAATTTTATAATGTGACTTTTTATTTTTGTTACCCAGTTGATATTACTGTAGTTCCATCATCCTCTTCCCCCAGGACACATCTGGAAATGAACTGTTATAGCTCAGTACGTTTTCTTGGTAAAACCTTTTTGAAATAAATAAATCACAAATAAATTGCATAGACGGCCTGCATCCTTCCAGGAAGGAGACTGCAGTCCTTTATGAAACATTTAAATGCTATGTGGATGCTGGGGGATTTTTAAAAGCAAGAGAGGCAACAAAAACTCCCCCTAGATGATGAAGTAGCAGGGATGGGGACCTGAGGGTCATAACACCCCTAGGACAGGGGCACAAGAAGACAGTGGTGAGGAGAGGACAATGGGGAAAAGAGGGGTATAAATCAGGTAAGCAAGAATAAAGGATTAAAAGAGGCAGGGAATGTAAAGTTGAATCAGGGGAGCTTCAGGGAACAGCACAGACAGGATGGGGGTGGGAAAGCAGGGAAGCAGGCAGGGAGGGAGATAGTAAGGTACAGAGAACCATGTGCACCAATGCATGAAGTCTGGGAAACAAAATTTCAGACCTAAAAGTCATCATGGCAGAGGCTAGCCAGGATTTGGTAGCCATAAAGGAGTTGTGGCACACTGAGCACCATTACTGGTACATGGCCATGCCTGGCTACTCTCTGTTCAGGAGAGACTGGGCAGTGTTGAAGGGAGGAGGGATTGCACTATATGTGAAGGAGGGACTCAAAACCATAGGGGTACCTAGAGGGAAAACAAGGGCTGGAGGTGCTTTGGGCCATCCTGGAGACAAGCTCTGGGGCTGCTGTGCATACCAGGATGTGGTACTGACCTCCAGCATAGGGAGAGGAGTTGGATAGCCACTTGGGGAACACATCATAAGACTGACAAATAAGGGGAAGGTTCTGCTAGTTGGTGACTTCAATCTGTCAGATGTGGAGTGAAGCCTTCCAGCTGCATTTCAAGGAGCAAGGCCATCCTTGACTCCTTGCAAGGGGCTTTTCTATGACAGCTAGTCAAAGAACCCAATAGGGATGGGGCAGTGTTGCAGTTGATGCTTTTAAACATGGACAGCATTACAGATGTCACAGAGAGTGGTTCCTAGGTACCAGTGATCACCATATAGTGTGGTTTAACATAAAGACAGGAGCAGAGGTAAATTTATGAGGACAAGGGTCCTGGACTTTAGGATGACAGATTTTAAAGAAATGGAAAACTGCCTCAAAAATTGCCACATGAGGAGGATTGCCAGAGAGTGCTAGAGGCACAGTGGGGAAAAATAAGAGACACAGCTAAGGCAACCACTCTCTGCATGAAGGAAGTGGGTAAGAGAAGAAAGAAAAAGACAGTCATGGTTTTCTAGGGAAGTGGCCAAGGTGATGAAGGAAAAAAGGGTGGCATTCATGGGATATAAGAAAACACTGAGGAAGGAGGACAGCGAGGTATGCCAAGTAAAACCAAAGGAAGCAGGAAAGGTGCTGAGCGGAGCAAAGGAGAAGACAGAAAAGAATAGCCAAAGGGGTTGCAAAAAGGAATAAGATTTTCTTCCGATGCATAAGCAAGAAGAGGAAAACAAGGGGAGAAATAATAACAATTAGAAGGGTGGAAGGGAAAACTACACAGAAGGGGTCCATGAAAAGCTGCCATCCTGAACTGCCTTCACTGTTGGGGGGGATAGAAACATAGAATTTGTTGGCAGAAAAAGACCGCTTGGCTCACCCAGTCTGCCTAGATTTTCACTGCGTAATCAATCTCAGCAGACTCAAACTGGTCTCCAATGACCCACCCTCCTCCATGCTTATTAACTAATATTCCCCTATGTCTGTCCCACATATGCTTCAGGCCCCTCTGGTTTCATCTCCACCTAATCCCTTCCTGTTTTCTAATATACTCTTGTGACTATCTCACATATGATTGAAGCCCCCCACTGTTTTTGTCTCCACCACTTTTGCTGGCAATCTGTTCCAGGCATCTACCACCCTTTCAGTGAAGAAATATTTCCTCATGCCTCTCTTCAAATTCCCCACCTCCAGCTTCATTGCATCACCCTAGTCTTGGTGCTCCTTCTCATTTGAAAAGGCTCCCCTTCTGCACCCTGTTCACCTCTGTGAGGTACTTGTGAATGGATCACCAGGGAGAAGCAGGAATAGAGGTTGTGGGAGGTGGACACAACTCCAGTTTTGGAGGAAAGAGGTCTGAAGCTGAAGCTCTGAATGCGAACAAAGTTATGGGACCAGACGGAATATACCCAAAGGTACTAAAGGAACTCGGGTAGGTACTAGCTGCCCCACTGATAGCCTTGTTCAACAGTTCACTGGAAAAAGACATGGTTCCGAATGACTGGAGAAAAGTTGTCATGGTCACTATGTATAAGAATGGAAGCAGGGAAGGGACTAGCAACTATAGTTTGGTCAGGCATACTTCTATGGTAGTGAAACAAATGGAAACCCTGCTAAAGGAAAGATTGGTAGACTATCTTAAATCCAGTGGGCTGAAAGACCAGAGGTACACGGATTCATGGTGGGAGGAGGAGGTCATTCCAGACAAATCCGATTGATTTCTTTGACTGGGTGACCAGGGAACTAGATTAGATTAGGAGAAGGCAGTGGATGTGACCTATCTTGACTTTAGCAAGGCTGTCAACTCTGTGCCACACAGGAGATTGATAAGAAAGTTGGGTAGCCTAGAGGTGCGCTCCAAAGTGGTGAATTGGGCTTGAACTGGTTAATGGATAGACGACAGAGGTGGGTGGTAAATGACACTCACTCTAATGATGAGAGAGTGACCATCAGAGTTCTACAGGGCTCAGTATTGGTACTGGTCCTCTTCGGTGTTTGCATAAGTGACATTGCAGAAGAACTGGAAAGGAAGTTATGACTCTTTGAAAATTATATCAAAATCTGCAATCGGGTAGATACTTAGGAGGGAGTGGAGAGAATGTGCAGAGATCTTGGGAAATTCAAGGAGTGGAAAGGGCTTGGCAGCTGCGGTTTAATGCCAAAACATGCAAGATCATGAGCTTAGGGGAATAGGCACCCAGGAGATGAATATAGGATTGTGGGGAAGGTACTGACAGTTACGAAGCAGGAAAGGGACTGGGGGGTATCATAACCGATGATCTCAGAGTGGCAAGACAGTGGGACAAAGCATTGTGAAGGGTTAGTGGGATGCTGGGGTTCATAGGGAATGGTATCTCCAGCAGGAATAGGGATGTGGTGTTCCCACTGTATAGCTCACTGGTGAGACCCCAACTGGAGTACTGTGTCCAGTTTTAGAGGCCACACCTCAGAAAGGACACAGACAGGGTGAAGGCAGTCCAGAAGAGTGCAACTAAAATGGTGCAGGGGTTGCATGAGAAGTCCTATGAGGAGAGACTGAGGGATCTCAAATTGTACACTCTGGAAGGGAGAAAAATTAGAGGAGATATTATAAAGACCTACAGTTACCTCACAAAGGAGGAAGAGTGTGCAAGAGGGATGTATCTTTCATATGAGAAAGAGCACCAGAACTGGGGGCATGTGATGAATCTACAGGGGAGTTTAAGAGGGATGTGAGGAAATATTACTTCACTGAAAGTGTGGTAGACACCTGGAACAGACTGCCAAATGAAGTGGAGGAGGTGGAACAGTGGGAGGATTTGAACATGCATGGGATACACATAGGGATATATTAATAAAGGAGGCAGTATAGTGCAGTGGTTTAAGGCTCTGAGCTGCAAACCTGGAGACCTGGGTTTGAATCCCACAGCCCCCACTTGCATACTGTGTGACACTGAGCAAGTCACAACTTCCTTGTGCTCCCAGGTTACACCTGTAAACAAGCTATCAGCTTAGTGTGTCTCTCCTGGTTAAAAAAAAAAAATTATGCAGGGAGGGAGGAAGGAAGTGTAGCCAGAGACGAGTTGGGGTCTGTGGAGACAGATTAGGCAGGGAACATCAAGGCAGACAGGGAGGTCCAAATGGTCACTTTCTGCTGACAAATGTATGCTCCTAGGTTTCTAATAATGGCAAATATATATAAACAAAGGAGAAGTAAAAAAAGAACATGTACACTTCATCAGCAGAAGTAACAGAAATAAAGGTCACAACACTTTGCTAGGGCATTTCACTAATTTATAATGTACAAGGAATGCTAACAATATAGTCATGTCATTTAGATCTACTTTTGTGGCCCCCAGCTGATAGATCCAAAATAATTAAAATCTTAAAGAGGACCTTTCCTGATGGTCCAAAAAGTTACAGCTTGTAGTCATTATATGCACTACTAGACCTGAAAATGTATATGCATTTGTTATTTCTGGCCAAGGTTTACTCTGCCTTCCATAATTTGGATTTGTTTTTGAGCCCTGCTGCACTTGTCTTTGCTGTTCAGCTTGCTGGGCTGCTAGCTCCTGATGACATCACTGTATGATAGAGGACTGACTCACACTGTTCAACATCATGCAGTTGCAACAATGTTGCAAGGGAAACCTACCAGTACTCAGTGTACATACTGTGTTCCCCCTTCCACAAGACACCCTGTTAGCAATGCATTATGCCAAAATCTAAATGCCTGTCTGTATGTTGTTGTTTTTTTTTTGTGACTCTGCCCTACAATGATGTCAGCAGTACAAACCTGGGCCCACAGCAACACCAGGCTTGCTATAGAAGCTCTGGTACACCCAGCAATTTTTAGCAGCTCAGAATGCAAAAACTAACTGCAGCAGACATTAATGAAATACAATTCCAGAATCAGTGCAAGAAGGGGTAATTAATGCATGAAAGTCAAAGTGACTGGGGAGGTCCTCTTTAAGATTGCATTGTCCAAGTCCCTTCTTTATGGCTACAGTTGCAACTTATCAATGACTGTAAATTTGAAAACATGTCAGATGATGATGTTACCACATATAAAGCTAAGGCACTGACTCTGTCCCCCTTACCTATCACACTAAGGTGTTCCCTGACTCTGACCATCAGTTTTCGTACAGTCTTTCTACAATATGTAAAATGTACCAAATAAGCATTTAGCTTTATATGTCCCCCATAGTGTTACAAGTAATGCACTGTCTAATGTCCAGTGTTTTACCACTCATGAGATTCAAAAAGGTTTTAGTGGTCTGAATTACCCTACAAACTTTACTCATGCCCTGTTTAAGACAACAAATGTGTGAAGTCATCTAAATTTGGTCCATGGAAAAATCAGCGGAGCTGAGGACTCCAATTTGCACTGTTATTCACCAGGTGGATTGGACAAATTCACCTGATGAATTATCAGTTCACAGGCAAATCCCAATGCAAACTGGGTTCAGAAAAGGGTTACCCCTTCCAACCCCTCCTGTTGGCACCCTCCTCCCTCCTACCCCCCCCCACAGGCCCGGTGAGCATTGTGCTACTGTGGCCATAAAACAAAATGTAATCCCTTTGCCCACCTGAGTGCCAAACACAGTCCCCCAACCCCTCACCCATGTCTCACTGTCTTTAATTTTTACTCCCAGCCCCCTACCCAACCTCTCTGTGGTCCCCACTACTCTCCTCCCCCACCAGCACACACAAAATATTAACTTGCAAATAAAACAAATTGGTCCCCCAGTGCAGAGTGTCTGCTCTGTTCAGTGCCAACTCCCATCTTGTAATAGCTTTAATGAATGAAAGGTGACATCTTAGCTCCTAGTAAAACCTGATTAGTTGAAATTTCAACCAGTCAGGTTTTACTAGAAGAAAATATGTCACCATTCAGTCATGTCATTACGAGACTGAAGTAAGTACTGTATTAAAGACAGTGGGATGGGGAGGTGGGGAGTATATTTGGTGCAGGGGTGGGGAGGGATTACCTCAGTGCTTTACAGCTGCAGCAGTGTGATGTTTGTGGGGGAGGGTGCCAGTGGGGGGTGGGGTGGAGAGGGGTATGTTTATAATTTATATGTTCTTGGGTGGGTGGAGAAGCTGGTTTCTCACACAGTGGGTGGGGGGAGTTTTAGGCTATGTAACAAAAAAAAATCCACCAATGAATTTGGCAGTTCAGTTGTGTAATTCACAAATTTTTCCCAAATATGAATAAAGTGGATTCTCACCAACTTTGCTGGCAAATTAAAAACTCTCAACATCTCTATTTATGTTAACCATGTTTTCTGTTGTTGTGTGGTTGGAAAACTATAGGCAACCATATCCAAGGTATCATTACCCCTTTTACAGTACATACAGGAGACCAACAGGATGCAATGCAGTGTCTCAGATTCCTGCATGACAACAGGGATTAACTGCCACTGAAATTGTACTGTTTCTCACAGTAACTCTGCAGATTTCTGTGATATTCTGTGCTGCATCCTGATGAGTTCCACTGTACTTCCATAAGGGTTCCTTTAGAAATTCATGAAAAACAGGGTATGTCATCAGAATTGATGATTACATGTACTTTGCTACTTGAGGTGAAAATGTTGTGACAAAACTGGACATATTACTTCTTATCTGGGCCCAGTGATGAGGGTTGAGTAGGTCATTCCTATGTTAATTCTCTGCAAAGGCCTTAGATTCCTGAATTACTTTGATATTGTATCTACAATGGGTAAATCTAAGAGATAGTTCATCTGCCCTAGTTTGAAAATCACTGTCCTCACTACAGTTATGACTTACCCGTAGGAGTTGACCCCTGGGGATATTGCTGATGGTGTGGCATGGACTGCAACTGCTAGCCAATTCAAAGGAATTCCTACCCTTAGATTTCTGTCTACGTAAGTAACAAGACCATTTTTACCATCCTTTGTAATTTAGAGATCAAGCAAATTGTTTTAGAATTTATCTTTACAGAGACTCTAAGATGATTTTTGTACTCTCCAGATATTTGACAAATTTATCAGTTCCTGCCTTCTGCCATGCCACACCATCAGCACATCATTAGTACTGTAAACCTCCTCCAGAGATCGATCCCTGCATACTACAAATTTTCTGTCTAATTCCAGCACCACAGCCTTCTTCGTGAACACTGCCATACCATTAATTTATTTAGGTATTATTTACTCCGGAACACATATGAATTTCTCAGAAGTACCAGTTCAACAAGTTTAATAAAAAAGTGGTGACTTTATCATCCTTTTTCCAAAAAATACCTCTGAGTTCTCAATCTGTAGATTGTATAGAACAGCTTCACATCAAGGATGAATTAAAGCTATGAATCCTCCATGTCGATGTCCTCTAATGTCTGAAGAACATCTGCAGAATCATGAACATAAGAGCATAAGCCCTAAACCTAAGCCCTATTATAAGAATTTATAAATTTAGCCAGTGGTTCTGTTATTGGACACACACTAGCTATGACTGGACATCCCAGTGAAGCCTCAAGCAATTTATGAATTTTGGGCAAGATGTAAGACAGGATTTTTTTTTCCTTTTAAATAATCACCAATGTGCACTGCAGTAGAACAAATTATGTTATTAGTTACTGTCTCTGAAATGCAGTGATTGAACTTCTCTTTTAAATTTGCAGTGGGATCATAGAAACATAGAAGTTGAAGGCAGATAAGGACCACAAGGCCCATCCAGTTTGTTCATTTTTTCTACCTTATGAATGTGCCATAGGCCTTTACTCTGCCCATGGCCTATCTATTCATACTTATCTGTATTGTTCCCTTATGCCTATCCCATGCCTGTCCGAAACCCTGAACTGTATTCATATGCACCACTTCCTGAGCTAGACTGTTCCATGCATCCACCACCCTTTCTGTGAAAAATAACTTCCTCACATTACCGCTTAATTGGCCTCCCTCTAATCTCATGCTGTGTCCTCTTGTCCTGCTATTTTTCAAATATTGAAATGTTAGACTCTTTCACTTTGTTAATGCCCTTAAGATGTTTGAATGTTTCGATCATATAACCTGTCTCCCCCCTTTGCTCTAGGGTATAGATATTGAGCTCCTTTAATCTGTCCTCATATGTTTTCTGATGCAGTCACTGCACCATTTTGGTTGCCCATCTCTGGACTGCCTCCATTTGTTAATGTCCTTGTGCAGGTGCAGCCTTTAGTACTGCATACAGTACTCCAGATGGGGCCTAACCAGTGACTTTTAAAGAGGGATTATTACCTCCCTCTTATGACTTGTAATACTGCTACTAATATACCCCAACATCCCTCTAGCCTTACCTACTGCTTTAGTGGTCTGCTTGGATGATTTCAGATCATCTATGATGATGATGATGCCCAAGTCTCTTACTTCGGTTGTGATTGCCAGCAACTCCCCTCTCAACCTATAGGTAGCTTCAGGGTTTCTCTTCCCTATGTGCATGATCTTGCACTTCTTTGTATTAAACCCTAGTTGCCACTCTTCTGACCATTTTTAGAGTTTTTCCAGATCTCTTCTCATTCTGCCCACCCCATTTGGATCATTTACTGTGTGGCAGATCTTGGTGTCATCTGCAAACAGACAAACCTTATCCTCCAGTCCATCTGCAATGTCACTGATGAAGATATTGAAGAGGACTGACCCCAGGACTGATCCCTGAGGTACCCCACTTGTGGCTTACATCTCTTCTGACTGCATACCATTTACCACCACTCTATGTTTCCTGACCGCCAACCAGTTTGCCACTCAATTAACCAACCTCTGACCCACCCCGCTCCTACCCAGCTTATTAAATAATCTTCTATGTGGAACAGTATTGAAAGCTTTGCTGAAGTCAAGGTAGGTGACATCAACTGCACCCCCTTGGTCCACCACTCTGGTAACCCAGTCAAAGAAATCTATAACATTAGTTTGACAGGACATTCCTGTTATAAACCTATGTTGTCTTGGATCTTGTGCTCCTATGGATTCCAGGTATTGCACTATCCTTTCCTAAAGGAGTGCCTCCATAATCTTGCCCACTACCGAGGTAAGAGTGATTGGTCTATAGTTCCTTGCCTCCTCCCTGCTGCCACTGTTGTGGAGCAGTATCACATGAGCCCTTCTCCAGTCTTCTGGGACCTCTCCTGTGCTGAGAGACTCACTAAATAGTTCTGCCAATGGCTCTGCTAGTTCCACCCTTAGCTCCTTTAGTACTCTGGGATGTATGCCATCAGGTTCCATTCCCTTGTTCACCCTGAGTTTAGCAAGCTCTTGTAGGACCCTTTCTTTTGTGAAGGGACT
Source organism: Neoceratodus forsteri (assembly GCA_016271365.2). Classification (NCBI taxonomy): domain Eukaryota; kingdom Metazoa; phylum Chordata; order Ceratodontiformes; family Ceratodontidae; genus Neoceratodus; species Neoceratodus forsteri. The sequence continues at coordinate 503,702,814 of CM057459.1, forward strand.
TGTGCACACCTCCCTCCCCCCTGTGTCCACGGTGCTGAGCTGTGGGCCCTGCCCTACCTTCCCCTCAGTAAATACCTACAGAAGTATCTATTTAGAACAGATGCTTTTCCTTGGTCCTTCTCCACACACTTCTCCTTATCCCCCTTGATCTTAGCAATACCCCCTCTGGACTTTTTCCTTTCACTAATGTATTTATAGAAAGTCTTGTCCCCTTCTCTTACTGTTCATGCTAGTGTTTCCTCAGTTTGGGTCTTTGCCTGCCTTACTGCCTTCCCTGCTTCCCTTAGGGAAGTTTGGTATGCCTCTCTATTTTCATCCCACTGCATTTTCTTATATTTCCTGAAGGCCAACCTTTTGGCTCTGATCTTTCTTGCTACTGTTTTTGAGAACCAAAGTGGTGTCCTTCTTTTTCTCTTGCTTTTCTCCCTAACAAAATGGGGTGTTGCTTCAAGTATTACATCCTTAATGCCTGTCCACTTTGCCTGTACCCCCTCAACTGTATTTCATCTTGCCAGGGCTAGCTTAATTCTGTTGGCCATCTTATGAAAGTCATCTCCTCTGACATCCCATATTTTTGCTTTGGAATTGGATGATTTAGTTCTAGTAGCCAAATTAAACCTTACCATGTGATGGTCACTGACCTCCAGGTGACCTTCTACCTGGAGATCTGTGATACTTTCCCCCGTTAGTCAGTTCTACATCCAGGATAGCCCTGTCTCTTGTGGGTTGCTGCACCAATTCCTTGAGGCCCTCTCCCTGTAGGGAATCCACTATGTGTCTAACAACTACTTGAGCATGCGCAATAGAGGTTGTCAGCCATCTTGGTCACGGGAGACTGTGCTGTCTTCTGACATGACCAACACCAGTAAGACTGCGGACACGACTGTTTCTTTTCTAAATTTTTTTCCTCCTTCCCACCTGACCCTCCTTCTCAGCACCCAGCACCCCACTCCACCCCAGAAATGTTACAGTGACACATGGGGTGCCCAATCTCCCAGTGCAGCAATTCTCATTCATTTTTTTAAATTTCACCCTGTAAAAAGGAAACCATCTATCAATGTCTTTTGTTGCTCTTACAGTCCCCACACCCAATCCTCCCACTCAGCACCCACCACCCTGCACCCCCAAGCCCATACTTACCCATCTGGGGTCCAATGCCATAATCCTGTCTGGACCGCAGACACATCTTTACTCATTAAAGCTGGACCGCAAACTGAAAAAACAGGTATGCGGTTCAATTTATTTCAATGGTGTTTTTAATTTAGTGGCATAACTTGGCCATTTTTGCATATTTTAGGCCTAAAAATTTCAGCATGTCTTTTTTTGGACCCTGCCTCATGAACCATTGTACTGACTTTAGACAAATCTGTCCTGAATGGTGATTTCAAGGTCCCTGTGTGAAATCGCCTTTTGGATAGGAGCTGAAATTTTCTCTGACCTTGTTCATGAGGTGGAGTCATAAGAAGACTATATTTACAATTTGGTGTAAAAATATTGAAAAACAACAACATTATGAGCCTTTGTTGAAGTTTGCAAATGCAGGCTCATGACTTTGGTCATTTTCAATATTTTTACCCCAAATTTACAAGATAGCCATATTTTAAAATCATCTTATCACAAAAAAATTATTGAGGATTCTTGCACTGGGGGATTAGGCACCCCTAGTGTCACTGTAATGTTTCTGTGGTGGGGGAGTGGGGTGGTGGGTGCTGAGAGGGAAGGTCAGGTGGGCAGGAGTAAAAAATGAGAAAAAAGGAGTGTGGATACCTGCACTGGTGGATTGGGCAACCCCAGTAAAACTGACTAAGGATTCCTGCACTAAGGGACTGGGCACCCCAAGTGTTACTGCAACATTTCTGAGGGGGAGGAGTGGTGTGGTGGGTGCTAAGAGGGAGGGCAAAAAATATATAAAAAAAAGAAACAGTCGCATCTGTGGTCCTGCTGATGGAGGTCACGGTGGAAGATGGCACAGTCTACCATGACCAATACAGATTGTCGGCCATCTTGGACATGGACAAACTCTGGCTACAGAAAAATAGTGCTGTGCAACTTCTAATGGAAAGTGCGGGTGCTTCATGGATGTGGAGGTGACTGTGAGGCAACGCCACACTGTTGTTCGATCAGAACAAATCTCCCTTTTCTGAGTACAGGAGATCTGCAGGGCTCTGCACACTGTAGCCCTAAAAATATGGCACCCTGTAAAAAGAAAACCATCCATCAATGATTTTGCCACCATTACAGTTCTCCCACCCAACCATCCCACTCGGCAGACTCCAACCCACATCCTCCCAAGTCCTTGCTTACCCATCTGGGCTCCAATGCTGTAATTCTCTCTGGACCATAGACAAGTCTTCACTCTTCAAAGCCAGATCATAAAGTGAAGAAACAGGTACGTGATTCAATGTATTTCAATGGTGTTTTGAACTTTTATTTATTTATTTAATTTATAGGTCTTTGGATAACACCTTTGAGCACAAGTGACTTTTTCCAGATGTTCCAAGTCAATAAAGGGTTACAATACATTTAAAGAACATGAACAGTGTTGCCCAAGCAGAGCCTGGTCTGGTTCTGGCAATGGAGCAGTAAGACGATGTAATTGGAATCAGATAGGCCTGACATTAAAATGCATACTGGTATTGAGTCTTGTAAAAACAGCACTGTAAGATAACTGGACATACAAGATAAAGCCACACAAGGTAAATCCTCAGGCACTTTTCATTTAGGGGTCACAGTCAAGGATGTAGCAGCAAGGTGGTTGGGCTGCATGCAATATTAGGTAAACATATGAAACAAAGGGCAATTAGTCAAGTAAAACAACAGCTGGTAGCTTTCCTCGTGAGCTTTTTTGTTAGGGAGATCTTAAACTGAGAAATTTTGGTTAGACCCAGTATGGGTTCCAGTAGTTAATTCCTCAAAAAAGCAGCTGGGGCAGCAAATGAGTGTTTCCCTTGACTGGTTTTACAAAAAGAGACTTCAAGAGCTTGTCTGGACATACTCCTAGTCGAGTAATTATTATTTTTTTAGTGGCATAACTTGGACATGTTTGCATATTTTTGGCCCAAATTTTCAACATGCCTTTTTTGGGACCCCGCCTCCGAACAGTTTCACTGACATTAGGCAAATCTGTCCTGAAAGGTGTTTCACAGTCCCTGCACAAAATCACCTTTCATGCAGGAGTTGAACATTTTCTCTGCTCTTGTTCATGAGGTGGGTTCAGAAGAAGGTTATGTTGAAAATTTGGTGTTAAAATATTAAAAACAACAAAGTTATGAGCCTACGTTGAATTTGCAAATGCAGGCTTGTAACTTTGGTAATTCTCAATATATTTTTCCCCAAATTTACAACATAGCCATATTTTAAAGTCATCTTATCATAAAAAAATGGCCATGGATTTCTACTCTGGAGGATTGGGCACCCCCAGTGAAACCAAACAAGGATTCCTGCACTGGGGGATTGGGCACCCAAAGTGTGACTGTAGCATTTCTAGGGGTGGAGAGTGGGGTCGTGGGTGCTGACAGGGAAGATAGAAAATATATAAAAAAGAAACAGTCGTATCCATGGTCCTGCAGGCAGAAGTCACGGTGGAAGACAGCACAGTCCACTATGACCAAGATGGCTGAAAACCTCTAGTGCACATGTGCAAGAAGTTGTGCATGTGCAATACAGGTTGTCAGCCATCTTGGACATTGTGAACTGTGTCATGTTCTGCCATGACCTCTGGCTACAGAAAAATAGTGCTGTGCAACGCCTAATTGAAAACATGGGGTCTTCACAGATATGGAGGTGACTGTGAGGCAACTCCACACTGTTGCTTGATCAGAAAAAATCTCTCTTTTCAGATTGCAGGAGGTCTGCAGGGCTCTACACACTGCAGCCCTAAAAATATAGCACCTTGTAAAAAGGAAACCATTCATCAATGTTTTTTGCTACTGTTACAGTCCCCACCCAACCCTCCCACTCAGCACCCTCCTCCACCCATCCCTCCAAGCCTTTACTTACTCATCTGGGGTCCAATGCTCTAATCCTCTCTGGAACACAGACACATCTTTACTCTTCAAAGCCAGACTGCAAACTGAAGAAACAGGTATGTGGTTCAGTGTATTTCAATTGTGTTTTGAAGTTATTTATTTTATTTAGTAGAACTTCGGATAACATCTTTATGCACAAGTGATCTTTTCTAAAGGTTCCACATCAATAAAGGATTACAATACATTTAAACAACATGAACAGTACTAGCTCAAGTAGAGCCTGGTCTAAGGTACATTCTAAAGAAGAAAGAGATGAACAGTGCTTGCCCAAGTAGAGCCTGGTTGGGTTCTGGCAATGGAGCAGTCAGACAATGGAAATGGAATCAGATAGGCCTGACATTAAAGTGCATACGGGTATTGAGTCTTGTGAAAACAGCACTGTAAGATAACTAGACATACAAGGTAAAGCCATACAAGGTAATCCCTTGGGCAATTTTCATTTAGGGGTTACAGTCAAGGATGTAGCAGTGGGGTAGACAGGCTGCAGTCAATAGTAGGTAATCATATGTAACAAGGGGTTATTAGTCAAGTGAAACAACATCAGGTAACTTTAATTCTGAGCTCTTTTTAGGGAGGTCTTAGACTGAGAAATTGTGGGTAGACCCTGTGTGAGTTCCAGTATTTCATTCATCCAGCAAGCAGCCCTTGACTGGTTTTACAAAAAGGGACTTCAAGGGCATGTCTGGACATACTCCTAGTCTAGTAATTATCTTTTTTAGTGGCATAACTTGGCAATTTTTGCATATTTTTAGCCCAAATTTTCAACATGCCTTTTTTTGGGACCCTGCCTCATGAACAGTTGCACTGACATTAGGCAAATCTGTCCTGAAAGGTGATTTTGCAGTCCCTGCATGAAATCACCTTTTGGGCAGGAGCTGAACATTTTCTCTGCCCTTGTTCATGAGATGGGATCATACAAAGGCTATGCTAAACATTTGGTGTACAAATATTAAAAAACAACAAAGTTATGAGTCTATGCTTAATTTTGTGAGCACAGGCTTGGAACTTTGATCATTGTTAATATTTTACCCCAAATTTACAATATAGCCATATCTGTACAGCATCTCATGAATGTGACAGCTGTCATTTTTCAAATCCTGGACAAAATGTTTTTTTTTTTTTTACATCCCAAAAGGTGAATTTGCAGTCTCTGCAGAAAATTACTTTTCAGACAGAAGCTGAAAATGTTCTCTGCCCTTATTCATGAGGTGGGGTCATAAGAAGGCTATGTTATAAATTTGGTATAAAAATATTGAAAAAAAAGTTATGAGGCTGTGTTGAATTTTGCAAATGCATGCTAAGTTTGGTAATATTCAATATGTTTACCCCACATTTTCAACATAGCAATTTCTTTACAGCACCTCATGAATTTGACAGCTGTCATTTTCATCTCCTGCCCAAAATGTGTTTTTGCATCCCGAAAGGTGATTTCGCAGTCCCTGTATGAAATCACTTTTAGGCAAGGAGACAGAAATTCTCTTTGCCCATCTTCATGATGCAGGGTCATAACAAAGCTATTTTGAAAATTTGGTGTAAAAATATTGAAAAACAACAAATTTATTAGCCTACATTACATTGTGTGAACACAGGCTTATAACTTTGGAAATGTTCAAGATTTTTACCCCACATTCCTCAACTGCAGCCCTATCAGCTCTGGCCAGATTTTGTTTACTGTAACATACTTCTTTGCCATGCTCAAAAGTCCCTACCTATATATCACACTCAAACTCAGTGGCAAAATTTACATTTTCTGTTTTTAAATCTAGGGAACACAAATTCAATTTTCTGATGACTGTACAGATCTAGCACCATATCAAACAGATAGATGCTATGCATTTCAACACAATTCAGCTGGTTCTTTAATAAGAAAATTTACATCACTACTGATGAATAGTCTAAGAGGTTGATCATGCTCACTGCTTCAATTTGTGTTTGCAGTGAACTCCCTCCTCTTCCCTCTGTATCTCCTCCTGTCTCCATCCATTGCCACTCCCATCTCTCTGTCTTCCTGGTATGAGCTGACATCTCAAAATTCTGTTGCTTTTACAATGGACCTATGTTCTGCAAAGGAAGGGATGGGGAAGAATCTCCTAAAAAGAATTCCTGAGCTGCAGTTTTCAGAACCAGAGGCACCTGAAAAAGACACATCAGGCAAAATGTAATTTTTTAATGAAACTTTATCTCACTAAAAAAAAAATTACCACCAACAGATTAATATGGTTCAATTTCAGTTGATTACCATCTGTATCCCCATCCCCAACCCAGGTCACCTCTGAGAAAGGACTTCTATTCTCAGTGGGCCTACCAGGTCAATAAAATTCAATAATAGTAATAACAATAATAATCTTTGTTTATTCTTCCCCTTATTGTCTTTTATCCAGTCATAGATTTTGTGAAAATGTTTTTTTCATCATATGTAAATTTTGGTTGTTTAGACAATTAAATATGCTGTCTGTATTTCACAATGATTTTATCTAATGTACTTTTAAAGTCTGTCAGCCAATTAAAAAAAAACCATGAAGTTTCTTCTCTTTTAATTCTATTTCAATTTGCTATTGTACTCAGTGGAGTCCTCCAGGATGGATGCTGCTAATTCTATAGTTGCTGGTAGAAGAATATTCTGCAACTTTTAATGATTATCTTCTTCTTCTTCTTCTTCTGGGCAAAGGCATGTTACTTAACTGACCTCAGCCCCCAGGATCCTACAGACTCTCAGGTAAGCTTTAGAGTGTGCTCCATTGCCAATAAATCCTGCTGGCCCACAATGTGACCCTCTTGAGCTGTACTAATATCTTCTTGATGTTTTTGGCTCAGTTCCACAGTCAACATTCACCACATCCACATTTGAAGTAAAGGCTTGTTTGTGCAATTGTGGCTTTGAACTTTATAAGAAAACAAACTCTCTAATTTTTAATCATGTGTCATCACACAACTTTAACTTGCCATCTTTAGCAATGCTAGTGTTTCACTGCCTGTTGGTAGCTTTGTCAACGGAAGTGACTCAGGGAATAGAATGCATGCAAACACATTCTTTTATACCAAAGTTAATATATCACACACAAGTACTTGACATGTTCAACATATTACTGTCAATACAAAAACACACTGTAGCTCACCTTACTTTTGCAACCCACTTTTGGACAGGACATCTGTCTGTGCCAGTAGAGCCATACTGGAAATGTTCCACAGCACTCAATACCAGTTGTGAATATCAGATGGGTACAGCAAGGCCTAGAATATAAATTGCAAGTGAGACAGAATAGAAAGGAGCCTTATATTGTGAGAGACATCCACTGAACAAACAACCAACCAACCTCTAAATCTCTTTTTCTTGGACTTTCAGGTTTAAAGAATACCTGTACCTGCTGTCTCTACACTAAGAACCAAACCTCAGTGTAGTCAGGGCAAGGGGGGCTACATCTCTGGCACATGTATCTATTTATTTGAATGTTTGTGACCGGACGTGGCACACTGAGCCATGGCTTGTTTCCAGGTACAACCCAGGGACAAGTGAAGAGGAATATTTGTACAGTTGTAAACTGACTTACAGAACCAGATTAAGCTGTTGGTGCTATTTTTTTAATAAATAGGAGGAATTTGGCCAGGATACTGGGGAAATTCCCCTACACTTATGGCCCTCATGAATTAGAAAAAAGAAGATGTTAGCTGCAGAAGGTCTGCCAAAATCATGGATCAATAGATTTCCAAAAGGAAGAGAATATTACTAAACAAAAACCTGTTGATACCAATCTTCTTATACAGTATGTAAGTTTTTTGTTCCCACCTCCAACACAGATAGAAAGCAGATTGTTTAGTATCTTCTTTCAGGCACTTTGGGGGAGTCACTTTAACCCAATAAAAAGAGATACCACCTACAGGCCCATAAAAGAAGGAGGGAGAGGTATGATTAACCCATTAGTCTTTTATTATAGTATGATTTTGTATTACAATATCACTGTATGGCACAACTAAGTTAGTAAACAAGGGCAGCGAATAATAGAAGAATGGGTTAATATTTGTAAAAATGCTTGGGTCCAGGGACAGTGTAAATTGCTGTCTAGAACTAATGTGATACCGGTTCATGTAAAAACTATGTCCCAGAAATTAATAAGCTGGAACGTGCCTTATCATGTTGCAATCACTTGTACCAGACAATGTTTTTATGATTTAATTCTTCGTCACAATGTCAGAGGTATTTCTACCTAACTGTCCAGCAAACCACAATGATATAGCAATATCTTAATAAACAAATGATCAAATGCCTTCTTTTTCTTTGGATTTACTCTGGTTAACTATCATGGTAGACAGAATGTAAGAAAAAATAACAAACACAAGCCAGTAACTGAAAGATATTGTCCTAGACCTGAATGCCAACAAATTCTGGAAACTCAAGAGCATCTTTTTCTTGAGTGTGATTATGTAAAACAGTTACGGGATGAAGTAGCACAAGGCTAAAAATGACCTTAGTTTCATCTCTAAAATATACAGAACTGATTTTTTCAATTATTCACCAAAAATGGTCTATATTTCATATTAAGACTCTACAAATAATAGTTGCAATTTTAAAGCACAATATATGGCAGGCAAGATGTAAATGGGTGTTACAGCAACAGTCTATAACTAAAGAAATATTTTTGAAAACTGAATATCTCTAGTCAACAGGTTTATACAAACATACGAAATTGCCAGCAAAAACAGGCCTCCTGGTCTATCGAGTCTGCTCAAGTGTGCAGCTAGCACCCCATCTTGCCGCTGCCCCTCCCCAACCCCCTCTTCCCAAGATCCCTCACCCTTACCCTGTCCCAACCCCTTTGAAATTGCCCACCGTCTTACAGGGCACAATAGCATATGTGTAACTGCACACAGCAAGACTGTGTTTTCATCAAGGGTTTGTGATAACATTGCAAGGACCTCGAGAGTGAAGCTCGAGAGGTTCCTATGATGTCATCACAAACCCAAGATGAAAACACTGCCTTGAGGTGTATGGTTACCCATATACTATTTCATACAGTATATGGTTCCCCTCAATTCTAAATAGATTTCAGCAGCTAAGTCATATGTTTAAAAAGTGGTAAAACAAAGTGAAGACACTAGTTGAAGTGTAACCATTGTATTACAGTTACAGAACATTACAGAACTCATATACAGAGCACTTCAAATCGGGCATAGAAAGGATATAATTTCGATGCTCTTCTCTTGGCTGTTGCAGACTTCATGTCACAGGTTCCTGCAGAGACAGGGAGCATAATCAGTAATTGCTCAGTGGCCATGTTGTGTTTTAGTCTGTCTCTGACTACCGATGTGGTGCCATTGCCCTCTCTGCCTTCCCGTGTGCTTTTTTTGTGTGTGTGTGAATTTAATACATTTGGACAAAAAAAACAAAGAGATTCTGGCTAGATTAAAACTGCTAAGACCATTGTTGTTGCAATTTGGAATTTCAGTGACGTGTACCTTAACGAGTGACTCTGTCAGAATAGTAGCTTTCAAAGTGACTAGGAAAGTCGGTGACAGTGCGTACTCATTCAAAGGACGGAAAAGTTGTTATACTGTCAATCTGATGTCAGAACCATAGTACAGCAACTGTTATGACCTCTGAACTGTCCTACAACAACATTTTGATACTGTAGTTGCTGAAATCTGTTTAGAATTGAGGGCAACCATATACTATAATGTAGATTTTACAGATTGAGGTAGCACTCCCAACCAATCAGAGCACTCCTTTCCTCCACACATGAGACACTCTTATTCTGCGAAGAGCATCTCAAGCACAGGTGCCCTGGAAAGGGGCACATTCAGGGAATGTTTAAAAAAATATATATTATTGATCACGCTAGATCACACTCGATCAATAATATACTAATATGTCCCCCATCACCACTCTTTGCTGTATCAGATTGGTTTCACTTGCCTTCAGCTTGAGCCAGAACAGCTCAGCTTCACTTTGCTGTTCTCACTCACCCCGAATGCATGTGAAACCACTCTGATACAGCAAATAGTGGGGGGACATAGCAACATACAGTATATACTCAGTCATGTGGAATAGCATGTGTTGATACACATTGGAATCAGTCAGGAGGCAAAGCTTTTTTCACATTTTTGGCAAGCGACGTGATACAGAATTTTTCAGGAACAAAATGTAATCCAAAAGCAAGTATTCCAATTTCTTACACAGTAAAGTGTGACATTTGTATTACTGTTGACTAATTTCACTGTATACAGAGAACTATTATTTTTGGGCTGTTCATCATTAGGAGAAGCTATGACAGTCATCTTCCTCATTCATTCCCCTGTCTTTCAGTAGTGTGCCCATTTTAAAGATCCACCACATCTCCCCCTTTCTTAGCTGAACATCCCAATCTCCCCCTCTCAGATTTTCTTTTACCAGTTCTAGTTCCCCAAATCATTGAGAAGAGACATTATGTACTGCTGACACAAAATGTACTGCTGCCAATGATTTTTGATCCATTGTTATAGTATAACTTTTACATTCAAAAATGCAAATGTTAAGTTGTCTTTCAGGTTTTCCAATATAAAATGTGCCACATGGGCACTGTGGATGGTATATGATGTATGCAGATTTGCAAGTGATAGAGTCTCTTATTGGAAAAATCTCATCATTATAAGGATTCTCGCAAAATATTTCTCTTGAAGTACGTGAACAGTGAGAGCAGTGTCCACATGGACAACTTCCTGACTTCAATGGTCCAGAAATAAATTGAGATACATTATCCTCTGCTACTTTGTGCATCGTGTGGACAAGTTTGTCTTTGATCATAGTGTTTCTCTTGAAAGCTACTATTAGAGGCTACTTGAAATGCATAATTGCTCCTCTTTCTGTTTGCCATATGTGCCATTATTTATTTAACATACTCCAAATGTTGTTTGTCAGTCTTCAATATTTTATTAAGCAACAAGCATATCATGCACTTTATCCCTCCTTTTATCCTCTAGGGCATCTACCCGCTGGACTGCCACAGTTTTAGCCCTAGCTGCATCCAGTGTCCACTTCTGATATTCTGTTTTTAAATCTTTCTTTCAGTTCTTTCTTTTGGTTGGAAAATGCCTCATGTCTACTGAAGTTTTCTTTGAGGCTGAGAAATTGAGAGCACAATATGTTTTTAATCAATTTAGGGTTATAGCAGCTGTCACCATGCAACATGGTATTACAATCTGTGATTATTCTGTACAGGGTTGTTTCTAACCCAGTGTCTGTTTTAGAAATAGTGAGATAAAAAAAATGTTTTTCCATGTATAAATTCAATGTGAACTTCATTTTAAGAGATACCAAGTTCAAGTAGTCATAGAATCAATGAAGACTGCAATACTCCCCATTGCAGATGATCAGAGTGTGATATTTCTGCAGTTTCCACACAAAATATATTTGAATAAGTGTTTACTTTGGTTCAATTTGTGGGATCTCTCAAATTCTCAAAAGTACAAATTTTGCATGAAATGAAGCTATGGCCAAGGCCCCTGGAATTCTGCGGTTCTGCGATTGAGGAATTTGCCACAGAATTTGCATCATGCTGCAGAATATATATAGTGCCACAGAATTCATTGTTTTTGGTGAATTTTCATATAAATATACTGTTTTTTTCATAGTGTCAGGCTTTCTTTCCCAGCTTGTTTATCCTGAAGTCCCTCCTCTATGCTCAGCATATGATGTCATCAATGACATCACATCATATTTAGCCAATGACAGGACTGCATTCTGCCAGAGAAATGAGTAAATCATGCTGCAGAAATCAGAAAATGCTGCCGCAGAAGTCAAGGAGCCCTGCCACAGAAATCAGAAATTCTGCCGCAGAACACCAGGGGCCCTGGCTATGGCACTGCCTATGGCTAAACTCCTTACTTAAGCATAAACATTTTTGTCAAACTTGAAATAATTGCACTATTAAGACTCATTAAGTTATTTAATTATTTCCATAATATATAGGGATTATGTGATGTATGAAATTTATCTTCAGGAGTAGTTAGTGACCTTTTCACCTTCACAGGTGGTGTAGCATTAGTGTTTCACAGTTAGTGCTTAAAGAAAAGACCACTGCACATTTAATGAGTACATTGTTCTTGCTGATTAATGATTTAGAGCAGTGCGAGGCAGAGCAGTGAGCCTCATCTTGTACTAGGGATATACCCAACTAGAGAGATAAACAGAATGATATACCCTACTAGCAAGGTAAAAAAATCTAGCTAGCTAGGCTTTTCTGCATTTAATAGCATTTGTATGTAGTGAAACAAAAACACTTGTGTATATGGTATGTTATCCTTTACATATAGTACTGTAGACAGGGGTCAAACTTAACATTCATTTACTAGCCCGGGTACTAGTGCAGATTGTTACAGGCTAGTGCAGAATCTGCTTTACTTGCCCATCTGGGCTAGTGCAATTCTTCCTGTGGAAAACTGCAGTTCCATTTTCAACCCAGGTATCAAATAAATAAACAAACAAATAAATACAAAAATACATAAATAGAACTGTTATTTAATTTAAAGCCAGGTCCTTTTCATGGAGGTTTAACTATGTGCTGCCTTAGCATTGGTGAAATGAAAACAAAAATGTCTGTGTGTAGTGCATTTACAAACTGTTTCATTTTATACAAACTATTGCTCTTATTTTTTGCTGGTAAAGATCCTGTCTTCTTATCCTTTCTTTGTTTAGCTCAGTACGCATGGCAGGCAGGCAGATTTGTGACTGTGTCCAGAAGCAGCACATTTCAAAGGTTGCCAACTGTCCAGGTATAGACTGAATAATCCAGTTTTCAGGGTCTTTATCTGGTCATCCGGTTTTGATTAAATGTAGTCCAGTTTTGGGGCCATTTTGAGTGCTCAGATAGTATTAAAACTGATTGCATCAAATAATTCACTGTTACATGCATGTCCAGGTTACAAAAAAAGTTCTGATGTCACTAGTCACAGGCCTTTGTTTGTAAAACCAGTCTGTCTAGGAGGTGTAAAGTATGGCCATTAAGACCATTAGCAGCACATCAGCCTAATCTTTTCAACTCTGAATTTTAAGTATGGTCATTTACTGCCATGATAGGAAATGGTTTTTATACCTTTATATGCTGTAATGGGTTCTTTTTGCCTTTCCTATATTCTCATATGTTTTAGACCCACTTTTTCAAATTAGTTTTCACATTTCTATTGCCTTTGTCACTGTGTTGATTATTTCTCTCCTAAGTCCTCAGCAGCTGCAGCTCTCATTTTTTCGTATTGACAACTTGAACATTCCATGATGTTAGCTACACCTTTACCTTTGGAATAAGTAGCATGGAATGGTGTGTCTAAAATTGTGGAATGTGATGTTTTAGACATTTGAAAATAAACAGCAGTAGTTGATGAGGTAAAGGGAACACAATGTAATATTGAGGACACCACAAGTGTTGATAGTTCAGTTATTAAAAAGGTGGTCAAAGCATATCAGAATACAAGGCTGTCATGGAAAGGAAAACTAGAGAGTGTTTAACAGAGAGAGCAACAGGTTGTGAATGGGTTGTACATCCAGCAGATTGGGGTTTAAATTCCCACAGCCTCCACTTGCATACTGTGTGACCCTAAGCAAGTCACCTAACCTCCCTGTGTTCCTGGGCCACCCCTGTAAACGGATCTTGTGCTCAATGGGAGTTACCTGGTTGCCAAAGAATAAAAATAAATAAATAACAGTATGGGTTGTTTATGTTGAATTTATCCTTACTTTTTGGGGGGGGTGAACATTTTTTTAATACAACTGGGACAATCAAGCATTTCTGGGATCTGTGGCTAGGGTGGAAAAAGGGGAAAAAAGACATACACACTTTTCATGACACAACTTTATTAACTACAAATCTGAAAATGTTGAAATATATTAAAGAAGTCAGTAACCCAGCTGACATGAATAGAAAGCATGCTGATGAAGACGACAAATAAAAGATCACGATTATGAAAAGACAAAAACGAAGCAGTCAGTTCCAGCAATGTTGGCTAGAAAAATAAGACTGGTTGGGGTATGATGGTGAAAAAGATCTGATGTTCTGCCACTTGTGTATCAAACATGAAATACAGTTGGGTAAGGCGGGCAATAAAAATATTTTTTGTTTCGGTGCAGATAACTTCCAGCTTGACTCTGTCTCATCCCATAATATCAGTGAAGCTCATGCTAGGGTAAAGGAAAAGATGGATTCCAGCACTGCTACTCCAGGGACAAGTAATGCGGAGAGAATGCTGAAGAACATGAATGAAGCAACGCTTAACTGTCTGGATAAACTGCTTAGCACATGTCATGCAATTGCTAAGAAAGGATGTCCTTTCACAGACTTTGTGTGGATGTGCAGCCTTGATGATATGAAAGGGCTCGATATCAGTTCAGCAACTTTATCCACTATGTAACCGAGGTTAAACACATGGCGGTATGAGAAAAATTATAGGAACAAAGTTCATCTCAGTCATCAGTGACAGAACCACTGACTCTTCAGTCACAGAAGCTGAGATAGTGTTTGTGTAGTTTGCAGTTAAAGGCACAGTGCAAAATCAGTTGGTAGGTGTCCAGACTGTTGGCAGGACAAATGCAATTTTATTTGCCTTTCATTTAACAGATCACTGTTAACCATACTGACTGCTGACTACTGCAAACTTCTGCAGGCTAGTGCAATCTCTGGTTCACTAGCCCAGCTGGCTAGTGCAAAAAAAAAGTTAAGGCTGACCCCTGACCTGATGGCAATCAAAACTGTTGTTTAGTCTCAGCTTCCAATTCACCCATCCTAACCGTCACCCTATGTAAATAAATGTTTGTTAACCGTCTTTATAAATTTGGTGTGACATCGCATTGTTAGTGATAGCCTTTAATTCAGAAATGTGAAATGTGGGGTTTTGGTTATTTATCCATGTGTGGGGTGACAATGTGGTATTGTGCATGGGTACAATATCCCAGGGGGTTGTACCAGGTAACTATCAGACCCACTGAAAAATATACTCTGGGTGGAGGCACTGTGAAAAAAATGTTATCTATGGGAAAGAACCAGTTTTGTTACATGAAAATAAGAACTCAGTCCCCTCAGCTGTTTTCAGGGCTGTAAGGCAGGGTTAAGAAACCTTTTGAGACATGGCAACTGGCTTACACTATTGGATTGTCCACATTGCACTCCAATACCATGCTTGCCTGCTTGAGTTCCCAAGCATGATTGCAGCACTACTGTAAAGCATTATGGGTGCCACAATGCATGCCAGGATACTCGTGCTCAGGTGTGATAACCAATTTGGATGAAAATCATTGCATTTTATTCAGGACAGTATTGCAAGCTTGATGATGTATGGGACCTGTCTCCTTTTCTTTTTGGCAGATATAAAAAACTCATTGAGGTATGGCGGGAGTTGCCTTAAACCATGTTACAGCATGGTTTACATCCACACTGCTATTAACATGGTTTAAGGCAAGCTGGCTGGTGGAACTGAGGGTTAAGGTGCTGGATGCCATACCTCACACCACGTTGATGACCCAGGTTCTGGAACAAACTTCAACTGCTGGGGGTCGGCAGGGGCGGGAAGGAAATGAGCATCTGGAAGACTGCTCTCTCTTCCCAGGGTGGGTAGTAGGGGTTGCATTGCTCTTCAGCAGCCCCCCAATGAAGATCTGGTGTCCTGCAGGTAACTATGCCGAAACAAGGGGTGGAGCCACAGTGGACATCAGCATGCTATGTGCTCAGACATCATTGCATATCTGTGCTCCAGGGGAAATGTCAATAAAAAATCCCTGGTGAACTTAGGGAGGCAACGGAGGCCCCAGGAGCCCAGGCCCACATCCTGACACCGGACCAGTCTTCCACCAGCTCTCCTAAGCCCCTCGACCCAGCCCAGTAACCATCCCTCTATTTCCTGAAAGGCCACCAGATAGGTATGGTGGTCCCTCCTGGTGGGCAATCTGAGGGGCTGGACAGGTCTGTGGGTCCAGGAGGGGGTGCTCAGCAATGTGTCTCCTGGGGAAAGTGATTTCAAGCTGGGAGTAGAAGCAGTGGCTGCGTGGGCATACAAACATAGAAACATAGACTTTGACAGCAGATAAGGACCGCTTGGCCCACCTAGTCTGCCCATTTCCCTACCTAGAGGATAAGCTGCAGATGCTATTTAACCAACAGCTTATTTCTTCCTACCCCCCACAAAAATTGCCTTATGTCTGTCCCATGCATTCTTGAATTCTCCAACAGTTTTTAGACCCCACAACCTCCTCAGGAAGGCTGTTCCATGCATCCACCACCCTCTCTGTGAAAAAAATACTTCCTCACATTACCCCTGAGCCACCCCCCCCATCTTCAAATTGTGTCCCCTTGTTCTTGCACATCTCTTTGTCTGAAAGATGTTACCCTCTTGGACTTTGTTGATTCCACTGAGGTACTTAAACATTTCTATCATGTCCCCCCTCTCCTTTCCTCAAGGGAATACATATTACACTCCTTTAGTCTCTCCTTGTATGGCTTCTTTTGTAGACCCTGCACCATTTTAGTTGCCCTCCTCTGAACTGCCTCCATCTTGTCTATGTCCTTGCGGAGATAGGGTCTCCAAAACTGGACGTAGTACTCCAGATGGGGTCTCACCAACTGTCTGTACAGGGGGATAACAACTTCCTGTTTTCTGCTGGTGATGCCTCTCCCTATACATCCCAGTATCCCTCCAGCCCTCCCTACCGCCTTCTCACATTGCTTGCCAACTTTAAGGTCATCTGATATGATTATGTCCAGGTCCCTTTCCATTTTTGTTGTTGTTACTACCCCTCCCCCATTGTGTAATCTTCCCCTGGGTTTTTGTTTCCCAGGCGCATTATTTTGCACTTCTTTGCATTGAATCCAAGCTGCCATACTTCTGACCATTCCTCCAACCTTGCCAAGTCCCTTCTCGTCCTTTCCACGCCTCCTTGTGTATCAACCCTGATGTAGATCTTTGTGTCATCTGCAAAGAGGCATACTTTTCCTTCCAGTCCCTCTGCAATGTCACTTATAAAGACATTAAAAAGGACTGGACCCTGCACTGAATCCACTAGTAACTCCTCTTTCTTCAGAGTGGACTCCATTTGCAATTACTTTCTATGTCCTGTTGTCCAGTCAATGTTTTACCCAAGATACCACCCTGGGACCCACTCCCAGGGTGGTTAATTTGACTATTAATCTTTTGTGTGGGACTGTGTCAAATGCCTTGCTAAAGTCTAGGTAGGCCATGTCCACAGCCCCTCCCTGGTCTACTACTTTGGTCACCCAGTCAAAGAAATCAATTAGATTCATCTGACATGACCTTCCCGCTGTGAACCCATGCTGCCTTGGGTCCTGTGCCTCACTGGCCTCTAGGTACTCAAAAGGGGCGTAGTTTGTTATTTTTACAGGGGGGACAAAGTAACAAAAAAGTCCTGATTTTCGCGTATCACGACAGTGAAGAGGGCAGGTGGCTTGTGTAATGCAAACAAATCAACCAGCATCAAATAATGCCCAAAAAACATTTAAGACTACAGCTGAATAACTCCTGGGAGGGACCAGCCCAGGCCAAGTCAGAGCACTTCCCCACCCCACCTGTTTTACTGCAGCCTGCTCTTGGCCCAACTCCTCCTGAGACCAGAGTCAAAAAACTGACCAAGATCTGTTTTGTATTCAGTTCTTCGTTCTTCTGCCTTGGGAGTGAGGACTTACTTGTAAAGTTGAAAATATGTAAGAAACTTAACTTCCTTCTGAAGAGGACAGGACCTCCCCTCAGTTTCAATTCAAATCAGTGTTGACCTAATTTTGCCCCCACCTGAACCTCCAGGTGGATAGCTCACTAGTCTCTCACCCCCCTTTGCTGCTTACATAACCCTTCCAAGTCAGCCCTTGTAGTGGATCCTGAACTTCTTGAAATGTCTGCTTGAGCTAGCTCTCCCACCCTTGAGGAGTGCAAAAAGCATGTTTCAAGGAAGTGCAGCAAATGGCTGTGTCACCTCAGTATACCTATAAACATGGATGGTATGGGAAACATCCCAGCATGTGCATCCTCACAGCATGAGCCCTTATTTACAAAGATTACATAAAATAAATGTGATTATACAATGACAAGAATGAATGCTGGCCTCTGATTGGTCAGTCTTGGGCTAGACCCATGATGTTATCCCAGTACATCCGATTCATCACAGGTCTAGTCTCAGCCTGTTCGTGAACCTCTTGATGATTGTTAGCATTAGTGTGTTTTTTTGTATCTTCTCTTAAAAATATTTTTCCACACCAAATGAAACATCTTTAAAATTATTTTTTTTAATTCTGTATAACAACACGCCATTGTATAATAGCAATAATGCCCTCCAGGGTGTGTGTCATGGTAGGATAACATCATGCCTTATGTATTGGATGCACTCATGCCCAACCACCTGAGGCATGACGTTATCCCAGCATGACACACGCTCTGTCGGCATTATGCTTACTTGCACCCCAGTGTTAACACTTTTCTTGTTATAACCAAATTAATTCATTAGTCTCCCATCCCATCCCATATTATTCAATGTCACATGCCTGAATCTGGTTAGGTAAGGTAAGCGAAGAGGATAATGTTCTCCTCAAGCAAGCAAGCATTGCATACATAAGCATGGGACTTGCTGATATCCCTCAGGCGGTGCTCTTAACAAGCACGCTGATGTACCTGGGACAGTGCAACAGAACAATGTAAATCCCCTAATTGTTCAAGATGATCATGGGCATGGTATGGTCACACCACAACCCCTACCACTCTCCTCCCCATGTGATCCTAAGGAATATGCATCTCTGTCCATGCCCAGGGTTAAACAACCCCATTCAAGCAAACACGGACTGCCCTGGCACAAAAGTGGTTGCATCACATAACCTAAGAGAACAGACGCCACAGGAAATTTGCTGGAACAATGACTCCAGATACCTGTGCACAGCCTCGCAGGACCCACCCTGAAAGGTAAGTACTTGGTTGGTGGTTTTTATTAGCATCACCTATGACAGTGTGTGGTGGGCTGGTTGTGGTAACCCAGGTTGCCGTGGATGCTCCCCCCCCCCCCACAGACTACTTCAAAATTGTCTCATCTGACAGTTTTGAAGGGCATAAATGAAACATGGTTGCTTCAGTTTGATGTAGTTTAATACAGTTTTTTTTGTCCGAGTGTGTGTCTCTATTCTTCTACACACAGACACAGACAGACACACACACCACCAAAAAATTGACTTTTTTATACCATGTTTACATTCAGGATAGAGACAGGGTAAAGCAGGTCCAGGCAGTACAACACAGTAAATGAAACAATGCATTTTACAACGCCCAACAAACCACCAAAAGACCACAAAACAACAGACCTTCCCCCTGCCCTGGAGGGGGGATGGCTAGGTCACAGGCCAGGATGCTAAATGAGGAAGAGAGACCACAGAACATCTTGTCGAACCACACAGTAAGGTGAAACTACATGAACATGCACAATTTTTATACTGTAGGATTTCATACTTTCCAACAGTTCCTAATTTTGACACAGAAACTTATCTTTAGTGCTCAGAAGCCCCTTGTACGAGGGAGGTAAGCATGGCATGGACCCAGCAGACTGGCATACATGTTGAAAAAAATATTTCTGTGCCAGTATGCTCTGTCCACCCTCCCTCCTCCATCACCAGTGGCCAGAACCATTTTTTTCAGCATGTGTACCAGTCCGCCTTGGTCAGCAACAGAGCACAAAGCTGGCAGGGCAGCAGAAGGCACAGCAAGCAACACTGAATTAAGTGTCCATGCAAAAAGTTACAGCCCACTCTCCCCACCCTAGACCTGCAAGGCCACTATCTCCACCCAGACTGGCCAGCTCAGCTACTCTCTGCACCCTGATGGACTTGCACAGCCACTCTCCACACTCTGTGTCCACCCCACCAGCACAGCCACTCTTCCCACCACACCAGCACAGCCACTCTCCCCACCACACCCAACCAACACCATTTCCAGCTCCATTTTATCTGGTATCCTCTCCAGGCATCCAGGTCTGTGCTTCCCCATCATGGGCATGCAAAAATAAATAAAACCACATTTTATACTGCATTTTGTTTATGTTTCTTTCTTTGTCTGGAAAGAGAGATGTTGAGGTACCGGTCAGCACAGTTTGCCTGGTATACAATTACAACCCCGCCCCACCAACACAATGCCAGTGCCTCCACCCACCCATACAACAGTGCCCCCACCACACCCACACAATGCCTGTATCCTCAACCCCACCCACACAAATGACCAGTGTCCGCAACACTACACACACACATGACCAGCAGTGTCCCCAACCCCACACACACACAACCAGCAGTGTCCCCAACCACACACACACACACACACACACACAACCAGCAGTGTCCGCAACCTCACCCACACACACGACCAGTGTTCCAACCCCCCCAAAAAAAATCATGGCCAGTCAGTGGTCGCTATAACAATAGCCAGGTAGTAGTATAATCATTTCTTTAGGGTGCATGTTTTAGTGCAAGATTTATTTTGCTAGTCTTGTAACACTGTACGGGGGAGAACACAAAAAGCTACCCCTTCGGTTGTGTTTGCCAGGCAATGAAGACAGAGACAGCAAGGCCAAGGAATCTGTCTGTTTCACTCCTCCACAGTGGACGATCGGAGAAATCAAAAAAAGTGAAAGATTACTTTTACTGCCAGGTAAAGGATGAGGGGGAAACAATGTTTCAACATTTACTAATGTTCATATGCTAGCTGCGGGCACAGGTCAGTGAGATATATCCCTTGACAGGTAAAGGATGAGGTGGAAATTACATTTTAACATATATTTATGTTTATATGCTAACACCCAGTCAGCAAGCACAGAATGTCCCCCCTCCTAACGAACACGGACAGTTCACCAGAAACCCAGTCAGCAAACATGGGCAGTCCCCCCCCTTCACCCCACCTACAAGGACAGTCCCCAGACACCTGAACAGTCCCCTCCCCACCAGACACCGGGCCAGCGAGCATAGAATGCCCCCAACCGACAAGGACAGTCCCACCAGACACAAAGGCAGCCAGCGAACATGGACGGTCCCCCATATCCCACCAAGGACAGTCCCCACCCCCCGACACACAGCTAGCAAACACAGAATTTCCCCGCCCCACCAGCATGAACAATCCCCAAATACCTGGTTAGCAAACACGGAGAGTTCCCTCCCAACAACATTGATAGTCCATCCTAGACACCTGATCAGCAATCACCGACATTCACGCCCCATAAGCCAACATGGAAAGATCCCCCCAGACACCCGACCAGCAAATAGTTCCCACCTCCCCACAAGACACCTGGCAGGCAAACATGGACAGTCCCCCTTTTCCACCATTATGGACAGTCCCCCAAGACAAATGGCCAGCCAAGTCCACCAAACAATGGCTAGTATCACCACCCCACCATCACAGACAGTGTCCCCACATCACCATGACCTGTGTCTCCACCTCACCAGACCCCAGAATAGAAAACAGACTATCTCCCCAGCCCCACCAAACACTGACCGCCCTCCCAGTCCCAAACACTAACCACCCCAGCCCCAAACACTGATCATCCCCCCCAGCCCCACCAAACGCAGGCCCTCCCCCAGCATCAAACACTGACCATCCTGTCAGTGAGTCAGCCCCAAAACACACAGACTGTCTCCCCTGACCCCAACCCCACAAAACAGACCATCCCCCAACCCCACCAAACACAGACCAACCAGTGAGTTTCCCAACAAACCCCACCACACCAGTAGCACAGTAACTGAGTGTCCCACCCCACCAACATGACCAGTGTCCACACCATACCAAACAAATAGGCCCCCACCCACCCCACCAACATGGACTACCTCAACAGCCAGCAAATCCTCCCACCCAAAGAAACACAAGCTGACAGCAAACCTTCCACCCACCCCAAAACACATGGCTATGGCCAAGACAACCCCACAAAAGACACATTTCTGGGATGTGAATGGTATTAATTTCCAACAACCAGCTTGCAGCACAGTTACTCATCAAATCAGTAAGGGCACAGACAGGGCAGCATGCAGCAGGGCACAGCAAGGCCAAGAAGGCAGGTCAGGTAGCCGAGTCTCTCCCAACAGTCCCGTTCCTCTCCCGATTAATCCCCCGACGAGACAGTAACTCATTTTTTCTGACACCAGATGAAAGTGTCGCATTATGGGTCTGCTATAGCCTGCATGACTGCCGGCTTCTTCACTGTTCTGGGCCTGGCTGTTCACTGACCTGAATAATCCTTCTCGGTGGACCGTGGAACTGGTGGGCAATGGGCGTGGTGTGGGACTTGCCGACAACATGGTAAATCTTTTTCTGGCCTGCTGAACACAGGAGCTGGGTGTGCAAGCAAGCCTGGCCGTGCCTCAGACTCACTGTAATTGTACTACTCGCTCCTCCACTTGGTCTGTCTGGTGGTAGAGGCCTTGTGACTGCAGGCCTCCTAGCAGGTGGCAGCGGGAGAGCCCAGAGGACAGCTGGCTGCACTGAGAAACAGAGATTAGGTAGTCAGAGAACTCGGGTGAGGTATATTTAAACTGGGCTGTTCAGGACAGGAGGAGGGTGGGAATACTAGACTGAATGAGACACTGGTGACACCTGACAGACAACCAACGACTGCTGCTCGACATCCTCGAATAGCTATCTCTCCTCAGCCCTACGCTATATGGATGCTACTGCTGCTCCTTCATGGAAGGCACACAGACAACTAAATGGCGCCACTAATGGAGTACTGCTCACGCGATGGCAGCAGCTTGCAGCACTCTCTGATTGGCTGTAACATGCAGGCTACTATGGTTGCAGGCTTGCAGCCAATCGGAAAAGGGATAGTTTTGCTTAAGAGACACAGGCCGCTGTTTCCCTCCTCGGAGAGGTGCAGACAGTCCGGCATATTAAAAAAACATAAAATGATAACCGGAGAATGGTGGCTGGGCTCCTAAAAAAGTCCTGGTCTAATTTCTCAGGGGTGGCAGCTTGCCCCTCTGCCCCCCCCACAATCTATGCCTATGGTACTCAACAATTCTTTCCTTCAGAAGTAATTCCATCACTTTCCCCACCTCAGAGGTCAAACTGACAGGTCTGTAGTTTCCTGCCTCTGTCTTGGTCCCACTTTTGTGAAGGGAAATCACACCTGCCTTCCTCCAGTCCTCAGGTACCACACCATCCTCCCATGATTTGTTAAAAAGGGTAGTCAGTGGTGTCACTAGTTCTCTGCTTAAATCTTTTAGAATTCTAGGGTGAATTCCATCTGGCCCCATTGCTTTGTCCACCTTCAGTTTTAGGAGTTCTTTCAGAACCTTTTCTTCTGTGAAAGGACTGGGATCGACCACCCTATCCAGAGTGCTTCTGTTAATTAAATTAGGCACCTCCCCCACCTCCTCTTTTGTGAATACTGAACAGAAGTATTCATTCAGTATCCCTGCTTTGTCACTGTCCCTCTCTGCCCATCCGCCGTTCATTCTGTTCAGCCTCACTATCCCTCCCTTTGTCTTTCTACACTCCCTGATATATCTATAAAAGGTTTTATCCCCCTTCTTAACCGAGTTGGCTATCTTTTCCTCAGTTTGGGCCTTTGCTATTCTGACTACCCTTCCTGCTTCCTTCTGCCTTAACTGGTACAGTTCTTTGTCCTGCTCCTTCTGTGTTTCCTTATACTTCCTAAATGCTATCTTATTCTTCCTAATCTTCACTCCCGAGAGATTCCCTGGTCCCCCAGTAAATAAATAGACAGTACACAAAAAAATATATATATATGGTTTAAGGCAGCTGTGTTGGTCTAAAACTATGTTAAAACCCTGCTCTAAATAGGATTTTAGCAATTTTTTTAAATATGGATTCTAACACGGTTTTACCATGCTGCAATCTGAACATAATACTTTTAAACCATTTTAACAGAGTTCAAACAGTTTAAAACACAGTAAAAGTGTTAATGTGTTAGGGCCTTAGAGTCACCCACCAAAAACATGAATTACTCCAGTATATGGAAACCGCAGTTGTGTAGACCTTAACTCCCACAAACTGACTCGGAATCCATCTGTATTACCAGCATTGTAATATGGGAGTGAGATCTACAGGTCAGCCAAAAACGTTCTAGATTGTACCACAATAAAATCAACACTGTGATTAACAATTTATGCAGGTTTGTCTTTGGCTGCTATAAACACTTACATACTGTTGCTGCTTAATGCAGGACAGTATGTCTCCCGCGATAACAAAAGACAAGACCTCAAATAGACATCATTCATTTGCAAATGTGTAAGTGGCCTGTACACAAACTGCCACTCAACACTAGCCTGCACTCACTTAGAAAACTACAAAAAATGAGTGCACTTGCAGCATTACATAGAGGCACTAAGTTTTATTGGAGGTGTAAAGTGCATATAACAACTACAGTGATTGATTACCTCTGACATATGAAAGCTCCATGGCTAGGCCCACCCCCCCCCACTCCAATGTTAATGCTTCACAAGTACTTCCTTGTGGGGTGGGTCACAACCTTACCAAATAAAATCAAGCTCAGTTTGAGAATTCATTGGCGAGAAGACCTACAACAGAAAGGTCCCAATCAGCCGAAATACCATCAATGATTCCATTAGGGGTACCATAAGCATTTTTTACTTCAAGCAGTTCATGTGTGACTATCTTTGCATGGCATGCACATGCTAACTTACACGCATTACACTTCCTGAAAATCATCCCCATTTCCTCAGACATCTTACCTGCTCATTTTTCTTATAAACCTAAGCCTATTTATCAGCTGCTCTCTTGTGGGTGAGTATATCGTGTGCATTTGCCTCACTTTGTGTTACTTTTTATTTCATTTATACTTTTCTGTGTGTAAGGTTACAACTACTGTTTTGGTTTATGAAATTACATTA
Source organism: Neoceratodus forsteri (assembly GCA_016271365.2). Taxonomy (NCBI): domain Eukaryota; kingdom Metazoa; phylum Chordata; order Ceratodontiformes; family Ceratodontidae; genus Neoceratodus; species Neoceratodus forsteri. The sequence continues at coordinate 503,727,685 of CM057459.1, forward strand.
AGTAACTGTAACTTTTATGTCAGTATATTTGTAGTCATTCTGCTGTTGTACTCGGAGTCCCTCAGAACCCACTTGCACAATAGGTGTGACAACTATATGTGGGTATCAAGCACAGAAATATTACACTGTACTATACTATACTATACTATACTATACTATACTATACTACACTACACTGTATTTACATACATAAATAGATGAATGAATGAATAAATGAATAACCTATGGACCATTTAGGTGCACAGTTGAGAACAAAATATTTGGGCAAAACGGAAGGTATAGAAAAAAAACCATCAATGAGGGAGGAGTGGTGATGTACATAAAAGAAGGCATAAAAGAACATTCCCAGATGTGGAGGGAGAGGGTGTGTGTAATATACACAGGTGACAACAGTACATAGTCAGAGGGATCTACAGGCCACTCAACAGGAAGGTGTCATTGGTGATTCAGTTTGCCAGGAGATTGCTAAGGCAGCAGGCCAGGCCAAAACAGATCATGGCGCACTTTAATAAGCCAGTCGTAAACTGGCAAAAAATGCAGCAAGCAGCCAAAAAAAAGCAATATATTTATTAAAATGATACAGGATGGGCCCTTTTACAATGGGTACATACAGTAAATCAGGGGCACTGGTTTACTGTGATTCAAAAATGGCAAACTCTGTTTTACCAAATGGAAAAAACAATATTTTCACTGGTGTCTACAGAGCCAAAATCCATTTTTACTGGTGTTTTCTTCTGTAAGCTTTAACTATTTTTTTCTCAGCTGGCATGTATTTTAGCAATTGTGCTGTCTAGTATTGTGCATCAATCATTGTAATTATTATAAATAATAAACCCTGTGATAAACTCGCCTGTACCTCACTTTGTTTTGCGTTTTATATGTATACATAGTCCTCCCAATATTATCAATGCCTATTCACCCCAGTGATCTGAGTGTATAGATCTTGGAGGCCACTGTGTGTGTGTGTGTGTGTGTGTGTGTGTGTGTGTGCGTGCGCATGCGCATGCATGTGTGCTTGTGTGTGTGTGTGTGTGTGTGTGTGTGTGTGTACAGCTGACCTCATCATCTCAAGTCGCTCAGCCATCATATGTGACAGTAGCAGCACTATGGTCCCCATCTCACAGGGGTGACAGCAGTGACAATATTGCCCCCATTCCTGAGTGATGACAGTGACATCAGCAGGAGCAGCATTAGGGCTTCCATCCCTCATGGGTAACAGAAGCAGCATTACAGTCCTTACCCCTCAGGGGTGATGGCGGCAGCACAATGGCCCTTATCTGCAGAATGACAGCAGCAGCACTATATCCCCTGTTCCTCAAGAGTAACTGCAGCAGCTCTACGGTCCCCATCTCTGAGAGGAAGCTGTGACAGCAGGAGTAGAACTATAGCCCCCATTCCTCAGTGGTGATGGCAGCAGCAACAGTAGTAGCAGCAGCAGCAGTGCTATGGCTTCCATTTCTCAGGGGTAATGGTGGCGGCACTATGACTGTCACCCTTCAAGGGTGACAGCAGCAGCACTGCAGTTACCATCCATATAGTCATGACAGCAGCACCAATATGGCCCCCAACTCTCAGGTGTGATGGCAGCAGCAGCAGCACTATGGCCTTCAATCCTCAGTTGTGATGGCAGCAGCACTAGGGCCTCCAAACCTCAGTTGTGATGGCAACAGCAGCACTATGACCCCCATCCCTCAGCTGTGATGGCAGCAGCAGCACTATGACCCCCATCCTTCAGATGTGATGGCAGCAGCACTAACATGACCCCTGTCTCTCAGGTGTGATGGCAGCAGCAGCACTATGGCCTCCAACCCTCAGTTGTGATTGCAGCAGAAGCACTATGACCCCCGTCCCTCAGGTGTGACAGCAGCAGCAGCAGCACTATGGCTCCCAACCCTCAGGGGTGATGGCAGCAGCAGCACTATGGCCCCAAACTCTCAGGTGTTACAGGAGCACTAATGCACTCACTGCTCAGGAGTGATGGCAGCACTACATCTCCTATCCTTCAGTCATGATGGCAGTAGCCCTATGGACTTCATGCCTGAGGTGTAAAGGCAGCAGCACTATGGCCCCCATCTCTCAGGGATGACAACATAAGCACAACTATGGCCCCCATCCCTATGGTATTACAGCAGCAGCACCTCTGTGACTCCTCCCCTCATGTGTGACACCATTGGAAACATTCAAGATTCCCAAACCAGTTAGGATTATATGAATTCTGCAGGTTTTTTTTTCCATGAAAAAATGGAAAATCAGGGTCCTTGCCAAAAGCTGTTCAAGATTTTGAGCTTGTCTTTATTTATTTTGCTTCTGAAGTTTTAGGGGTAATTATGCCTGGTCTGTGTTGAAGATAGTCAGGTGAAGTTGAAAAAGGGTCTTTGGATCCAGTCCACTTTCCTGGTGAAAACTAATAAACTAAACTAAACTAAACTAAAACTAATTATAATTCAAAATGTAAATCTTAGGGACCCAGTCCCTTAGGTTATCTGAGTCGAAGCTCTAAACATCACTGTGTGCTTTCTCTGTACTACATACCCCTCCCTCCTGCAACCAGCAACTGCCCTTCAGCCATCTCATTTCCTGTTTAATAAAGAAAAGTAGTTAAACATTCTTTTCTTATGACCTCTATGCCAATCCTTGACATGGCATTGGCATGTATCATATGAAACACAGAGCTTCACTGCACTTCCGCGTAGATGTTGATGCTGCACCACAAAGTGAGGTGGCTAACCTCTGCAAAACTGAAGTCCGACACGGCAGTAGTGCGCAAAAGAACCACAGTGCACTATGGTTGCTAGTATCAAGCAAAGTTTTACTTGAATATTCAAAAAGGTGCACATAGAAAATTAACCACACAGGTGTTCAGTAAAATGCCCTGGTGTGGTGCCTATTTACAAAAAAGGGGAAAAGGAGTAAGGCAGCAAATTATAGGCCTGTGAGCCTGATCTCTGTCATAGGAAAGATCATAGAGGGTATGTTGTGTGAAACTATTATTGATTATATGATTGGTAATCATTTAGTCGATAAAAACCAGCATGGATTTATGGTAAATAGATCACGCAAAACAAATTTGATCACCTTCTGTGAGTTTGTTGGAAAGTTTATTGATGAAGGAAAAAGTGTGGATATGGTAATGCTTGACTTTTGTAGAGCATTTGACACGGTTCCGCATTTTAAAATTATTAAAAAGCTTATTAAATTGTGAATCGATTCAGCCATAGTAAGATGGGTTGAGCAGTGGCTGTTAAATAGAATGTAGAAAGTGTGGCTGCATGGTCATGTGTCTGATTCACAAAGGGTGGTGAGTGGTGTTCCCCAGGGTTCAGTGCTTGGCCCATTGCTGTTCAGCATTTTTATTAGTGATTTGCAAATAGTTAGCAATAACAAGCTAATAAAATTTGCTGATGATGTTAAAATGGGGGGAGTGGGGGATACATTTGACGATAGATTAATATTTGGGCAGGATTTGATTTGTAAAATGGAATGGGCAAATAGAAATGGGATGACCATTAACAGGGAGAAATGTATTATAATGCATTTTGAAAGACATAATGTGCAGCAGACTTATATGCAGGGCCTTCAAGTAAAGGTGTCAAAGTGCGAAAAAGATTTAGGTGTGTTCATACAAAATGATCTTAAAAGTGGAGCCCAAAGTAAATATGCATCAAATAAAGCTATGCAGTTGGTAAATTGTATGAAAAAGGGGTTTCAATCCAGGAGTAGGGAGGTTTTGTTGCCACTGTATAGGTCAATGGTTAGGTCCATATTGGATTATTGTTCCACTGTCGTCTGTCCTTTTTTTTAAAAGGATACTAGGGTAATGGAGAGGCCTCAGAGATCTTTCACCAAATTAATTGCTGGAGGCCAAGGAAACTCATATGAGGAAAGCTTTGAGAATTTGAGGTTGTGGCCATTGATGAATATAAGGGTGAAAGGTCATTTATTGTTACTATATAAGCCTTGGGGGATGAAGATCTTAAATTAGAGTTGGGTTTGGAATCAGTGGTAAAGCCATATCACCTGAAAGTACATAATAAACAACTGAGGGAGGAGACAGTGAGGACGGAAATGAGAAGAAATAGTTTCAAGTGTATAGTGGTTAGGATGTGGAACAGACTACCAAAGGATGTGGTGGATGCTAATAGTTTGGTGATTTGTAAAAACAGATTTGATAATCATCTTATAGAAGTTGGTAACCTGTGTTACCGCCACTGAATTGTTGGGGAAGTCTATATGGGCATTGCCTTCTTGATTTCCTTTAACTTCCAGTATGGAATCCAGTATGGAATCTAGCTATCCATTTTTCCAGCTGCTGAAAGGAGGATGTGTGTGTCATCTGGGCAAAAGAAGCATTCAAGCTCCATTCACATGAACAAATCTGCTGCTTTGTTGCTGGTGCACAGCAACAAAATAGTTGCTACTGTGCATGTCTGAATGCCACAATTTTGCCATTTGGGGGTTGCATTTCATTGTATCTATGATCCCTGTTTCCTCGGGATCAGGTTGGGGTGCGAGCATTTTGTGCCATTTTACTTGGTCAGCTGAATGCCCACACCATACACAGTGCTGTAACAGGCTTTTCCTAACTTGCACTTGTGTTTCTTTAGGTTTGCAGGGACACAATTTTTTCCCACCTGAGTTCAGCTAAAGGTTATCACTAGTAGTGTAAACATAGCTGATCTCAGAAAAGTGATTCTTTTTGAAAATCAAGGGCTCAGAACTGGAAAAGAACAGTCTCAAAGTTGAGCTGTGACACTGGGTATGCGCATATGCATATGCATAAGCACATGGCCAGTAACGCAGCTCGATTTTGAGACCATGATTTTCCACTTTGTAGCCCTTGGTTTTCAAAAATAACCATTTTCCTGAGTTCAGCTATGTTTACACTAACAGAAACAATCTTTAGCTAAACTGGAGCTGAAAATCCCATATGCGATCATATGGCGCTGTCACCCCAACTCAACTGCCCCTTCCCTTTCAGAACTCTTTCCTTCATGCCAGGACTTGTGGGTGCCTCACTCCAGCACTCCAAGGCCATTCAGTCTGAAAGCAGCTCCACAACATTTCAGCAGAAATGGCCAGAGCAAATTTCACAGCACTGATGTACATCAGTCACCATGAGACTGAGGTATCAGTATACTCCTCCCCCGCAACATGTTACAACTGTCCTACAGTGAGAGATGAGTAGCAAAAAGAAATATATTTTTTTCTTGTGAATGAAATAATTTTACATATTTTATTTGCTATCCAAAATAATGGCTAATAGTACTACACACCATGAGAATGGTGTGAAAAGACTCTTAAACCATTGCAGACATAACATAAAATATAGATAGAAAGCATTGGAAACCTTATGCTTTCTTCTGACTTGCTACTTCAGTGACACGAAAGAATGGAAGGGGTCATATTCCAAGTGCCTCATTTGCATATGAATGGAAGCTTGCTTGAACTTTACAAGCTTGTGTCAGCCTCTGAATCTAGATATAGAAACATAGAATCTGAGGGCAGATAAGGATCACATGGCCATCCAGTCTGACCTTTTTTGTTCCATTGCGTAGACTGTAGACCCCTCCAGGTCTACAGTGCTTTCTCTGCCACCTTCTTGCCTGTCCCTTATGACTCCCTTGTGCTTATCCTAGGTTTTTTGAATCCCATCCCTGTTTTCACCTCAATGATCTCTGCTGGAAGACCATTCCAGGCATCCACCACCCTTTCTGTGAAGAGATATTTCCTCACATCTCTCCTAAACCTATCCCTTTCCAGTTATATATCATGTCCCCTTATGTATTACAACAGAAAAAAATGATTGACCTCGTATTAACATACTTGCATTGATTAAAGCAATGTATGAAAAATATGTTTGAAATATCCAGTTCATAAATAAACAGTAGTCTTCGCCTTTAAGTTCACTGGCATCTTATCTCTGATGTGTTGATGTGGTGTAGTGCTTATTTATGTACCTTTGGCTTATAATCCATTATTTCCACCCAGTAAGAGGTGCCATAGATGCAGATCTATGGCTAAAGGGAATGAAAGTTCTCAGGTAAGCAGCACAGGAGACTTAGGAAAGTGCCAGAGTCTGAGAAGTGGTCGGAGGTGGGAGGAAAGACAAAGTGTGGTTCTAGTTAGTTTAAGTAGTGGCTTGTGGGTAGTGCTAGATCAGCTGACCACTAATCCCTAGCAAGTTACCAGTTCATTAGGCATCTGGTTTCTGACATGTTGGTATGGTGTAGTGCTCACATTTTGTACCTTTGTCTTATTCTCTGTTATTGCCATACAATTGGAGGTGCCATAGCCAGAGACCTATGGCTAAAGGAAATGAGACTTTCTTGATAAGGACACAAACGCAGGGACATTGGTATACCATGATTGAAAAAGGGTAAAATCTCTTTTCTGAATGAAAAACAGGTTTTATCACCAGTAACTACCAAGCAAAAATCTGTCTTTACCAATGTTTTGTTTCGTGAGCTTTAACAATTTTTTTCTCCACTAGCTAGAATTTTAGCAGTTTTGTTGTCTACTATTTTACATCAATTCTTGTAGTTATTAAAAATAATAAACTTTATGACAAGCTCAACCTGTGCCTCATTTTGGGTTTGTGTCTTATATGTATACACAGTCCTCCCAATATTATCAATGTCTATCCTCCACATTGATCTGAATATGCAGATCTTGGATGCCAGTGTGTGTGTGTGTGTGTGAGTAACTGACTTCATGTTTGGCATCTCGAGTTGATCAGACCTCAGATGTGACAGCAGCAGCACTGTGGCCCCCATCCCTGAGAAGTAGCAGTGACCGCTGCAAGAGTAGCACTATAGCCCCCATTCATCAGTGGTGATGGCAGCAGTAGCATTATGGCTCCCATCCCTCATGGGTAATGGCAGCAACAGTATGGCCCCCATCCTTCAGGAGTGACAGCAGCAGCCCTACTATGACCCCCATCCCTCAGGTGTGATGGCAGCAGCAGCACTATGGCCCCATCCCTCAGGGGGAAAGAGCAGTAACACTAATGCCTCAATCCCTTAGGTGTGATGGCAGCATCAACAATAAAGCTCCAGCCTTCAGGAGTGATGGCAGCAGCAACAGTGCAGCCAACATCCCTCAGTGGTGATGGCAGTAGTAATATCACTACAGTCCCCATTGTACAACACCCCACATGCCCAAGTTACAAATTTCTAGGTCTTATAGCTTATCAGAACTAAGATGTCAATTAAGCTGAACTATCAAATGCCAAGGTGGCCTCCCTAGGTTCAGTCCCGTCTAACATTTAACTGCCTGAATTGGCTTCTTTGAGATAAAGTGCTTCCATCTACAGTAAAAGATCCACACATGATTAGTGGAGGACATTCTAATGGAAAATCATGCATCTCCCAAACATGTGGATTCTTTTTTTTTACTTGATTTCTCTAAAAAGGGTGTTTCTCAGTTTTCATGTCTCAGCTCAGATGTGAATAGAGCAACACTCTGCCTACTGGCATTGTACAGCAGCTGTGGTCTTACCCTTTGTGTGCCCCTAAGTGTGCTGTCTATTTTGGGGGCAGTTGAGTTTCCCACTCATCTCTTCTGGCATCATACAGTGGCAGATACAGTGACAACAGCAATGGGGCATACAGCAAACTCAGAGACACACAGACACTAAAACCCTTCCCCCAACTCACTTAGGGGAACACAGAAAGCAACAACAGCAGCACCATTCTGCCCAATGGCATCTTACAGTATCTGGCACCTTACCTGCTGAACAGTATGTCTCTGAGTGTGCAGTCTGGCTTGGGTATTGTTGCAGCACCCCCATTTCTGTGCTGGCATCAATTCAATTCAATTCACTTTATTTACCAGGTAAGATAACTGGGCCAAGGCCCTTTTTCAGTACTGACCTGGTGCTTCAGCATCAAAGAAGCAAACTGACATATAAAAATACAAACAAATATACAATACAATAAATTACTTCAATAATAAACTAAACAGTACATGTAGAATTCCTAAAAACAATTACATGCAGCAAGTGATTACAAGTAACAATACAAGACTTTTTTAAACTTTCTTGCTTAGAGACATTAATACAATTATCAGGCAGTGAATTCCATAAAATCAGATGTTGCAAAGAAAAAGCTTTCTCACTCATGCAGGTAGCACTTCTAAGAGTTGATAACCGTTGCACATTAGTTGAGCATAATGACCTAATATCTTCCTTAAAATTAATTAGGCTATGCAAAGGAGATGTAATACCCTGCATAAATATGTTATTAATCAAACAGTCTAGTTTGTAAGAGTAAGCCAGTTTAGAAGGAAGCCAATTGAGTTCTTTATATAAGTCACAGTGATGCGTATTATAGGGTTTGGCCAAAACAAATCTACAGATGGAGTTAAAGGATTTATTAACCAATTCCAAATCTTTCAATGCTAACTTAGTAAACAAAAAGGGGTTATAATACAGAGTTGTCAGTAATACACTTTTAGATATAATCTCTCTTGTTTTCCTAATTAAGCAATTCTTGATTCGGTATAAAGCACCTATTTTTTGGTTTACTGACTTTACCATTTTCCTGATATGTGCTGAGTAGGTTAAGCTAGAATCAAGTATTATACCTAAATATTTTGTTTTGGTTACTTGTTTTATTATGTAACTTGCCAGATCATTAATTGTTAAAGATTCTGCATTGTGAATTTTAGGTGTAGAACCGAATAAAATGCATTCAGTTTTTTTTAGAATGTAATACCAAACAATGTTCCAACAGCCATTTATTTAAGACTAAAAAAATCCTGCTTTAAAAAAACATTTATACCATACATTTTGGGGGAGCTGGTAAACAAGAGCATATCGTCGGCATACAACAATATTCTAGAATGAAGTGGAACCTTAACAATGGAGTCAATAAACATGGAGAACAACAGAGGTCCCACGATGGACCCCTGTGGTACCCCATGCTGAAGCTCACCCACTGTTGATTCCATGCCACCTAGTTTTACCCTTACTGGTCATGTAGTTAAATAACCTTGAAACCAATCACAGGTTGTCTTGGAGAGCCCAAGGCTTCTCAGTCTCCAGAGCAGCATGGCATGACTGACTAAATCAAAGGCTTTTGATACATCGATAAATAATGCTCCAGTCACTTGACCAGCATCCATTGATCTTAAAGGGTGATTAGTAAAATTTGCCAATGCTGTGCCAGTATTATGAAGCCTCTGAAAGCCATGTTGTTCCAGAGAGTGAAGACCCCCGGCTTCTAGATATTCCACCAATTGGCAATTGACCAGCTTTTCAAAGATCTTACTTAATGGAGAAAGAATAGAGATGGTTCGGTAATTATTTCATAAGGTTGGCCAGATTTAAATATAGATATGATTATGGTCTGCTTCCAGACCACTGGGAAAATCCCAGTGGAAAGGGACAAATTGAAAATGGAGGTCAAAGGTCCATATATAAAACTGGAAACAAGTTTAAGGAACCACGGTCCTAGACCATCTGCTCCTGCACTTTTGTTGGTGGACATTTGTCTCAGCAACTTAAGTACTTGCTGAGACTCTATCATACTGAAACATAAAGAATTATTCATGTGAGAACAAGTGGATCCTGAGTCATTCGAAAAACAAGAAAGGTCAATGCCAGTTAAGTATTTGGATAAATCAGTGAACTTTTTTAAAAAGTGATCAAGATTTCATTTGTGTCAGTTATGACAACCCCATTCAAATTAATAGTACTCATTCCTTTGTTTATATTTGGGTCAGTTAATTTTTTAATTGATCCCCAGAATTTTTTGGAGTCTCCTAATGAATTTATTTGTAGCTTTTGATAATAATACGATTTTTCTTTACGTACCAACAACTTACATTTATTTCTCAAATATCAATAATGGTAAAAAGCATCAAGACTATTGGTGACTTTATGTATTTTCCAATTTTTATCTCTCTCATTAAAGAAAATAAACTGGGTGTAATCCATTTACTGTCCTTACCCTTAGCCCTTCTTTTTATTAGAGGAAAATGTCTACCTTGTATCTCCAAGAGTGAAGTAAGAAAAAAAATCAACAGCTGCATTTGAGACAGGAATGAGGTTCAGAAATGACCAATCTATCACTTGAAGATCAAAAATCAGGCTGTCATAAACAATATTGTGATAGTTTCTATAAGTGATTATTTTAGGTGGTATTTTTGTTTTTTCATGTCTCCAAATACAATATACTGTGATGAGCAGGGCAACAGCAACACCCAGGTCATACAGCAAATTTAGGGGCATACAGATGCTAAGCCCCCCCCACTCAGGGACACACAACTGGTAACAGAAGCATGAAGAACTGCCAGGACTTATACCATCAGCAATGCAGTTCACATGCCCACCCAGCTTAGAAAAACACTCCCAAAATTAAAAACTAAATAGTGGCGCAGGCTTGTGGTGTATACAACACTAACAAGTGTGTGATCTGGGTTTCTGAGGTGAGCTGATCCAGACTCCCCTGTCCTGAGCAGGTGGGGTTTAGAGTATGATACAGAGCACTGCGTACTGACCTTGTGGGCCACACTTCAGGGGGAAGTGGGGGCTTCCTTGATGATGTGGGTGACCATACAGTTTTTTTAAGATTCCCTCCTGGTTTTTTGACTCCCGGACAAAGGCACCCACATTAGCAAGCATCCATTGAGCCTCCCAGTTCAGCAAAACTAACAGTTCAACTTCCCAGAGACACACTTTTAAACAAATACAAATTATTAATTTACAAAACATGTATTGCAAAACTAATACAATTAATAACTACCAACCCCTAACCCCACACCTGATTCTCAAAGTGCACTGATACTAAGCTTTTTGTAGTTTTAATCATGCAGTGTAAAAATAGCTTAAGCACAGACTTTCTTCTATACAAAAACTTTACTGTCAGGATGGAGAGCAGTTACATCAGCTGATCAAAAGGTTAGATGCAGAGCTGTTAAACTTTAAACCTAACACACCCACCCCTGCTACCCAGACTAACTCCCCAAGTGGGCTGCTATTTAGTTTTTTTGTTGTTCTTTTAAATCATCTAGTGTGAAAGACATTTAGGATATACTTTTTCTACACAAAAACATTACTTTCAGGTTAGTGAGCAGTGACATCAGCTGATCGAATGAAGGGGTAGATGCAAGGGTAGTTAAACTTTAAACCTGACTTCCCCACCCCTGCTACCTAGTCCATTTCCCAAACTGTGCTGATACTTAGCATTTTGTTTATATCATCCAGTGTAATACAAATAATAAAAAGGTCTGGGCACAAGCTAAATGAAAACTGTATTTTCAGGGTGGAGAGCAGTCCACAGCTGATTGAAAGGTTAACAGGAAGCATTGGTGGTTAAACTGAAGTATGGGTGGTTACAATGAAGCAGCATGACTGGTTTCCTTACTGATTCTCTTAGCAGCAGAGCAGAAGAATGTGCAGCAGAGCAGTTTCCATTTTAAGATGCTAAAATGTTTGGGATTTCATGCAGTGACATGTGGTTTACGTGTGGCATCAGTGAAAGAATTCAAAATCTGCAAACCAATCAGGATTCTGTGATTTTTGCTATTTTTTTCATGAAAAATGGAAAACCAGGGTCTTCATACATTATCTCTCTAGATGGACGACAATAGTGTACCTGGTTTTGAGAAACCAGAGCGTGTCTCTAAAAAATATCACCTGTGTACACTGAGCCAATACTCTTTTATGCACTGTAAGCTCTGGTACCTCCTCCTACTCGCTATCCTACTCTCTGGGGATGTTCAATAAAATCCTGGACCAACACTAGCCACACCAGACTTGATTAGCAATGCTAAAGGTCTGATTGTAGTACACCATAATATTAGGAGTCTCACACACAATTTTACCGAGCTTGAGTCCTGGACCTCCCAATACAAGCCTGACGTCATATGTTTGACTAAAACCTGGCTAAGTCCTTCCACTCCTAACTCTCAGTGCTCCCTTTCATCCTATAACCTATTGAGACTTGACAGACCTGCCCCCAAGAGAGGGGGTGGTACTGCTGTCTACTTTAAAGACCATTTACACCTCACTGCCATCAAATCATCCAATCTTGCCCACTGTGAGGTACTCCATACTCTTCTTACCATGGGCTCCAAGAAACTACATATAGCTTGTGTCTATAACCCCCCCATCAGACAGTTGAAAGGAGCTGGATGAAGTACAGGATCAAGTCTCATACCTTGCTGGTAAACATGAGGTTCTTATACTAGGTGACCTTAACCTAAATTGGCTGGGGAACACTCAATCAACACTGCTGCCCAGGCTGCAAAGTCATAACTTGCACCAACTTATATGTGATCCCACTAGAACAACACCACATTCTAACGCAAGCATGCTACTGGACTGGATTATGACTGACCACCCTGAAAACATTATTACCTCTGGCTTACTACCTGATAACATAAGCAAACCCACTCCATCAAAACCTCGCCTCATCACTTTCTGTAACTATGCAAACTTTGACCCACAACTTTTTCTTCATGACATCACTGCAACTGATTGGTCCCCCATTCTATTATCGAATGATACTCAGACTTCCCTCCAACTATTCCTGACACGTTTCCTCATGGTGCAGTATAAGCACTGCAAACTAGTTACTCATCGGGTAAAGCATAGGCAAACCCACTGGCTAATGTCTGACCTTCTCTTTAAATTAAAAAAGCGAGATAAGGGCTGGCTCCAATACAAGAAATCATGGCTATCCTCTGACTTAAATACCTACAGGGCCATGTGAAACTCCTGCAAAAAGGACATCAAAAAGGCCAAAAGATCCTACTGTAAGGATCTATTAACAAACTCCTATGGTGACTCAAAAAAGTTCTGGTCCCGTATCAAGTTCTTTCTTGGCTTGAATCCGGCATCCACCCCAATGACATGTCACTAAATGGTGTCCACTGCAACAATCCCTGTACCATCGCCAATTTCTTCACTGTTATTTTCTCTGACCTATCCTATTACACCTCCCTTTTCCCTGCCCAAATGAACTTATCTACCTTGCCTTATGACAGTGGCCCGAAATTCTTTTTTAAGGCTATCTCTAGGCGAGAGGTGTTCAATTTACTAAATAAAATCTCAGATTACACCCCAGTAGGCTCGGATAACCTACAGCCAAAGCTCCTAAAACTATCTGCACCCTACATTGCTGCTCCCCTAGCCAAACTTTTCACACTATCCCTGTCCCAGAACTATATACCAGATATTTGGAAGGCAGCCAAGATTATCCCTGTTTTCAAAAAGGGAGATCGCAAGGATCCCTCTAATTACAGACACATCGACATACTATCAGTTCTCAGTAACATTCTGGAGAAACTGGAGTCCACCCAAACAATAGACGTTCTCCAGAAATATGACCATCTTACCCAGGCCCAGCATGGTTTTCGCAAAGGCCATAGCACAACTACTGCCGTTCTTAAATTTACATCAGATACCCTTGTGACAATGGACTCTGATCTTCTCACGGGGGACATTTTCATTGATATGACCAAGGCATTTGACCTTATTGACCACCACATCCTCTTAGCCTTGCTTAGAACTCTTGGTTTCTCTGACAATGTGGTGAGGTGGGCTGCTGCTACCTCTCTGATAGGACTCAAACCATGAAGTTTAACTCCACCCTTTCGGACAAGGCCACCAAAAACATTGGAGTTCCACAAGGATCCATTCTGGGGCCTCTGCTTTTCTCCATCTTCATTAATAACTCACCACAAACCTCCTCAGGACTGACTCCTCTCTATATGCTGATGACATTGTTCTATACTCCAGTGGTAAAAACATTGAAGAAATAAATCAAAATCTCTCTTTTGACTTTCAACTAATCCAAAAATGGCATCATAAAATGGTTCTTAATGAGTCCAAAACCCAGGCTATGCTATTTGGGTCTAAAGCCAAACTCAGCCACTCCCAACCTAAATTTAAAGTCTTCTCATACAATGGTTCTAACCTCGGGGTGGTGAACTCATTCAAATACCTAGGCATCACTCTAGACCCATCTCTAAACTTTGATCAACACATCCAACAGGCCTGCAAGCTGGTCAATGCCAAACTTGGGATATCCTACAGAACCAAATATATGCTCACCCCCTCAGCCAGGCTAGCCATTGCCCGGGGTATTCTCCTACCTTCATTAACCTATGGTGTCACCATTTTTACCTCTGTGTCCAAATCCATCCTCAGAAAGTGGGATGTAACTTATAACAATATCTGCCGCTATGCATCCTCCTCGCTCCGACTAAAACATCACTGTATACTATATTCAGATCTGGGATGGTTTCCTCCTTCTGAGCTAAGGCTTTATGCTTATGGCTTAGTCATTGACAATATTGTCTGCTCACAAGTACCCAAACCTCTGGTGGGACTCTTCCTTAATTTGACATCCCACTATAGCTTAAGGTCTACTGAACAAGAGCTTGTTTTTATCCCCAGACATAATTTCTCATAAGGTGCTGTAGCTTTCACCTGCTATGCTCTCATATATTGGAACTCCCTGCCACTTGCTTTACACCAATCACTAGCCCATACCTCTTTTAAGAGAGGATTATATAACCATCTTGCCACTTCCTACAAATGCACCTGCTTTGAGTCTCTCTAGCCCATACTTCCTCCCTTCCTCTCCCGACACTATTGTTGTGCTCTTAAATGTATAGCACTTTCCCATCATCTCCCCTTCCACAGTCCCCTCTATGATTTCCACTTCCCTCCTTCTCCCCCCTTCACCCTTGTTAATCTTACTAGAATATTATGGTCGTTAATAGTACACTGTGTATTAAGCCTTAGCTATCAAATGCCCTGACTTCACTGCTTGCGGTATGCATTTTTATTTCCCCTTACCTCACCTACTGTCTCCATGTTTTAGTATTGTTCATTATGGTTATATTTGCTCTGTATTTTACTATGAATTATATTTTGTACTTGCAATATATACTGCTTGTATTAACTGTCTACGCTATTTATTTATTTTATTTATTTTTATTTATTTGAGATAATCAGAAAGACCTTTGAGTCAGAGACTCATTTACAAAGGTTCCACGTCATACATAGTGCGGTACAGGGGAAACAGAGACAGACAGGTTGCTGTGTATTACATTACAGAGATTATAATGGTTCCAATGTTATACATAGTGCTGTACAGGGGTAACATAAAATATACAGGAAGCTGTGAGGATATCTAATTTCATATTGTGATATACACTAGATACAAAGGTGAAACTATAGACAAGGACATCATGGAATATCAGGGTTTAGCACAGCCCAAGGTAGGGGAGAGGCTGTTTGTCAAGACAGAGTTTCTGTGGGAAAGGGTCTGGAGCCTGATTTGAGGTTGGTCTAGGGGCAATCACATAGGCTGGAGGCCTGGAGGTGATTCCTTAGATTAGATTTAAAAAGGCCTAATCTTGTTTTGTTGGATATTAGGGTTGGGAGTGCATTGGTCCAGGATGGGGCATTGTAACTGAAAGTTCTTTGGAATTTGGAGGTCCCGCAACGGGGTATCCTTAGTAATGGTTTGCTTGAGTTACGTGTGACTCTGACATGGGGTTCTGGGTGGAAGATTTTGTTTAGGGTAGTTGGGGTGAGGCCTAGGCTTATCTTTTTGGTCATTAAGCAGGTGTGGTACTTGATTCTGTTGTCTAAGTTTAGCTAATTTGTGATGCTGTAGAGGGAGCAGGTGTGTATGGAAAAATCACATCCGAGTATGAGTTGGCAGGCTTTGTTTAGTACAAGATGAAGTCTATTTAGGGCAGAGGTGGAAGCAGAACTGTAGATTAGAGTGCCGTAGTCTAGCAGTGAGAGGACAGTGGAGTTAATGGTGAGTCTTAGAGCCTCAGGGGTGAGGCAGTGTTTGTGCCGGTAAAGTACACCAAGTCTAGAGTTTAGGGTAGTGGATAGATGCTGGATACATTGATTAAAGCTGAGGGCCAGGTCAAGTGTGATTCCTAGGTACTTAAAGGTGTCCACTTGTTCAAGGGGGGGTTAGGTTTACAGTAAGAAACTGGGGGCAGAGGTTCTTCAATGGGTTCTGTGGGTTAGAGAAAATCATGACTTTTGTCTTATTGTAGTTGATATTTAGGCACTGGAGGTGAGCCAGTGTTCAGTCACATGGAGTGAGTGTTGGAGTGTTTGGTGGAGTTTCAGGGGGTCTGGATCAGTTGCGAAAGGACGGCATCATTGGCATATAGGAGTAGGGTGGTGGGGCAGGCCAATGGGAGGGAGTTTAGGTATAGACAGAACAGCAGGGGGCCTATGATGGAGCCCTGAGGGACACTGGAGCAGACAGGGAGGCTGGAGGATAGCACAGTGCCTACCCAAACCAGCTGTGTTCTGTCAGAGAGGTAGCTGGTGAAAAAGTTTACTGCCTCATTGGAGAGGCCGCTGTGGGTGAGTGTGTTTAGTAAGAGGGCATGGTTGATGATATCAAATGCTTTAGAGAGGTCCATGAAGATAGCTCTGGTGAGGTGGCCACTATCTAAGGCAGTGTGGATATGTGAGGTGAGTTCAAGGAGCGTGGTGGTGGTACTGTGTCCCTTTTGGAAACCGTGTTGTTGGTTGCATAGCATGTTTTATTTGATAAAGTGGTCTGTGAGTTGATTGGAGACAATACGCTGTAATGCTTTGGATAGTGGGGGTAGGATGGAGATGGGGTGGTAATTATTAGGGGCAGTGGGGTCTCCACTGTTATGTACCGGGATGTTGTAGGTGGATTTCCAGCATCTGCTTTATAATTGTATTTTTCTACCATGTCTGTACTGGTCTCTACATTCAATTATGTCTAACTTTGTACTGCTATGTGTGTCTGCCACTTTTATAATTGTACCCTCCCAGATCATGCCTGAAAATAGTCATTGCTATGGCTAGCGTACTTACCCAGTCAACAAAAACTAAATAAAAAAATAAAATCAAGAACATTAAACTGAAGCACCTATAGGATTAAGCAACCACAACAATGTTAAGTTTTAGATAGTTTTTAATAATGAACAAAAGAAAATCAGTACTGTGATACCAGACTTTAGGAAGGTTGGCTATCATCAAATGAAGTACATAATAGATACAGTACATAAGTAGTGACATGCACTAGGGAAAAGAGACAGAAAACAAGTGGTAAAGCATAAAAAATCAATACACGAGGACACTCAGCTTTGACTGTGGCATGTAAAACAAGCATTTGTCAATGCTAAATGTTGTCTTGTTGGCACTGGCATTGGTAGTGCAGGAGTTAGAGAGATGCATAATGGGAATGGCAGTGAAGTATGGAACTGACACCAACCCCACCCCACCCTGCAGAGACTGACAGACATTGAGGTGTGCCTTTCGGTCATTGGCCATAGCACTCATGCCATTTCACTTCACCCTACCCTGCAGACTCCAACAAGTGTTGGGTTGTGCCTTGGGGTCATCGGGCCTTAGGCTCATCCCATTCCATAAGGACATACATTGAAATGGGTGCAGTATAGAAGAATGTGGTGAACTTTAGGGCCAAAGAGTCCAAAGCACACCTTGATGCCTGTCACTGGCTGCAGGGTGGGGATGGAATGGCGTGAGCATTATAGCTGACAATCCAAAGTCACACCCCTGATGCCTGTCAGTCTCTATAGGGTGGAATGTTATGGTTAGAAACCCTAATGCCCCGGGCATTTGTTGGTCTTTGCACTCCAAATTTTCAACATAGGATTTTTATGACCTCACCTCATGAAAGCATTTGGGACACCACCTCATGAAAGTGGCACTGTGATTTTGTTAATCTGTTCTGAACGTTGATCTCCCACAGCTACCATGCCATTCTGTGCCAGATATGTGAAAACACATTTTGGGCAGGATGTGAAAAATCACAGCTGTACCATTCATAAAGAGGTGTGAAAAATGGCAATGTTGAAAATCTGGAGTGAACATATAAAAAAATTCTCAAAGTTACAAGCGAGCATGGAAATTGTGCAATGCACGCTCGTAACACAGTCATTTTTTTGAAATTTTCCACTAAATTTTTAACATAGGCATTTTGGGACCTCCGCTCATGAACAATGTCACTGTGATTTTCTTAATCTGTCCCAAACATTGATTTCCCACCTTGGCTGCACCATTGTGCATCAGATGTGTGAAAACACATTTTGGGTGGGATGTGAAAAATGACAGCTGTATTGTTCATAAGGAGGTGTAAATAAAATCGCAATGTTGAGAATCTGGAGTGAAAATGTTACAGATTCTTACAGTTATGAGCGTGGGTGGAAATTGTGCAATGCACACTCATAACACAGTCATTATTTGGAATGTTTTCACCAAATTTGCAACATAGGCTTTTTGGGAGCCCATCTCATGAACAGTGGTACTGTCATTTTGTTAATCAGTCCCAAAAGGTGATTCTGTGCAGTGACCGCAAAATCACCTTTTGGGACCAAATAACAAAATGAGAGTGACAGATTTTGTGAGGTGGAGTCCCAAGTACCCCATCTTGAAAATTTGGAGCCAATAGTCAAAAAAATGGCTGAGATAACCACCTAAGCTGAATCCCCCCCTTGATGCCATTATACAGCTTACCAGCATTTCTTCAGCTCACAGTCAGTTTTGAAGACTGCAGACGTGTTACCACTCCAACAAAGATCGTGGTGCTGAACCTCCAGAGGTAAGTATGAGGTTGGGGTGTGGGGAAGTGTGGTGAGCAGAGGGTAGGTGCGAGTTGGTGGAGGGGGCGCTCCAGACTCAATGACGGACTGTTTTCTTTTTTTCAGGAATGGATATTGTGGGAAGGTTTTCTTTATTTACAGGTGAAATCAAACAACATGTTGGGCACACTGGGGTGGGCTTCCAATGTGCCCCATGACTTTGGGGGTTATGTTGGCCACACTGGAGTGGGCTCCCAGTGTGGCACACAATGTGGGTGGAGTGGAATTGGGTGGGAGCAGGAATTTGCCAATGCGGTCAGCTTTGGAACACACAAAGCACATTGGGTGGACTCCCAGTGTGCCACACAATCTTGAGGGAGGTTATAAACATGCCAACAGGGGGACTGGCCACCCCTGTAGTCAGCTTTCTAAGGATTATGAGAGGTGGATGGAGACAGCCGCTGTCATGTTTATTGAAATGCTTCAGCAGGCAAGGCACACTCTGCAATGACGGGGTGCCCCATCATTGTGGTGGTGAATTTGTTTCAAGTTTGTGGCACTCTTCTCAACTGCTGTCATAGACAGCATGCTCATTCATTGATGCCATAGAGACAAGCCCCAAAAAGCAGTGGCAGCATTGGATACAACACTGCCACACCTCCACAACCTGCTACCCCAGCAAGCTGCCACAAAATGTTGCTTGTGCTACATGAGCAAGACAACATAAAAAGAACAAAAGACATAAGAAACCTCTAGAATGTCATACTATGGGAAAACTGGCACTGAATGACAAGAAGAATATAAAAAGGAACATAAAAAGGAACAAAATGCTACAAACTGGGCATTTATAAGAAGAAGTTTGCCATTAGCAATGACACTATGAAAATGGATAAGCAAGACAAAAAATAGAGGACTCTAGAGAAAAATGGAGTAATAACAAGACTTTCTTTAGATATATACGGTAAGAGAGAAAAGGCACACCAATGAGAGCAAAGATAGGCTCACAAATGGGGTATGCTTCTAGAAGGACAGAGACAAAGCTAACATACTGAATGAATATTTCAGTTCAGTATTCAGAATTGAAAGAGATAGGTCATTACCGGAAAGCATTAATATTTATTAAAAATGGAAGGTAAAGGATTGGTCAATTGAACACATTACTGAGAGTAGAGTCCTGAAAGAACTTCAGTAACTAAAGAGCAACTAATACCCATGACCACCCAAGCGTGCTGAAAGCTTGAGAAGGTCAATGGAAGCACTACCTTGCAGATGTATGTATGGAATCAGTTCATACTGTGGAAGTACTGGCAGATAGGACAAGTGCAAATGTTATTCCCTGCACAAGACTGGTGACAATAGCAACCCTAGCAACTATATGTTAGTATGTCTGATATCAACTGTAGGAAAGTTATGGAAACCATCATCAAGGAAGAAGGCATATTAGGAGGCTGTGGAATATAATGGTTACAGCACCAGCTTGGGAACCAGGAGATCACTGATTCACACTTCCCTAAATACTCACTGTATGACTGTGAGCAAGTCATGTAACTTCCCAAATGCTCCAGTCCACAAAGTTGCAGGACTAAGCAGAAGTAGAATGTACTGGAAAAAAGATGTTGCATCTCATCTGGGCTGTCTTGAATAAATACAGTATATTAAAAAATACATGAAAAACTGGATAAGTGACTTCTTGAAAGAGAACAGACTTGCAGACAATAGACAGCAAGGATTTATGAGAGGATGATTATGTCAAACTAGCCTGATAAACGTCTTCAGTATGGTAACACAGATGGTAGGCAAAAATCAGATGGTAGATATCCCATACTTTGACTTAATAGGGAGTTTGATTCAATACCACACAGGAGGATTATCAACAAAGCAGGACACATTGAGCTCCCAAGGTGGGTAGGCAGCTGAGTACTGGACTGGATGCAGGAAGTGATACTGAATGGCAAACTCTCAGATATATGGCAGGTAAGAAATGGGGTCGCATACTGTAAGGGTTGGTGCTGGACAGCTTTTGCTCAGAATATTCATTAGTGATATAGGGAAATGACTGAACAGCAATGTGCATCTACAGGCATGGCAAAGCTTTGAAGAAGGCGGTAACAGAAATATACTGTAATAAGAAACATGCCAAAGAATGAGAACTTTAAACACTGGCTAGGTGCCTGGCAACTAAAATTTGACACTAAAAATTTGATTTGTTGCTGAATGTGATACATTTTATTGAACTAACAAACAAATTGTATATATATATATATATATATATATATATATATATATATATATATATGATACAGTAGACAAGCTTTCAGGTCCACATATGTCCCTTCTTCAGGTGTTTTAGCAAACTTGAGCAGAAGAAGATGTTTTTCTAGCAAAGCTTGATGCTAAAGAATTAGCACAGGAAAGGGCAGGCAGAGATCTGTCACCTAAGGCCCTGGACACACTACAGAACTGTTTTTGAAAAACATTTTTAAAACCAGTTTAGCTAAACCGTTGCAGTGCATCCACAGTACTCAGTAACCATTTTTACGTTTGCTTACGCGCATGCTCAAGGAACGTATTGGGAGAGTAGCACACTTGGAGGTGTGCCTCTCCCACCCAATGCACTGCTCAGTTGAGCAGGCGTGGCGGTCCTGCACCAATGGGTGCAGCAGCTCAGTATGACAGCGGTGGTCTTCGCTTCAAAGAAAAACACCGCTGCCATACTGAGCGCCGCCCATCATGTCACGCGCTACCTCCCACCGCGCACGTCCGTCACGCCACCCCCCCAAAGCTTTCGTGACACGCTGGGAGCCCACCCCAGCATGGCAAACATTGTTTGCCGATGGGGGTGCCCAATCACCCGTCGGTTCCATGACCCCCCCAAAGCCATACTGCTGCCACGCTGGGAGCCCACCCCAGCATGTCAAACCATTTGTTTGGATTGCCGACAGAGGTGCCGAATCCCCCGTCGGCTCCTCGCCCCTCCGCATAAGTTTGCCGGCGGGGTGCCCAATCCAGTGTTGGCTCTCGGCCCCCACATCTTCTGCCACGCTGGGCCCACCCCAGCATGGCAAATGTCCTCATAGTCTTTTTTTTTTTTAACCTGTAAAACAAAAGCGGTCCTGTGGCACATCTCCAGCCCCCTCCCACAACCCGCACCCACCCACTGCACACCAGCCTCCCGCACCCCCCCCACCCCATACTTACCTCCGGACTCCGGCGCGACGATCTTCAGTGGACCGGGAACAAGTCTGCACTCTTCAAAGCCGACCGCGAACTGAGGAAATGCTGGTAAGCTCTATAATGGGCTAGATAGGGGGGTTTCAACTTTATTGCATATCTCAGTCATTTTTGGGAATTTTTGCACCAAATTTTCAACATGGGGTTTTTGGGACCCCTTCTCATGAATGATGTCACTGTCATGGCGTTATTCGGGCCTGAAGGGTGATTTCGCAGGCACTGTGCAGTCAGTGCATGAAATCACCCTTTGGCCTTGGATAACACCATGACAGTGACATCATTCATGAGAAGGGGTCCCAAAAACCCCATGTTGAGAATTTGGTGCCAAAATTCCAAAAAATGACTGTTTTATGAGCGTGCGTTGCGCAGTTCCTATGCAGGCTCATAAGTTCGCAAATTTTCAATATTTTTACTCCAGATTTTCAACAGTGCCATTTTATTATACCTTCTTATGAGTTGTACAGCTGTCATTTTTCACATCTCACCCAAAATGTGTTTCAGCCCATGTAGCGCACAATGGCACAGTCGGTGTGTGAAATCAATGTATGGAACACATTAAGAAAACCACAGTGACACTGTTCATAAGCACAGGTCTTAAAATGGCTATGTTGAAAATTTGGTGAAAAAATTCCTAAAAATGACTGTTTTACTGACGTGCGTTGTGCGAGTTCCTACGCGACAGACGCTTGTGAATTTTCAATATTTGCACTCCAGATTTTCAACATTGCCATTTTACCACACCTCCTCATGAGCAGTACAGCTGTCATTTTTCACATCCTGCCCAAAATGTGTTTCTGCCCATGTAGCGTGCAATGGCGCAGTCGGTGTGCGAACTGAATGTATGGGACACATTAAGTAAATCACAGTGACACTGATCATGAGCAGAGGTCTTAAAATGGCTGTGCTGAAAATTTGGTGAAAAAATTCCTAAAAATGACTGTTTTATGAGTCTGCGTTGTGTAGTTCCTCATGCGCTGCTAATTGTTAATTTTCAATATTTCCTCCAGATTTTCAACATTGCCATTTACCCACACCTCATACGAGCAGTACAGCTGTCATTTTCACATCCTGCCCAAACGTCCCCCCCATGTAATGCACAATGGCGCAGTCCGTGTGAAATCAATGTATGGGACACAGTAAGAAAATCACAGTGACACTGTTCATTAGCACAGGTTTTAAAACAGCAATGTTGAAAATTTGGTGAAACAATTCTAAAATGACTGTTTCTGACATTGCATTGCCACTAGCTCGTAGGTTTGCCAATTTTCAATATTTCCACTCAGATTTTCAACATTGGCATTTTACCACACTTCTTTATGAGCAGTACAGCTGTCATTTTTCACATCCTGCCCAAAACGTGTTTCCGCCTATGTAGCGCACAATGGGGGTAACAAACAGGTCATGCTGACAATTTATTGTGCAAATACCAGCAATCGCACAGGGCATTAGGGTAAAGCACCATACATGCCAAACACCACTGCAAATACCTGCAAGCGAACGTTTGGCATTGACAAATGCTTGTTGATAACAGTTTAGTGTGGCCACACTGCTAGTGCTAAACCTGTTTTTCTTGTAACTGTTTTATGTTAAGTCCAACACACAGAGCTGTGCTTGCCTGGACACACTGCAGCTAAAACTGTTTTAGTTAAACCATTACAGTTTAAAACCTTTTTAACTCCTGGCCAGACCTGTGAGTAAACCATGCTAGCTCCAAAACATTTTTAAAAATGGGTTTAAGACTAGGTATCTAGTAGGGTTTAAAAACACTTCTGTTAAAACATTTTAAGGGGCTTGTAGTCTGTCTGCAAACAGTGCTGGGGGGGATTTAAAATGTTTTAAGGGACCTACACTGTTTTAAGTTCCCCAGTGTGTCCAGGGTCTTAAAGAGAAAGTTCCCTCAACCTATTTCCTGTATATCTGTGTAGTTTGAAGGCATGAGCAATGATTCCCTCTCTTACACCCCACTAATTTTATCCAAATTTAAATTTAAATTTAAATGAAGTTGCTTCACTCTGCTGTGCCCTGGTGTGACAATTTGTTTAACACCATTGCAAAGGTCAAGACCCACTCATGCAAGGCATCAAGGGAATTGAGGATGACATGCACAAGTCAGCAGAAGTGCTACTATCAGTCAGTTCTGCTGTATGTCTTCTGAAGTTCCTGTATTCTTGTCTTGTTCTGGCCATCAGACCTTTCAAGATAAGTTCCCTGATGCTTTCTGTTGATTGAAGTGTGTCTGAGTTGGAAAAAAAATGTAGGTGGAAGGATGCCATTGTTTGTGAAGTTTTTTGATTCAACTGATTAATTCTTATATGCTAGAAGTTCTTTGTTAAATCCCAGTCCCTTCGATGCACAAATATGCAATATTAACTCCCATGTTTCCTTTTATGTGTGGAGTCGTACCCTTTGCAATGGTGTCAAACAGGTTTTTACACCAGGGCAGTACAGAGTGAAGCAACTTCATTTAAATTTAAGTTAGGATGAAATTAGGGGGATGCAAGAGAGATAATTATTGTTCATGCCCACATAATACACTGGCAAACAGAAAAAAGATTGAGGGGACTTTCCCTTTAAAATTGTAGATGTGTTGCAGTTAATTGCAGAGGTATGAGAAGGCTTAATGGCAGCGAGAGCAAAAAGTTGAAAGTTAAGGGAGAGAGACACAAGGTTTTTTTTGTAAGTGTGTAAATAAACTGAACAGTTTCATTACATGTGCTATGCGATGCAATTACATGAGCCAGAGGTGTCCATAGTGTGTTATGAACTCTGTGACTCTTTTCTTACTGTTTAGTCTTGAATCAAGCTGTTTATTATGTGGAACCTCAGATATTATTATTTTCTGTGGACTGTAGTTCTGAAGTTATCTTTAACTAGAGAGACAAATGGTTTTCTTAGCTGATTAAATAAACAGATCAACTTTCAACTTTTTTTTTTGTGTTGCTTGCCTTTGACCTTGCATTATTAAAAAGGTCTAACATTCTGCCACAAAAGAATCTGCCAAACTCAAATTCTAGGGTGAGATGGATAATTACTTCAAATGAGTCTGCCTAATGGAATTATTTTTTGGCAATGAAGCAACACGAATGTCACAATACAATAGCACAAGAAAATCATGTGATTGGACCCTTTCAAGCTGACACAACCCATGACTGGATGTTTATAATGACTTCTTCCAGCAATGGGTAAACACCCAGTGCAATGGGTAAACACCCAGATCCCCCTCAAGCAACACAAACTATGATACAGTCTTTCACCACTGGAGAAAAGAGCAGTCCAGTCACTGAAAACTGAACCCCATATCACTACAAAACCATCCAAGAAATGAGATGCAGTGGTTCTAGACACAGAGGGTTACATTCAAGATTCACACCATTACTGAATCAAATTTATTACATACAGACAGCTCACTGAAGACCCCAAAATAACATGCAGAAAAGAATGTGCACATTCAGCCAGATCCCTTCCATGTAACAGAACAGTTGTAAAAACTGATCCCAAACAATCCTGCCCTAGGGACATTCTACATGCGCACCAAGATTCACAAAATGGAGAACCCAATACCCATCATTTTGGGGCTGGACCACTTCCAGAAGCTATTTCAGGGCACATAAAATATATTTTAAAGATTCTAGTAGTATCTACATACAGCTTCATTCTGGACATTACTGACTTTCTCAGAAAACTGAACCTAATAGGAAAACAAAATCCTAATATTGTTTTGGCCATCATGGATGTCAATGCCCATTATGCCAACATCCCCCATGAGAATGGCACAGTAACTTGCAAATGTTTCCTACAAAAAAAAGGACATCTTGAGATGACATTCTCCACAATAACATTACAAGTCTGATACACTTTGCTCCGATTTACAACTTCTTATCTAATAACATGCATTCTTTACAGATCATGCATACCACTATGGGCATAACAACTGCACTACAATATGCAAATCTTTACATGGCCAACTTTGAGAAAGACATCCTTAGACTCCAGCCCTGCAACCCACTACTGTATCTTCACTACATAGATACCATATTCCTCATTTGGCCAGAAGGTACACCTACACTTAAGAAATTTCACCATGAGTTCAGCAACTTTCTATAAACTGTAACATCAAATAATCTAGCAAGAGAATAAACTTTGTGGACACCATATTGGAGAAGATGGCAATACAAATCAAAGTACCAGTGGTACTAAATGTGCCAAAAAAAAATCTGTAAAGTGTAAAATAATTATGTATTAAATAGAGAATAATGGCTAGATAAGTGTGAGTTATGGATTTTTTTCACACACCCGGGGTGTGTGAGGACCCATAAAATTCGAGAATGAAACTTGGGAGGCATAAGGATTAAAAAGATAGCTGTGTTGTGTTTTCTATCTTCAAATAATTCAAGCCACAAAAAGTGAATGTTTTCCTCTGGTTTATTTTTTTGTGAGTGCATCAACATCAAATGTATTCTTGCTTTTCATTAGGTGCTAGCTATTCAAGTTTTATACAAGGTTTATAAAAAGAATTGTTAACTCAAAAACTACCAACTCCCCAGGATAGGCCAATCATATAACGACATAACCTATTAATCTTAGGGTGTGGTGAATAACAGTCAAAGAATAGGTATGACTATGTCTTACATTTTCTCAGAAGTGTTTACTACATTTTTTGCCCAACTCTTTCACAACTATCTCTGTTGTATTCTGTCTTTAATAGGTAAATACCATCCTAATAAGGGCATACCATCCTGTTCAAGTTGACTATAGGCAAGGCCACTGATTTATGGTGATTAAAACAATTAAAATCCATTTTCAAGACTTAAGATTCCAGAATTTCACCGGTGATTGTTACTCTAATTTCTGGATTTTACCGAGATTCTGCTATCATTCTTCTAGTATGTGCATAAATAATCAGAACTAAAGAAGGCTTAATATACAGAGCATTAAATAAAGCCAAATGAAAATAGTACAGGAAGGAATTAAAAGAAAAACATACTTTTTTATAGATTTACTCATCTGATAGAAAATGACAGATTCCATGAAATCTTCATTTTTACCAGTCTTCAGACAGCCCTAATTCCGGAATGTTACCGGATTTTCCGGTAAAAACCGAAAAACATTGGCCTTGACTATAGGACATTTAAATGCTTACCACTATAAAATCATAAGGTAAAGTGTTGTGTAATCATAAAACTATCATAAGACAGGCATCACAACACTTTTAACTAGGTCTTGTAAGAAACTGTCATAGCTAACTATTTGAGTAAACACGTTTGGTTATATAGTATAATAAATTACACTGACGCATTCTGTAAAGAGGCTATACTTAAACACTCAGTTTAACTATTATAAAAGGTTATTCTGAAATAAATGTTATACTACAAAATGTTACATTACAGGAGGTTTATGTGATTAGCACACACTGAGAGTGTGTGAAAAAAATCCATAACATCAGACTTACCTATCCTTTATTTTTCATAATTGCTGGTGTGGACGTTTAGACTGTATTTCTAGCAGCTTGAAAGAAAAAGAAGTTTTTTAGCTAGAGTGCAGTTTTATTTTTGAAGAAATTGAACTGTACATGAATAAAACAGTTGAAAATATTGCAGTTGAAATACCTTTTTGTGAAACAATGAAATGCAACAGTTTCTTTGGGGACTGTCATATCAATTGGATTTTGAGTTATTATGAAGTGTTATATCAACCAGATTTCAGGTTATTATTGCCTTTGCAGCATAATAATCCGAAATCCAGTTGATATGCATTTTTAACAAAACAGTAATCCAGCTGATATTTCTGGTCACCAGTACATATAATACAATATACTGTATGCTCACCTGGCTTCAAACCACTAGTCCTTCGCCTGCTTAGTAAACACACACTCAGTGTCCCACTGAGCTGCAGGTATGGGAATTACAGTTCCTGTGGAAGAGAGGTTAAGTCTCAACCTGGAAAACAGGTGACAAAGGATCTAATCCTAGCAGGCAACTTACCTTCACAAATTGTTGGTCTTTGCTAAATTTACTTCTCATACAATTTACTATTCCAGCTCCACACCACCATGAATTTTCACTAAAGTTAAATTTCTGTCTTACCAAAAAAAATGTCAAACATGTTAAAGCCCCTGCCAGGATTTGAAATGTGTTTATCTGGATTTGAACTGTTAATTCTTTGCCTGCTAAGCAGGCCCACATTCAGTGTGCCATTAAGATAAAGGTGAGTGAGTTACACTTCCTTTGGTGTAGAAATATGTCACAACCTACAAAACAGGCAACTCTGGATCTAATCCTAGCAGGTGATATACCTTCAGAAATTGGTGTTCTTAGCTAAATGCACTTTTCATATAATTTATAACTCAGAATCCTCATCAGCATGAATTGCCACTCAAGTAAGTTTCCATCTTAACAAAACAAATTTGAACAAATATTTAAGGCCTTACTAGGATTTGAACCACATATCCTTGGCCTGCTAAGCGAACACACAAGCAGTTTTCCTCTGAGCTGCAGCTTAGTGGGGGGCAGTTTCTATGGTTTAGAGGCTACGTCACAACCTGCAAAATAGGCAACTAGGGATCTAATCCCAGTAGGCAATTTACTTTCACAAATCATTGTTTTCTGCTAACTTCTTATATAATTTACTAGTCCAACATTACACCATCATGAATCACCACTCAAGTAAGTTTTCATCTTAAAGAAAATGTTTACGTTTCTACCAGGATTTGAACCACTGATCCTTTGCCTGCTAAGCAACAGCACATTAAGTATGCCACTGAGTTACAGGTACTGTAAGTTAGTTGCAGTTCCTATGATGTGGAGGTTATGCCACAACCTGCAAAAACAGTTGGAAAAGATGCTTAAGTCCCTGTCAAGATTTAAATTATGTCGACCTAAATTTGAACCACTGATTCTTTGCTTTTTTATTTTCTTTTTGTAAAACATGCTTATTGAAAATCAGATAGCCAGAACTTGAAAACATAAGTTGAGTGCATCACAACATCAATAGAGCATCAGCTTAAAGGCACAGCCTTCAAACATTTCATACAACATGGAGGACAGTTTGATAACACTCAAATCTTTTACACCTCAGGAACATCACCTCTTGGGATGTTAAGCTGATTATACATAATCATTCAGTACATGCTCAGTGAGCGATAGACTTACATTGCCCAGGAGAGACATCAGATATAAATTGGGAAGAGAGCCACTTGTACTGCATTTTACAGAGTACCCCATAAGGCCTGGAAGAGATTAACACTATCATTAGTTTTCAACTGGCTATACTCTAGTTTCAGTTACAATTTATGGCTTTTAGACCATTGCTGGATGGTAGGTGGGGCCTCACTCAGCCAATTTTGGGCTATGGTTTTCCTTGCATTAACCAGGTATGGGTTCTGGTTATTTCTCCCTTTATTGGGGTCTTCCCCTAGAAGGAACTCGAAAGCTGATGGAGAAGGATATAGCCCAGCACTTGGGCAGTAATATTGTGCATCTCCTTCCAGGAAATGGCAAACTAAGGTCATGTCAAGGTCATATGTAGGAAAATCCCATCCTATGTCTTGCACTTGGGGCGTTCCCCAGGTTTCTCTAGGCTAACTCTATGCATTGCTGTAGGAGATGTATGTCCTATACAGAAAACTGTACTGCATTTGATGGAGCTTATTGTTGCTTGAGCATGAATGTTTCTAACCACAGCAACCCATATCACAGCTGTAACTGTTGTGCCCAATTCTTTTTCCCAGTGAGCTATAGTCTTCTTTTCCAGGGATGGCATACCTCCCAACAGTGTTTTGCAGTAGATTGATAATGGTTCAGAACCCAGTTGTGGGTTGTATAACTCTTCCTCCAATGGGGTAGAGTTAGTTTTGTCCAGGCACCTAGGTAGCAGAGTATTTATTCTGTGGCTATCTGTAAGTAAATAAATACAGTGCTCTCTCCTTCAGCCACCCCCTTTTATCTGCCCCCTTGCTTACTGCCAGTGTGAGCTACTGTCTCATTTTTCAGAAATGTTATTTCCCTCTTTAATCATCACCCTCTTTTATCTGCCATCAATTAGTATGTACAGAGACTGGTACATAGATACATAGAATTTGTCAGCAGATAAGGACCCACCAGGCCCATCTAGTCTGCCCATGTTTCTTACCTTCTACTTACGCTGCAGACTGTAGATGATCTGTGACTTTCCCTCTCCTTCCTGACTCCATTGTTCCCATGTGTTTTTCCTACATCTTTGTTTTAACTTCTCTGCTTTTTTTGCCACCACACCCCTTCAGGGAGGCTAATCCAAGCATCCACCACCCTTTCTGTAAAGAAGTACTTATTCTTCACATTACCCCTGATTCTACTTCTTTTCAACTTAATATCATGTCCTCTAGTTCATGTCCATCCTCTCTTGCACCTTATGAACATACAAACATACAAAACAGCCAGCAGAAACAGGCCATACAGTCTATCAAGTCTGCTTGAATTTACAGCTAGCAGTCCCTTACAATGCAGCTGCCCATCCCACCCCTACATACTTATCTGTGACCTTCGCCCTCACTTTGTCCTATCCCCTCTTAAAACTGCCCACTGATTTACAGAATACCACCTCTTCAGGCAGGGCATTCCACTCTGACACTGCCCTTTCTATGAAATAGTGCCTCCACATTTCCCTCCTGAATCTTCCCCCTCCAGTCTCAGACCATGCCCCCCAGTATCCCTCCCTCCCCTTAACTTAAAAATTCCCTCTGTACCAGTCTTATTTAGTCCTTTCATATATTTAAAGGTCTCCATCACATCCCCCTGTCCCTTCTCTCATCCAGGAAGTACATGTTAAGTTCCCTCAGCTTCTCCTCACAGGGTTTATCACCAAGTCCCAATATCCTCTTGATTGATCTGCACTCTACCCCCTACAACAATTTAACATCTCCACTTAAGTAAGGGTGCCAGAACTGCACACAGTACTCCAGGTGTGGCCTCACCAACAACCTGTAAAGTGGCAGGGATACCTCTCCCCTCCCAGATGTGATTCCTCTGGCTGTACTCCCCAACATCTTATTAGCTTTAGCTGCTGCTTTCCTTCATTGTGCTGAGTGGTTAATTTACCCTGTTATTATCACCCTGAGATCCTTCTCCTCCTCTGTAGTGGACATCTGTATCCCCCCCCAGCTGATAACAATTCCTTGACTTCTTTGCCCCCAAGTGCATGACCTTGCACTTCGTTGCCTCGTTCCCCAGCCGCCATGTGTCTGACCATTACTCAAGTTTAGCCAGATCATCCTGCAGCCCCTGCCACTCTTCTGTGCCATCCACCACCGCACCAACCTTCATGTCATCCACAAAAAGACTAATGTTGTTCCTAATGCCATGTGAGATGTCTGTGATGAAAATGCAAAACAGCACTGGGCACAGTACCAAACCCTGAGGTACCCTGCTAGTTACAGACCTTGGAGATGAGAGTTCCCCACTGCCACCGCCCTCTGCTGCCTGCCATGCAGCCATTTCTTAACCCATTTCACCATTTTTGCCCCTACTCCCAGATAACCCAAATTGCCAATCAGCCTCCCATGTGGCACTGAATTGAAGGCCTTGCTGAAGTCCAGATATAGGACATCTACTGCATGGCCCCTGTTAAGTGTTCTAGTCACCCAGTCATAAAAGTCAACAAGGTTGGTCTGACAGGATCTGCCAGAGACAAACACATGTTGCCTTCTTTCCTGGAGACCATTACCTTGTGAAAAGGTTACCAACCTTTCCTTAAGGATCATCTCCATCAGCTTCCCTACAATGGATGTAAGGCTGACTTGTCTATAGTTGCCTGGTTCATCCTTGGGTCCACTTTTGTGGAGGGGCACCACGTGTGCCATCTTCCAGTCCTGTGGTGTGCACCCAGTCCCCAGAGAGGTATTGAACAAGTCTGTTATTGGTTCCACTAGGACCTCAACCAGCTCCTTCAGTACCCGAGGGTGTATGCCATCTGGACCTGGTGCCTTGTTGACCCACAGGGACTTTAGGCCCTCCTGTACCCTGCCCACAGGGATTACCCCATGCAGAGGGACTGGAAGGAAAAGTATGCCTTTTTTCAGATGACACAAAGATCTACAACAGAGTTGATACACAAGGAGGCGTGGAAAGGATGAAAAGGGACTTGGCAAGGTTGGAGGAATGGTCAGAAGTATGGCAGCTAGGATTCCATGCAAAGAAGTGCAAAATAATGCACCTGGGAAACAAGAACCAGGGGAAGAATACACAATGTGGGGAGGTAGTAACAACAACAAAAAGAAAGGGACCTGGGGTAATCATATCAGATGACCATAAGGTTAGCAAGCAATGTGAGAAGGCAGTAGTGAGGGCTGGGGTATACTGGGATATATAGAGAGGCATCATCAGCAGAAAACAGGAGTTGTTATCCCTCTGTACAGACAGTTGGTGAGACCCCATCTGGGTACTGTGTCCAGTTCTGGAGACCCCATCTCCAAGGACATAGACAGGATAGAGGCAGTCCAGAGGAGGGCAACTAAAATGGTGCAGGGTCTGCAAGAGAAGCCTGTGAGGAGAGACTAAAGGAGCTTAATATGTATACCCTTGAGGAAAGAAGGGAGGGGGGACATGATAGAAACTTTTAAGTACCTCAGTGGAATCAACAAAGTCCAAGAGGGTAGCATCTTTCAGAAAAAGACTTGCAAGAACAAGGGGACACAATTTAAAGATAGAAGGAGGGCGTTCAGGGGCAATGGAAGTATTATTTCACAGAGAGGGTAGTGGATGCATGGAACAGCCTTCCTCAGGAGGTTGTGGGGTCTAAAACTGTGGGAGAATTCAAGAATGCATGGGACAGACATAAGGCAATTCTTGTGGGGGGGTAGGAAGAAACAGGCTGTTGGTTAACTAGGATCTGCGGCCTATCCTGTAGGTAGGGAAATGGGCAGACTAGATGGACCTAGTGGTCTTATCTGCCGTCAAAGTCTATGTTTCTATGTTTCTATGTTTCTATGTTATCCCCAGCCACTCTTGTGCCCACCCCCCATCCCCTATGGCAGTGTCCCTTCCTTTTCACTAGTAAAAACAGAAGTATTCATTGAGCACTTCTGCCTGGTCTGCCCCCTCCTCCACCCATCCCCATCTTTTCTGATCCTCACTATTTGATCTATGCAGCTCCTTCTTTCCTTTATGCACCTGAAGAAGTAATTTTCCCCTTCCTTAATATCTTGCCCCAGCCTAAGTTTTCCTGAACTCTTGTCTGCCCTGACTGCTCTAGACACCTTTCTTGATTTCTTCATGTACTCTTCCCTGTCTTGCCCCCAATTGGATCCCTTGAATTTTCTGAAGGCAGATCTTTTTGCCCTCACCAATTCCAGCACCTCCCTGTTTAACCAGCTCAGTTTCTTGGATCTAGCCTTTTTGCTTTGTGTCCTTGTAAAACAGCTAGTGGCCTTTGCTGTTCCTTGCTTGATAATTTCCCACTTCTGGTTCACATCCATGTGTGGGCAGATGCTGACTAGGTGTTCTGCAACTATGTCACTCATCCAGCCAAAATCAGTTCACCTGAAGTCCAACACCCTGGTTCCTGTTCCTGCAGTCTCTTTTCCCATGTTGAGTGAAAGCCACACTGTGTGGTGGTCAATCCCTGCCAGCGGATCCTCCACCTCCAGGTCTCTGACTAACTACCCATTAGCCAGCATGAGGTCCAGAATGTTATCTAACCTGGTTGGCTCCCTTACCATCTGTACCAGGAAGCTGTCCTGGAAAGCCTCCAGGTGGACCTGTTCCCTGACGCTTGTGGTGGCAGGGATGCTTCAATCTGCCCCTGGCAGATTGAAGTCCCCCACAATCACAGTATTACCCTTCCCACTACTTCTCCTTATCTGCTCTGCTAGTTCTTTGTCCAAGTCTTCATCTTGAGATGGTGGCCTATACTTCACCCCCATCATAACTCTCCTGCTCCTTGAATCTTGTATTTTTACCTACAATGCCTTTGGCATTCTTTTCTCCACCTCCTCTCTGGAGCACCCTATCCCCTCCCTCACATACATAGCCACCAGCTCCCTTTCCCTTTCTCATTATCTCTTTGGTATAGCCTGTACCATGGAATCACCAAGTCCCAGTATTGGTATTGGGTGGCACAAGAATCAGTGATGGCAGCTATGTCCACCTCCCCCTCTGCCATCAGAGCCTGTAGCTCAGCTGCCTTGTTCCCCAGGCTTCCCGCATTCAAGGATACTACTCTCAAGTGGGTGCCCCTTACTTACTTCCCCTTTTGAGTTTATTCATTATCTATGCCATGTGAATACTTTCCGGATCCTTTCCTTCTGATATGGGGGTAAGCCTGTTGAGCTCCATATCTGGAGACCTTGTTTGATTTCCCCTCTTGCCTCCCCCACCTAATTTAAATCCACTCTGGCTGCTATGCATTCTCCCAGCCCCTGCTTTAAGACTCTTGTGCCCTCCCACTCAATGCTAACCTGTTTCAGGGCAAATAGGGTGCTGTTGTCTTAGGTTATATCCACCCCCACCAGCCCATAGCCTTTAGACTGACACCAAGTGCTTAGCCATGGGGTAAATTCTTAAATTCTCACCTTCCTTGCAGCACTTGCTCTGGACACTGGGAGAACTTCTAAGAAAGTCACTGAACTCCCCGCATCATCGCAAAGGTCCCAAGTTGCACAAATCTCTCCTGTACCTCCTTGACTATAGTCCTTGCCAAGTCATTCATGCCAAGGTACACCATGATGTGAGGTTTCTTCCTTCCTCTTCTTGCATACTTAAGAATAGACTGACCCATCCTACCTGCTGTCATTTCTGGCATACACTCTATCCAGATGTGACTATGCTGCTTCCCCTACTTCCCAATCTCACCCCTTTCAGTATTGAGTCCCATAGAACTGAGACCCCACCTCCTGTTTCCTGCATGACCCCCAGTTCCTTCCCATTTTCCTGTTCCAAGTTCTGTACCTTGACCCCATCTTGCTTATCCCTGATTCCCCCTGCCCCTCCAGACCCATTCCTACCTCACCCCCTTCCTGGCCCCTACCTCTCTTTGTCCTCTAACTGGCCCATCATCATCTCTCCCTACCGCACCACCCGAAACAGCACCCTCTCTCTCTCTCCTCCCTATTACCCCCTTGCTTCCCCCTTCCTCCTTAGTTTCAGTCCTCCTGCCTGCCCTTTATCCTTCCCCTTTACCATTTTCCACCAATGCCCTGCCCCCTACAGCTGCCATACTTCTATCATCCTTGTCACTAGTTCTCCAAATTCCTCCTGCCCCCTCTCTAAGCTCCTCCCCCTCCTTGCCATCTAATGTAGCCAACACTGAGGATCTGTTCGACACCCCTACCCCTCCCTGAGCTTCCTCTGGAAAACTGTCATGTGTCTTCCAACTACTTACTGTTCTAGGGCCATTTCTGCCCCAATTCCCAATCCTCTTCTACCCCTCCGATTCTGTACCCATAGGTTCCTGTGGTAATGGCAATTTTGGTCCATGTAACCCTCCTCCCTGCTGTCCTCTGAGCCTGAGATATCTACCATCTGCTGGGGCGCTCCTGTGAATCCTGGGCTCCTGATGATTCCACCACACTGCCTCATAACTTCTTCTCACCTCTGACCTTAGCCAACTAATCTTGTCCCTAAGCTGCTCAAATTACCTGCAAACCACACAGTCCCCTACCCTCCATATAACCACTAAAAAGATAGCTGCCCCACAGCTGTTAAAGCTTACCACCATCCCCAGACCCCTCCTTTATCCCTACCTAACATCCAGCTCATGTCTATGTCCACAGATGAAGTCTGCCTGCCCCATCCCCTGGGACCTACCCACCCTCTGGGTGAATCCATTATATCCTGTCCCCAACACACCCTCTTCACTACTCCCCCCTTAATCTAGCTTCTATTTCCTCAGCCTAACGTCCTTAAACTTCTGTATCCCATGGTGTGCTCTGTGTTAGCTTCCTTTGATGCTCAGGCAAGAACTGAAGAGTCATATTGGATGCTTCTTGCTGTGCCTAGCACCCCGTATGCCACAGCAACTCCCCTATAAAGGTGGAGAAGCCTAAGGAGGGAGGGATGGGGGAAGGTGGGTTGGATAACCAACATCAGCGGTAATCAATCAGCCCACCAGGTTCAAACTCCAGCCTCATTCCTCTACCCCAAAGTAGCCCAGTATGCATTAAAACAATATAAGAAAGACAAAAAAAAAGCATTTATCTCCTAGATGCTGCGCCCAGATTCTTTTGCCTGCTTTCTCCAGTACAGTACAGCAAGCATCGCCGGCATCCAGATACTTATACTGGCGAAATCAGCAACCACCCGCAAAATATAAAATAAAGGTCGAGCCCCAGGTAATCAAGAGAATCCCCCTAGTAAATATACCTTTAGGTTTTCACAA
The DNA here is from genome assembly GCA_016271365.2 of Neoceratodus forsteri. NCBI lineage: Eukaryota > Metazoa > Chordata > Ceratodontiformes > Ceratodontidae > Neoceratodus > Neoceratodus forsteri. The sequence continues at coordinate 503,763,832 of CM057459.1, forward strand.
CTCACTCCCACTTTCTCCATATCACTGTTCTGTCAGAGACCTCACCCACCCCCCCACACCCTATCTACTGTGAGATCCCTTCAAGGTATTTGAACATCTCTGTCATGTACCCCATCTCCCTCCTCATCTCTAGAGAGTACATATTGAGTTCCTTCAGCTTCTCCTCATATGATTTCCATTGCAGCCCCTGTACCATTTTTGTAGCTCTTCTTTGGATTGCCTCCACCTTGTCTATGTTCTTTCTGAGATGTGGCCTCCAAAGCTGAACACAGTACTCTAGGTGAGGCCTCACCAATAATCTGCATAGTGGAATCACCACCTCCATTTTTCTGCTGGTGATGCTTCTCCCTGTTCACCCAAGCATCTTGCTGGCCATTCTACCTGCCTTCTCACATTGACCAGCCACCTTTAGGTCCTCAGATATAATTACCCTTAGATCCTGCTCCTGCTTGGTTACCAACAGTGCATCCCCCCCCAACTGAGTACTCCTCCCTTGGGCTCCCATGTCCAAAGAGTATAATTTTGCACTTTTTTGCATTGAATTTCAGCTGGCATACATTAGACCATACCTCCTGCTTGACCATGTCCCTTCTCATTCTTTCCACCTCCCGGTATGTCAATCCTATTGCAGATCTTTGTGTTGACCACAAAGAGGCACATCCTCCACTCCAGCCTCTCTGCAATGTTGCTTATGAAGATATTAAAGAGGACTGGGACCAGCACCAACCTCTGAGGCACCCTGCTGGTCACCTCCATCTCAATGGACTGAACTCCATTCACTACCACCCTTTGTGTCCTACCACGCAACCAATTTCTAACCCAATATGCCTACCTGGATCTGATCCCCAAGCTGCTTAACTTGTTTGTTAGCCTTTTATGTGGGATGGTATCAAAGGCCTTTCCAAAATCCAGGTAGGCCATATCCACCGCCCCACCCTGATCTATCTTCTTTGTCACCCAGTTGAAGAAGTCTATCAGGTTTGTTTGGCAAGACTTGCCTGCTGTGAACTCATGTTGTCTCAGATCCTGCTGTCCACTGGATTCAAGGTATATCACAATCTGTTCCTTGAGTAATGATTCCATCACTTTCAATGCCACTGAGGTTAGACTGACTGGCCTATAGTTGCTAGCCTCCTCCCTGCTCCCACTCCTATGGAGAGGGACAAAATGCACCGTCTTTCAGTCTACTGGAACTACACCTGATTCTAATTACTTGTTAAATAAGGCAGCCAGTGGAACTGCTAGTTCTTTTTTAAATTCCTTTAGGATTCTGGGATGCATTTCATCTGGCCCCATTGCCTTATCTATTTTCAGTTTTACTAGTTCTTTCAGGACCCCCTCTACTGTAAACAGACTAGCATCTACCCCCTCCTTGGAACTGCGGTCACCTATCTGAGGTCTGTCTCCTTCCTCTTCTACGGTAAACACAGAACAAAAATATTTGTCCAGGATTTCTGCTTTTTCCTTGTCTCCTTTTGTCACCCCCTTCCCTTTTTAGTCTCACAATCCTCTGGTGGCTTTCCTCTTTTCCCTGATGTATCTATAAAATGTCTTGTACCCTTTCCTAATTCTTTCCTTTGTCTGTACTTTGGCTTTTCCGACTCCTTTCCCCACCTCCTTTAGTTTTCTAAATATATTCATCTGTCTTCCTCCCTCTGTATTTTTTTGTATTTTCTGAATGTTAACTCTTTTTGCTTCACCCTCCCTGCCATTTCTCTTGAGAACCAGAGTTGTCTTTTCCTTTTCTTTGTTTTACTTATTTGCCTGACACAAAGGCTTGTGGCTACTGTTATGGCTCTCCTAAGATGAGCCCATTGCTCCTCTACATCTCCTTTTCCCAATCTGCTCCATAGGGCTTTCTTCAGACATATCTTTAGTTCAGCAAAATCAACCCTTCTGAAATACAGTACTCAAACCCTTGTGTGGCTGGATTCTTCTATTGGCCTTATTTTAAGCCACACTGCACAGTGATTGCTGGACCTCAGTTGACTCCCCACTTCTACATCCATCACTCTGCTCCTGTTGGTGAGCGCCAGGTCCAATATTACCTGCTGCTGTGTGTATTCTGCAACTGACTGAGTCCCACCACCTGAAGAACTTTCAGGATGTCTCTGCTCTTTGCTGTGGTTGCCATATGGGTGCACCAATTAATATCTGGCAAATTGATGTCTCCCACAGCAGTATTTCCCCTTTAGCTTCATTTTGTGGATGATGTCTACTAGCACTTTGTCCAGATCCATCCTGGTGCTGGAGGTCTGTAAATTATTTCTGCTCAAATGGCAGTCCCAGTACCTGTTTCCAGCATGACACGCAGTGTCTCTCTCTTTCCTCCCTTATGCTCTGTACCTCTGTGGCTTTTATTTCCTCCTTAACATAGATAGCCACTTCCCTCCCTTTTTTCCTACCCTATCTTTTCAGAATAGAGTGTACCCTGATATGGCTGTGTCCCAGTCATGGTTCCCTGTGTATCATGTTTTGGTAACAGTAACAATGTTCATGTCTGTCTCTGAGATCAAGGCCATTAAATCTGAGATTTTTTTATTTTAGTTTAGTTTTTGTTGACCGGGTAAGTACGCTAGACAAATCCTGCCTATTTTAGGCATGACTCAGAGGAGGGGGATACAGATGAATGCCAACTGACCTTGAACCAGATTAAGCTGTTTTATTTGACAGGCTGTGAGCATTTGTGCACATGGCTTTCCACATTTTGTCCCCCCTCTTTTTTACTTCCCCCTTGACCCTGTGTATTTCCTCTAGTTCCATCCAAGTAGGCATACTGCTATGTTCTGTGTCCAATTGGGTTTGCTGACCTCCAATTTTGTTCCTGCTAGTTCTTCTCTGTATTTCTTGATTAATTTCTATTTTGGGGGGAGTTATGGCTAAGTTCCTGTCTTCTATCTTATCTTCAATAGGGTCTTTAGCCTCCAGCTCTCCCTTGACAAGTTTAAATGCGAGATGCTCACATCAAATTTTTGGCCTAGTGTACTTACTCTTTCCTTTATTAGGCACAGTCGATCATATTTGAAGAACTTCCTCTCCCAGAAGTCCCCCCATGCACCAAAGCAAAGGTAGCTTCTTGCCTCACACCAGTTCTGTAAGCACTCATTGAACTCTGATGTCCTTGCTTCTGATTTTTCTGTGCTTTCACCTTTTCCCCACACTGGAAAGACCTTGGATAAGGCTAGGGAGGTCGTATGAGTGGCCAGTGGGTCTCCTAGTTTAACTAGGTTTCATTTGGCTTCTTCTACTGACTGCCCTGCAAGGTTGTTTGTTCCGAGGTGCAACAAGATCTTGAAGCCATACCCTTCTTTCTTAGCTATTCTTTTGATGTGGTCAGTGTCATGCTTTGCTGAGGCACCAGGGAAGCATTTAATTAGCACCCTTGTTTGTGCACAGTCATTTAGGTGGGTCTCCACTCCCCATATCATGGAGTCACCCACTATGAGTACTCCTTTATCCTTTGTTTATTTGTCTCCGCTTGCCTTTCCTGGGTCCCGTCATGTCACCTCCACTAATTTGCTGTCTTTTCTCTCACAGCTGTGATCCTTTTCATTTGTGAGAGGTGCATAACAATTCTTTGTGGGGATAAGTTTTGCATGGATTGATTGTAACTGGACCCTTCTGTCGCTCGTCTTTCCTCCCCTTTGCACTACCTTCAATTATTCTGCTCTGGATTCCTCTTCAGGAAAGAACCCTAGGCTGAATCTGCAGGTGTGGAATTTGGGGGTGCAATGTTCTTTTCTTGTGAATCAGGTACTGCAGTTGGGATATTTTCTCTCATGCTGCATTCAGCTGCTCTCTGAGGTTAAGTGTCCTGCTTATGGGGCATTACCCCATTCTCCAGAGAATTCTTCTGTGGATGAGTGTCCCACACCAAAGGCAGTCAATGATGTTCATACTGTTTTATTTTGAGTTGTCTCTGTATCTGGTTCCTTTATGCAACTTTTGGCTGATTCCTTCCCTTCTCCTTTATTTTTCTCTTTCTTCTTCTATGTCCTGCTACTTTCTGCAGGTGGGATTTAGCAGAATACCTCCTCCTTTTCCCACAGAAGCACCCAGCTGTCACTCAATCACACTTCCTGATATACTGGGCAACTCCTAGGTGGGCGGGAGGTGGGGAGGTGGGTGTGAAGTACAATAAGGTCAGCACCTGGAGCTGCTGCTCCATGCTCCTGCGATGCCACCAAACTAAAAATCCCTTCTAGAAAATTCAAGCCCAAGCTTTGTTTGCTCTGTAATTAGATGCCAAAAACAATCTGTGTCTGTTTGTCAACACCTCCTCTTTACAGTTCCTGACGGATGAAAATGGAGCAAGCACTGTGGTCTTTTGCTTGGTGGCAGGTATTTAAAGCTCCCTCTAGTTTAAGTTTTGGTGTTGGAGGATTCTTTAGAGCTGATTGGTTGGCGACCCCTGTGACATTCACCTGGTCTCTGGTAGCTGGTGTTGCTGCTCTGTGCCCTTGTTATGCCACCAAACTAAAAATCCCTGTAAGCAAATGCAAGCCCAAACTCACTTTCCCCTGTAACCAAATGCTGAAAACAACCTCTGTGTGTCTGTCGACACCTCCTCTTTACAGTCCTTGATGGAAGAAAGTGGAGCAAGCACTGAGTAGTGGTGGGCGAAGTGGGTTCAATCTGCTCCGCGAAGCGATTTGCAGAGCAAAGGCAGATTCATGGAGTACTCTGCAATGTGAAGCAGAATAATTTGCATTATAATGGGTAACGCAAAGTCCATTGAAAACACTAACTTCACGTTACTCCACCTTCCCAGACAACTACTCCACCAAAATCTTAAGTGAAGCGCATTGAGATCAACCCACTTCACATCACTTTGCCTTGTTTTTGAGCTCCGAAGGTGAATTTTGCAGTGATTCATGTGATTTCAGCTCACATGGGCTCTATATTGATCTGCACAGCCTCAGTTTGGAGTAGTGTGTGTAGGAAGCAGTAGGATACAGTGTGTTCTGAAAGCTGTCTGTGATTCAAACCTTCTAAAAGCTGTTAAAAAAGCATTTTTTGGGGGGCTCCACCTTTAGTTCCTTGATTGCAGGAAACCCTCCTGTGCTCACATCATTGAGCATTTTTATTTTTGTGTGGATTTTAAATGTTAATGTACAACATTGAGTGTGTGTAGTGAAAGACAGAGAAAGTGTGCATTGGGGAGGGGCGTATCTGCGATGTAGGTAGATTTAAGTTACAGAAATAGTGATCTCTTTGTTTTTTGGTTATATTTTTGTTATATAACTGACTGTGTTAATGAATACACAGTAATATAGTCAGTAATTGTTGAAATTTTCTTGCTGATTGTGTGTTTTGTGGATCTGGTGCAGCAGTTCATAATTTCTGGTTGTTTACATTACAATACATGGCATATTACTGAACTTTTCAATTTGCTATGCATTACTTATTCACCACTGAAGAGAAACTCTTCTGTGTGTGAGTGTGTGAGTGGTATTGTGTAACATCAAATAATACACCTATTATTGTGCCACAGACTAGTGTAATTGCAGGTGCAGCAGTGTGAACCTGCTAGCCACTGCAACTACCTGATTTTGTACTGTGATTGTGGTATCTGTTCTTTGTTTTGCTGCTTGTACTGCTGTAAAAATCTGCAGTCAATGCTCCCCCATCCCCCCACCTGCAAAAGGAATGTTTTACCAGATTGGATTGTTTTTGTGACCTCATCAGCACCACTGGTTACTGAAGTTGTTCTCATTGCATGACAGTCTCTATCTGTTGCTGAGCTACAGTTGTTTTTTTGGCTTCACATCCAGCGTCCCCCCAATCAGAGAGTGAATGTACCAAAATCTAAATTTGGTTATAATATTGTTGTTGGTCCCCCAAAATGCCTGCAACGAGACGTGCAAGCAAAGCTCATTCTCGCCATGGCAATACTGGCAGTAAGATAGTCTGTGGGCGTGGTAGTACGCAGATGCAGAAGTGCATTGCTGATGTGAGGAAAGGTATTTCTCCTGCAATGTTTTTTACAACCCAATCAGTAGCTTCACTCATAATTGGAGGAGATGATGTTTCCCCATTCGGTGGTGTTAGTGGTGGTGGTAGTATTAGTATTGGTGCCTCAAGTTCGAAGACTGACCAGTGTACCGTATCCAAAAATACAGTGGAGTGTGAAACAGTGCAAGTGAGTGGCAGTGTAGATGATGTCATACTTCCCAGTAACATCCCAGTAACTGAACCTGAGGATTCTGATAATCATGTCACTGATAGCATACAATGTGATATTTTGTCAACCGTGGCAGTTAATGTCATGCATTTTCCTTGCAGTGATTCACAGTGTGGTGAAAAAATATCAGGTGATGGTGGCATAGATGATGATGATGAACGTGATGGTGATGATGATGTTGCTGTTGTTGCAACATGCAGTCCAAATGCTAGCATCCAAGCAGAAGATGTGGATGCGTGTGACGTTAATGAATATGATGATGATGTAATTGACCCCAGTTGGGAACTGGAGAAAAAGAAATTCAAAGTGGCTGTGTCTGAGTCTGTTTGCAGGAATCCCCCCCCCAGTAAAAACTTGTGATTTACCAATTTTATTTGATGATGATGACCCAGTAATAATGATAGGTAGTCGTGGTGGTCAGTTGCAGTCCAGGTGTGCAGTGTGCAAAACATCACATGCCCCCCCACACTTTAGTGCTTAAAATAATGGACTTAAATAAGCAACATCATGGACATGTTAAAAGCAAAGCATCATAATCCCTTGTTTGGGATTTTTTTGTTCAAGATGCAATCTGCCAGGTTTGCCATGTGTGTGTGAGTCAAGGTAAAAAGGGGAGCCATCAGGGCACAGGAGGACAGCATACACATCTTAAGAATAAGCACATGGCACTGTGATCCCATCACAAGCTGGCAGCTAATACCACAGTGGGGCATTCGCCCTCATCACCAGCAACCATAAAGAGCATGTTATCCCCTTCCATGACTGTTAAGTCCAGTAGTAAATTAAACGTGCGCAGTAGTGAGGTAAGAAGAGCAGAGGATTACTACAGGCATGATGAGGTGGAGGAGCATAATGACTTTGAAATGTTGTCCAGTGCTGGTGAGAGTAGCAGTTTTAGTGGTGGTGGTGGTGGTGGTGAATGCAGTATGTCTAGTGCAAGTGGTACATCAACCCCGGTTGGCAAATCTTGCAAAATAACTGCATTTCTGGGTTTGTCGTCATCACCTGTACAAGTGTCTTCATCAAACATCCACGTTCTACCCCCTGCCAATGCCATTCATCACAGAGCACAACCCTTTGTGATCACGCCCCATGTAAAATGTTTAAGTCAGCCCACATTACAGAGTGTTTTTGTGCATAAGCTGAACTACCCCTTCAATCATACAGTGTCACGTGAACTTAATGGTGCTGTAGCTGAAATGCTGGCAATTGATCTTTTGCCCTTCTCCTTTGTGGAGAATTCTGGGTTCTGGCAGTTTGCTGCATGTGCCTGTCCAAAATGGAAAGTCCCATCCAGGATATACTTTTCTACCCGTGCTGTCCCCAAGTTGTTCCGCACTGTGTCCAACTCAGGAAGACATGCCCTTCAACATTCCTCCTCTCCATTCATCCATTTAAGTATGGATATATGGACAAGTGGTAAAACAGCCGGAAGTTCATATTTGTGTATAACTGCACACTGGGCGCAGGTGCCGAGGGTTATTTGTGATGTTGGTAGTGTGAATAATCAGTACAGTAAGGTGGATTGTCATGGTAGCAATCTTCCTGGAATTCAACAGCATGCAATGATTGTTATGCACAATGTGACCTGTTCACACACTAGTGAGAACATGTTGGATGTGGTACTGACTGAAATTGACAAATGGCTAAACCCCCTGTCCCTGAGATCTGGGATCATAGCAAGTGACAATGGGCTAAATGTGGTGAAATGCATCACGAATGGTGGTTTTTTTTTTTGTGTTCCATGCATAGCCCATTGTTTAAATCTTGTGGTGCAGTAGTTTTTGCAGCACCCTGATGTAAAGGAAATGCTGACCATTGCATGACGTATCTGCTCTCACTTTTAAAGATCTGGAAAGGCCTGTGACCAACTGCAGCAGTTGCAGGTACAAAACAGCCTGCCTCAGCACCGCTTGAAGCTGGAAGTTGTCACCTGATGGAACTCCACTTTATATATGGCAGAGAGGTTGTATGAACAATACTAAGCCATCTCAGAATATCTTGTGATGCACACTAGCTGTGACAGTTCCGGGCCTTCATGTCTATGATGACTGAACAGTGGCACCTCATGGATTCTGCAATAATAATTTTACAGTCTTATGAACATGCCACAAAGGCAGTGAGTGGTGAGTCTGCCTCCATTAGTCAATCAATTCCACTTCTGTGGGTGCTGAGGCAGACATTGGTGAATGTACAGCATGGCCTTGATATTGCCAGAGACGGTAGTAGCAGCATGTTGCTGCAACACATGCTGACAGTATTCGACCAGAATCATCACATTGTGACATTCAGCGAAGTGACAACTTTGTCATATCAACAATGCTGGACCCACAATATAAATGTGGAATTGCATCAGTACTGGAGGGAGGGCCTGAATAGGTAAAAAATATCAGCGGTCAACTGGTGTGCTTGGTTCATGGGGCACAGAAGTCATGTGCCAAGGTCAGCAAACCTCAACAGCATAATCCAGCTGAAGGTGTACCTGTAGTACTATCAAGCATATCCTGCAAGGGGAAGAGGATTGCAGTTCCAGGTGGTCTGTCATCCAAAGTGGGTGGCATCAACCTACTTTGGGAGGCTTTGTCCCAAGTGGTTATTTGTGAAATAAATGATTCAGTAGAACAGGATGATGCATCAACAACTGGACTTAGTGCAGGTGAGTCATATTTGTCTGAAAACAGGCATCTGACAATAACTGAAGATCCTCTTTTGTACTGGAGAGGAAAGATTAGTGAATGGCCTGAGCTGACTGCAGTGGCACTGAAGTACCTCACATGCCCACCCTCCAGTGTAAGTGTTGAGAGGGTATTCAGCTCAGCAGGTGCAATAGTCAGTGATCATCAGACAAACCTGTCTCCTGCAAATGTTAGTTTGCTAACATTCATTAAAATGAATGAGATGCACATACCAGCACAGACTGCAACCTTGGTATTCATACCCCAGCCTAGTCATGGAGGTTTTGGCGATGTGGAAATGGACCATCCTGGTGGCACTGGCAGTGGCTGCCTGAAACAGCCCACCACTGATGTAGATGATGACACAATGGAGAAAGAATTTCCCAGTGGTTAGACTTCAGACATAGATGACTGTGAGGGAAGCTTTCGTTATGAGGATGATGATGTGGTTATTGTTGGCAGGCTTTAACTGAAGTTATTAAACGGTGGTGTACCACCCCAGACCATGACCACCACCATGAGGAATGATGTTAGCCACTGCCACCACTGAGCATGAGTCTGTCTCCCCCCGGACCACCACCACCAAGATTGATGTTAGGCACTGCCACCACTGAGCATGTGTCTGTTTGCCCCCCCGGACTACCACCAGTGGGACTGATTTTAGTCACTGCCACCACTAAACATGAGTCTGCCTGTCCCCCAGACCACCACCACCGGGACTGATGTTAGTCACTGCCACCACTGAGCATGAGTCTGTCTGCCCCCTGGACCACCACCACCACCACCAGGACTGATGTTAGCCACTGCCACCACCAAGCATGAGTCTGTCTGGACCACCACATCCATCAGCCACAGACACAAAGCTTCTTAATATTTAAATTATAAAGTGAGTATGTGTACTCATGTTTGTTATGCTGTTTCACTTCCTTTAGTTGTGTGTTTTGTTTTCTATAACTTTTCAGAGCCACAATGGTCAAACACATACGGTACCCTTACTTTGTTTTTTTGCAGGTTAACAAAAAAAGTCTCCTTCACTAAAACTCAGTGGGAATGGTACTGCAGCTGTATCATACAGAGGAACCTATGGTATATCCATGTGAAATCCATTCTGGTAAGTATGAAAATTTTATTTCATCCATTTCATTGTTTTGGAAAGACTGCAGCAAATGCGACTAACTATGATTCATAAACTAAGTGACATGTGTACGTCACCAAAACTATTTCTGTAAGATATAATTCATGCACTGTATTCTGAACTTGCAGCTGTGCAGCCCTGACCATGACAGTGTTGAACATGTTGCACACAGGCTGTGTTACATGACAAGATGTGGGTTTGAAATGTAACTTGACTTGAGATTGAGAACAAGTGAGGGACAAATTACAATTAAGTTGTAAGAAGTCATTCATTTCTTTTTTTAGGAAACTTCCAGATGCATTGTTGTTCTGTCAAAGTGGCCTTATCCAAATAAGTTCTTCAACATCCGGCCCTACTCCTCCCCCCTGGGCTGGGGCACACATGCAACACACAGAAGTCATTTCATTAGATGACCATGACCATCATGAATAACCAGACTCCAGAAGGATACAGATGAAATCTATGAAGAAGTAACAAAATGAGAAGCCATTACAGAAAAACCTGCAAATATGCTTCCCCCACCCCCAAAAAAGAAAATACTTACCTTCATGTGCTTCAAAGTTATCCATTTCCAATTTCAACGAAAAAAAATTCTCATCAAGCACTGGAATGTGCACACCAACAGTTTCTGTGACCTGTGATGCAGAACATCACCATGAGGACATGTCCATGTCAACCCCGCTCCTCACCTACAAAATATACAAACATATATCTATATATATATCAACTCACCAAGGCTACTATTAGTGTACAGACAAAGGGCACCCTTCCATCCAGTTGAGATGATCACATTGCATTTGCTTGAATCACTTCGCAGAACGCATTGGACCAGCAACAGTACACTCATGGTCATCATTTTATTCTGGGGGACTTTGAATGTGCTGAAATGCTCCCATTTCACTTTGTTAAAACTTGTCAATTTTCTGCAAACACGGAGGATGCATTTTGGGCATGCAGAAAAATCTGGGAACTCCGTGCCACCACTGCGTGCATGACTGTGTGCTATTAATTCTGGGGGACTTTGTATGTGCTGAAACACTCCCATTTCACTTTATTACCATGTGTCAATTTTCTGCATACAAGGAGGATACATTTTGGGCATGCAGAAAAAATCTGGGGACTCTATGCCACCACTGCGCACATGTCTGAGTGCGCCATTAATTCTGGGGGACTTTGTATGTGCTGAAACACTCCCATTTCACTTTGTTATCACTTGTCAATTTTCTGGACACAAGGAGGATGCATTTTGTGTGTTTTGTGATTGTGAGCTCATGATGTCATACTGACATTATCAATTAAAGCAGCATTGCAAGAATGTCGTGACAATTTTGAACTGTACTTTTTTGTGCTACTTTACATTGCCACAGCCACTAGTTACCTCCAAGTCATGATTTGAAAGATACATTTCTTTTCACAATTTCTGTCTGCTTTACTTAGTTGACTACTTCTTTTATGTATGAAAAAAATTGCACGCCTTTCAATATTGTTCTGAAAAGGTTTGTATTTATTTACAGCTGCTTTTCAATAAATATTTTTCTGCTGTGTCATAAAACACTGCCTGCTACATAACTGCTAATTTACAACAGAAGTGATATATAACAACTACCTGATGTGTTGGAGAAAAGCAGAGGAAAACAATGACAAAGACCTGGTCAGCACCAATTTAAAAGGAATGCTCCTTTCATTATTTCACACATGAAAAAAGGTAGTACAGCAGACTCAACTAATGGAAATTCTAATATCATTCCAGTCAGGATGTAAGTAAAGGAAGTTGTAACATAGAATTAAAATATATAGGTCAGAGTTCTCAGCAGATTGTTGCACTGCTGCTTTACAGAGATTCACCACGTTACATAGTTATGGTGCTGCACATAACCTACTATGTGGGCGCCTTAATTCCAAGGGAATCTTTCTTGCTCCACTTTGTGCAATGCATTTCTGTGGAAACAGTCCATAATTCATTACAGTGTGTCATGTCACAGAGGAATTCCCATTCAGAAAAGCCACCCACATTCTGACCCACTTTCTCAGCAATGTTAGGACGTGATGCCGAGGGACCGCAGGTGCGTGCTTCACTATAGTGAATGTCTGGCAGCTATCTGAACATTTCTTTACATTATAAGGTTCACTTTGTGGTGAAATGTGGGCACATATCCACTAACAAGGCTCTTCTTACTGGAAATGTGCCAACACGTTCCACTACAAACTAACCATTATAACATAAAGAAACATTCAGAAAGCTGCTGGGCAATCGAACATTCACTATAATGGAGCACACACCTGCACTCTCCCTGTCATCACATCCTAATGTTGCTGAGAAAGGGGGGCAGAGTTTGGGTGGCTTTTATGAATGGGAATTCCTCTGTGACGTGATGCACTGTAATGAAATTAGGTGCAGTTTTCACAGCAATGTATTGCATTATGTGGAGCAAGAAAGATTCCCCTGGAAATAAGGTTCCCATATATCAGGTGCAATGCTGTAACTTGGTGAGTCTCTTTCATGTCTATTTCACAAGCAAAGTAGTTATAGAGCCTCAGTAATGTTTACTTTGTGTCGGGACTCATGAATCAGATTTTAAGTGTTTCGCAAACAGCATGAAGACTGAACAATGTGAGTATGTTGTGCTAAACTGCATGTGTGCTGTCACTGTTCTTCCTGTGTGTGCATGCATTGTACAACTTCAGGCAAACATATATATGGTAAGACTTGTTGCATTATCAAGAATAAAGATAATAAAGAATACCTGATGTATATTTTAGTGGTACCATCAGTGTCAGCGGACTAAGTGATATGATATTTTTTCAGAGGTATCGGGTCACTGTGCACCTCAGTCACTCACAGTGCACACATGACTTTGCGGAGATCACAGAACAAAAAACACATGCTTTCCTAGAAGTTATGTGTGCAGTATAGTATATAATGTGACTAAGGTGCACTCTGGCCAGACACCTCTGAAAAAGTATCGTCTCACTTAGTCCACTTATGATGGTGGTGACAATAGAACATACCGTATTCTGCTCGCTATTCTTTATAGCATAAGCATTGTCTGCAACAAATCAGCCACAGCAATATATGTTTGCAACATGCTGCATGATGTCTGATGACACACACACACACACACACACACACACACACACAGGAAACAACACTGACTGCACACTGCAATTTTACACATCATACTTGCATTGCTCACAACAGCTTGTCCTCAAGCACTCCAAAACAAAAAGTAAACATTATTGAGGCACTGCAAGTACAGAAGGGAAAATGTGTATTATTAAACAACGAAAAAACACACAAAAACAGTACAGCACAGTAGTGGGGTGGGGGTGGGGTCCAGAAAAAAATCCCTTAATGTGGCCGTGGGGATGCCATGGTGTTCCACTAGCAGGTGCAGCATTGTGAGTATTTGCAGCTGCTGTTGTTGGATTGTATCTACCTGCTGCTGCACAGCACCTACCCTCTCATTATTGTCCTCCAGGGCTGCCCACACCAGAGCAATGTTGGCCTTTGTTGCAGGCACTGTGGCGGGGTCCACTGTTGCGGGCACTGTGGCAGGTAGAAATCCAGGTAGTGGTGGTGGTGAAGAGGGTGTTGATGGTGGCTGTGGTGGCAGTGGTGGTGGTGGAGCAGCTGCAGCACTGGCCCTCCTTCTGCTGCAGTGGCAAGGCACAACT